>CM034708.1:38961863-39022958 GCA_020142125.1 Phrynosoma platyrhinos
GTTCTGAAGCTGGTTTGAAATGGATCTAGAAAATCGGTTTCATCCAAGTTGGAAGGTGGTGGCCTGTTCAAAAATGGCCCTTGCTCAAAAATGGCAGATGTGATACAGGCCTATAATTTTTCAGATCCAGGGGGTCCAGGAAAGGCTTCTTTAGGAGCAGTTTAACAGCTGCCTCCTTTAGGCATGTTGGAACAGATCCTTCTCTAAGGGATGTGTTGATCTCTTTGAGAAAAAACATCAAATAATGTTGAAAACCTTCCAGCTAGACAGAGGATGAGGAAAAAAGGAGGGTTGGGAAGAAATAAAAAGACTGTGAAAAGGAGCTTCCTTGTGAGAGGCTTTTTTAACTGAGGTATGCCTGTAGTTTGCAAATTTGTTGCTTTGCTTGTCATATTTCCTGTATTATGATTGTTTGAAAAGGTTTGGGCCACATTGTTCATCTTCACTGTGAAAAGTGGCAATGAATATTATACTGATTTTAATATATTTTTAAAAAGCATTTATGATTGACAAGAAGACACTTCCCTTATCATTATGACTGTTAGAATTCAACTTGAGAGACAGTTGAGAAATGTCTTAAGACGCAAATTTGATTCTAAAGTCTAGCGACTGGAACTATTTTTCTGCAGTTTCAGCAATTTTCTCAGAGTTGAAACACACAGCTGTACCTGGTTAATTCTTGTGTCCATTACTTATTGACATTCTCAGAATTTTAATAGATTTGTGTGTCCCAGTTTCATTTTATAAAATCCTTGTTGTTTGCTTCTTAGGATAAAAAGTTCAACTAGCTTGTTCTTAAACTTCATTTACTGATTATTGAGAAATGGACAAAAGCTCTACAGTTTGAACTTAGCAGCAGAGTACTGTATTAATATTTAGAATATTTACAATATGTATTATTTGTTATTTTGTCTATGGCGGTTAGGATTACCTGATGTAAAACATTGCTGGATTGAAATCTGATCATAGATCTATATAATATGACAGTTACTGACTTCTTCTTTTTCTCCTTTGCCATCAAGTTGGCTTCTGGGACTCCATGAATGAAAGGCCTCCAAGAAATCATGTTATTAGCCTCCTTGTATAGGTCTTGCAACCCAGGGCTGTGGTTGCCTTGACTGAGTCTATCCATGTGTGGTCTTCCTCTTTTCCTACTGCCTCCTACCTTACTGAACACTGCTGACATTTCCAGTGGATCATAATTTCATTGGACACATCCAAAGGACAGCAGCCTCAGTTTAGTCATTTTGTTTTTTAAGGAGAATTCAAGCTTGATTTGTTCTTGGAACCCTCCCCCCCCCTTTTTTTTTTTTTTTTTGGTCTTTTTGGCAGTCCCCGCCCCTCAGCAGCATATTTAAAATAGGTTGATTTTTTTTAAAGAGTGATCCATAGTTCATGGACTATTTAATCAGAGGCTTTGATATAGTCTATAAATCATAGGCTGCTTTTCTTTTGAAATTCTTTGCTGCATATAATCTCTGGTGCCTTAGGATCGCCGCATAAGTAAAAAGTGACTTCAAGGCACACAACAACAACAACAACAACAACAACAACAAACTATTGATATTATTTGTCAAACTTTGCATTATGTCCTCTTGCTGCTTTTGCTACATCTCTCTATTAATGCTACCTGTTTTGTTCTTAGATTTTCCTTCCATTTCCTGAGTAAAACACTGTAATTATTAGACTGAATATGTTCCCATTGCTGTTCCCATTAGTTCATTAACTTGAATAATGCAGTGGTTATATGTTCAGTTTCTTATTTTACAATTTGTAGCTTTCCTGATTCAGGTGTCTCATATTCCATGTTCCCACTATGTGCATTGTGCAGCTTCAGACTTGACTTTCCCATCTGAGCATATCAGAACATGAACCTCTATTTTGCCTGCATTCTTAGATGCAACCCTTTTCATACTTGTCCTTTGCTCTTCTCTTACAGCTGGTTGAGTGGCTTCTGACCTGGGGGGGTTCTCATTTCCATATTCTCATCCCTTGTTTTATTTTGCATAGTCTCATCATAGGGTTTTCAAGGTAAAAGACACTCAGAAGTAGTTTATTACCACAGCTACCTTCTATGCAGTATTGAGAGTTAGCAAAAGTGCAACTGCTGTTGTCTCTATGAGACCCTCCACACAGTATTTGTTTTCTATTATTGTTGCTGCCCAGTAGCATTCCTTCTGGAGTTTTTCTGCTGCCCTTACCCTTAGAACTGTTTGTCTTCTTATACTGATGCAGCCATTACTTCCTGAAGAAAATAGACGCAACTTAGTCTGGTATCTGTACTTTGAGCATTCTGCTTTGGGTGACCCTACTAGAAGTTTAGTAGGGCATCTCTGACATACTCAGTAGCCATCACCACTTTAATGTGTGTAATGCTGTGTAGGGCAACTACCACAGTGGTACAAGTGGTAGGTAATACATAGTGCCAACAGCAGTAATTTAGTGGGTCTTACTCTCCAATTTGCAACCCTTGATATACAGCAGATGTGTTTTCAAATTCTTGTTTGACAGTCTTGGGGCAGGTGGAACTCTCCAGGGGAAGTATCAAAATAATATTTTTATTTGCCTCTTCCAATGAGAAAAGGTATAAATAGCAGCCTGCCAAATGTAACAGTTCACTGTTGCAACAATTTGGAGATGTTACTATGAATGCTATTGTGCAATCATTTTCTCTGTTTGTAAATTATCTAATCTCTATATCGAATCTAAGAATGGTTTGACAACTTGCATGCCTGTTTCAACAAAAAGCTTCCCACATTCTTAAAGAGCATGCCATCAGCTTTTAGATTGTGCAAGGAGTTTTCCCATCAACATTTTCACAGTGTTTGACACCTTTAAAGGGCTCTGTAAGAGCTGAATGACATATTCAGAAATATCATGTAGTGTAGCCCTAGAACTGTGCCCATTCATTCTGCTCGCTCTCTGAATTTGAATATTCAGCGTTGATCTATGATATTTTGCAGCCTGAGACAAAGGACAAGATAAAATCAATAACCATTTTATCCCTCCTAGCTTGCTGTCGGTGGAAACTCAGAACTGCAAATGGGAAGTCTGCAAACGGGGAGGGTCAACTATAGTTTCTTCCACTGCACATATAGGCTGTCTTGGGAAGTGCAAGGAAAATTGTATGGCACAGGTCTCTCCTCCTCTATCTTGATGCTGCCACCTGTCATTTGCTGCCTAAAGTGACTATAAGTACTTTTCACTTAAAAGTTCCTGCCATGTAGAACTAGTGTACCAGGCAGAAGTCTTGGTTTCGATCTTTTCCTTGATCTGCTAACTCTCTACAGGCAGAGAGACTTTAAAACAAGAGCAGCAAATAATAAGGGACTAGTGTTCAGTGGTATCATTTTTTATCCTAATCTTCTTTGTGTGTGACATCTTTGATGCTCTGTGTGTGTGTGTGTTTTGTCATTAGTATCTAACATTTCTGAAACAAGAAAACCAGACCTGTGACATTTGTAAAGTGAGGGTGGAAAGTAAGGCAACAAAAGCACTGAAGAGCAGTACAATTTATAATCAAAAATTCTGTCATTAGTGAGCAGAATGACTCATTTTGTGTACCGTGCATCTCTCCCATTTTAGGTACAATATATTTCTGTACTCCTGACTGTAATCAAACATGATTTTTATAGAAATTTCAGGCAGGGTTATAATGGACAGTAGGAATAGTGCTTCACTTGATTGAAATTAAACCATGATGGGGAATATTGGATGTTTTTATACAGATGCAGTGGATACTAAAGAAAAGCATTTTTAGTTTTGTACTTAAGGAAGGTGCTTTACACAGAGTGAGGCCATCAGTTTATCTAGAGCTCAAAAAGTTCCTTTTTGTACTAGAAGTCCCAGAATCCCTCACTTAGCAAAGCTACCAATCATGCAGGCTGGTAGAGGCTGGGAGTTGTAGTCTTTTCCAGGTCTATGGTTTGTTTAGTGCAGTATTGTCTTTACTGAGTGGTATGGTCTCAGTCATCTGGTTTGCAAGCAAGTCTTTATACATTGTACCTATTATGCTCTTCTACAGAGTTAGATGAATGTGTTCTTTAGTTTTGTCTTTCAGTACAATGATATATAAAGTTATGCCTCAGTTAATGAAGTAAATGCTTTGCTGGGCATTATATCTTTAACAGAAACTTTGGTTCCAGAGGCAAAAATAACATCAAAAGCATAGGAATAGGTTTCTATACCACAAAAAGGAGAGCAGTTTACTCTGTTTCAGTAAACTTTATTCAAAACGAACAATATAAACATGTGAAATGAAATGAAACAGCCAGGTCAGGTAAGCTTTGATACATTGATATATATTCCTTTGATTGCAAGAGATGGGAACTGCTAGGTTGAAGCCAGGGCACCATATTTTGAACAAAAGCAATCTATATTTTTCAGCCTCTGAACTGTACCCTGAGTATGTACATAAGGTTAGGAAGGACTTTCAGTTTATCTACATCTGTAATACAGTGGTCACTCCACATTTGCTGGGGTTAGGGGTGAAAGACCCTCATGAATGTGGAAAAACTGCAAATAAAAAAAACCACTATTCTTTTTACCTAAAAGAACATCTCCCTAGGAATATCCAGGTCCTTCAGAGCAGCTCTGTGCTCAATATGGCAGAAGTTGATAATAGAATCATGGTGGAGGACCTACAAATGCCTAGAGAAGTGTTTTCTCTTGCAACTTCTAGGTTCTCCAGCACAACTCTATGGTCAGCTTCTGGCAGAATTGCACTGGAGGACTTAGAGATTCCTAGAGAGAACATATTAATCAAAACTGCAAATAATCAAATCCACAAAAGTGAAAGCCGCAAATGTGGCGGGCCAATTGTACTTACTTCTGTCTACTTCCATAATATCTAAATGGTCAGGATTTCTGATGAATTTCTATTAACTTTGAACTACATAAAAGCCAAGCATTACTGAGAAGTCACAGTGGAACTGTGTTCAGTCAAACCTAGGGAAAATTACTTGTTTTTGAGTATAGTTTCCAGAGTTTTCTAACTAGCATGCTCTATGTGCAGCCTGTAGGGTGGGTGCTGGAGAAGGTTGGTCCCTGTCCCTCATGTAGTTGTACATTCAAATATATAGTAACATTCGCTTTGAGAGATAGCAGCTGTATTTATATGTACATAGCCCTATTCAGTTGTTAGTCAAGAGTACTAAAAATGAGGAAGGAAAGCTGGCTAGCCCTGCCTTTTCTGTTTCCAGTTCCATCATTTCATTATACATGGAGGGAACAAGTTGAAGTGAGCGTCTGGTGTCTATGGAGGTTCCAGCTCACTAGGAGTTTCACATACTGTATATCAGGGGTTGGCAACATACGGCCCGTGGGCCACACCTGGCCTGCAGATCGGCCCTTGCCACCGCGCGCGTCACAGCTGCCATTTTGTTTGCCAAAATGGCAGCCGCGACTCATTTGTACATGTGCAGTATTACTGCGCATGCGCAAACGAGTCGCGGCCACCATTTTGGCAAACAAAATGGTGGCTGCAATGTGCTCAGCGGGGGCTGGCGGCGGCGGGGGCTGTGTGTGCATGCCGTCTTTCCCCCCACCCGAGCCCAGCAGAAGACCGGGGGACCAGCGACCGGCCCCAGGTACATTAACGTTGCCAACCCCTGCTGTATATACTCATGTATAAGTCAAGAAATTGTAATAAAAAAATTGACCCCAAAAAACTAATTCGACCTGTCCATGGGTAAATCTTATTAAAAAAAGAAAATATCCCATGATGAAAGGCAAGAATGTAATATGTCCTGGAAACACTGACCCTCCTCTACTCTTATCCATCCATCCTTTAGGATGAGCACAAACAGTTGTGCCTGATGTAATTTTGTAAGTTATTTGGCATTGTTTTCCTTTGTTTCATCCGTTATTACATGCCCTAAATTTTGCCCTCGACATATCCACAGGTCATATCAAAATCCATAATTTTGGCCCCCAAACTTGCCCATGGCTTATACCTGAGGCTGCCGTATAGTTGAGTCTATATGGTAGTGCCAGGTCAGCAGGAGTCCTTTGACACTACACAGTTACAGCACTATGATTCCACTTTAATTGCTATGACTGCATCCTATGGAACTGTGGGATTTGTAGTTTGGTGAGGCACTAGAGCTCTGTGGCTGAGAATTCTAGATTCCCCTTCCAAAACTACCGGTGCCAGAATTCCATAGGATAGAACCATGACCATTAAAGTAGAAGCATGATATTACAATTGTTGAGTATGAAAGATCCCATGATAAGCCTCAATGAATAGCAGAAGTTCTCTGCTTCAGGCCCATCTCCTTCCATGCCTGAGGACAGAGTGAGCTGAGACTAGCATTCTCCACCTCCTCATATGCTAACATGCTTAAAACATGCCTAGATAGGGCTTTTGTGTTTGCTATTCTATTAATTTCCTATTTCTCTTTCTCAGCTGATTAATTTCAGCCATGCATATCTTTCTTGGCTCTATGTCTGTTTACAAGCAATGGAGCAACATATTAGAAGGTGCCTCTTGCATGAGAATCTAACTAGTTCAGTCTCTGCATACCAACCTACAGGCAAATCAGCTGTTTCTTAAAACTGCACCTGGACAGTGTGCCTTGGGATTTTGCTGCTAATGGCTTGGGCAGTCTTCATTGTCACTGGAAACTGAAACATGGCGATCTAAGCCTCATGAGATTTGCTGCATATCCTAGAATACTTGTCATTTTAATTCTCCCTGAACATGCCTTGCTTGACTTGCTGTGTCATGTTGTTTCTGATCTTTTAGCTCCCCCCCCCCCCGGCTTGGATGCTCACTGGCTATTTTTACTTTTATCTGAAAATGTGTATTTCTTGTGTAATATAATACTCTAAAGCAGGGGTAGGCAACCTTTCCCCTTTAAGGGCCGAGGGACTTCTGCACCCAGAAGCCTCAGCCATGTTGGCCAATAGTCCCATGTTGGCCAATAGCTCCTGGGATTCTGCGAGCTGAAGTCCCTTGGCCCTTAAAGGGGAAAGGTTGCCTACCCCTGCTCTAAAGCATCAGTTCTGCTAGAGAGAACTGTTAGGACTGAGATTTTTTTAATACATAAAAATTATTTTTTTTAAAAAGAGATTTTTTTTTTCATCTCAAAAGACTAATTCTTGTAGCTATGTTAAGTGTTCCTGTCAGTACGAATTGAACAGATCTAGTGGATATTTTTCATCTTATCTATATGAACTATATGAATGCTCCAGTGAAAGCCCAGTGTAAGACTTGTCACAGTCTGGTTCTATTAGGTTTTAATTGTTTCCCCCCCCCAGAAAATGAGAAGTCATGATCTGGATATGTATCAGAGCATTATAAGGTCAGGGTGCTAAGACGACCATTGTTGCTTAACTACATTTTGAAAAAAACTCATTGGTAACTAAATAAATATTCATTAAATGCTTTTATCTATTTATTTATTGAATTTATATGTTACTACTCTCCCAAGATGGGATTCTGGGTGCCTTACGATAATTTTAAAAAAGTTTAAGCTAAAACAGTAATTTACAAAAGTTTAAAAAGAATTAAACAACAGTATTATTTTACAAACATTAAAATAGTTGAAACACTTAAAACATATTTAAAACATAATTTCTAGTAAAAGATTAAAAGTATAGCACACTACTTTCCACACGCACACACTACTGATCCATAATTAAAATTCAAAGACCTGCCTGAGCAAAAACATCTTCACCTGCTGGCTGAAGTAGAGCTGGGAGGAGGCCAAGCCATTTGCTTTCATTTGTGGACACTCATGCCTGGAATGGTCTCTGATACAAAACCTATGACCATTGTTGCTGGGGGTTAATGTCTGTTGTATTGCTTCACAGGCTGCTTGCTGTTACTCAGGAAGATCATGAAACGGGGCCGATTTCCCAGCAGCAGCGAGGATTCTGATGACAATGGCAGTAAGTGCTTTCTTTTTTTTGGTGCTTGAATCGCATCAGGGTTGTGAGTTTCTTGATTGAGATGCTGGTGAAACGTCAGAAAGAAACTCTTCTAGAACATGGCCACACAGCCCGAAAAAAACCGCAAAAAACTAAACAGGTCACTGCTTGGATGTCTAGAGGCAGGATCAGAATTGAGAACTTTCTCCCATGAGAGGAAGATGAGGGCTAACAGGCCAAGAGGATTTTCATAGACTGCATAAGTTGACAACACAGTGGGTGTCTCTTCTTCCTGATGCCTACCTAGCCTAGTAAAATTTTATCAGAGAGGCAGATGAAAGGAGAGGGACTATGCAGTAGCTCTGTCAATAGTTGCACATAGAAAAGAAATATCTCACTGATCACTTACATCTCTTCTCCCGCTTTGATTGTGCGAAAGTGGTGGCAATGGTAAGTTTAACCTTTAGAAATCTGAAGGAAATACCTGGTCTGATGGGATTATCCTGTCATATTTTTGCTACATCAACAACTTTGGCAAGTTTTCACACACACACCCTCAATTCCTATTTGCTCCTTAATTAATACAACATCCAGTTCCTTAAGTAATAAAGTATCCATTGCACAACCAGCATTCTGAGTTTGATTCTGGCTGAAGGGGTTCTATCTTTTTTTTAAAAAAACCTCTGTGCGGTTAACATCATTTTTGTGCAAATTATTACTGAATTCATATGATATGGAGCTGAATTCTTTAAAAAACAAGGTAGTGGTGGTGGGGTAGTATGAATGCTGTGAATTAATGGTAATGGTAGCATTCTTTAAAAAAGGTTTTCCAGTCTAGACAAGTAAATTATTTATTCTCTATATTATTTGGCTAAGAGGCATTGCTTCTGGTTTAACATAAATGAATGTACATCTGATGGGGAGGAAGGTGCTGTTTAAGTGCAAAGTCTGATAGTTGAAACCAAAGAAAAAACTTAATGGGGTATGGCTTTTGTTCAGCTCTGTATTGGTTACATGGGCTGAGTCACTGAAGGGAGGTATTAATGGTTGGGCAGATTTTTCAGTTGCAGTTAGTGTATGTCTGAGCTGTCATCCTCTTTTAACCAAACTACAGTTGAAAATGCCAAGAAAGTATTTAATGAATTATTTGAGTTGCGTGTTAATTTCCCCCTTTGATGCTGGCTCACTGAGGGTGTATCTACACTGCAGAATTAAAGCAGTTTGACACCACTTTAACTGCCCTGACTCCGGCCTACAGAATTTTGGGATTTGTAGTTTAGTGAGGCATGAAAGCTCTCTGGCAGACTAGGCTGAATACTTCACCAAACTACAAATTCCAGGATTCTGTAGGCTGGAGTCTGGGCAGTTAAAGTGATGTCAAACTTATTAAATTTTGCAGTGTGGATACACCCTATGAGATGCCACATTCAAAGAATCTGTACTTTAAATGAACAGATTCTGTGACAGAAATAAGTTACACAGGTCCACTTGTTTGTGACATTTTTATTGTTAGTTTTATGTACTGATAAAGAAAGCTATACCAGCTTGCATCTTGCATTTTTAGCCCTGTGCTGTGTTGGCAAGTATAAATCCAGACTAGCCTCACCTTCTGAATAAACTGCATAAGTTCAAGATCTGCCTCTCATCAGCGATATGGATATTTTTTTAAGGAAAAAAAGAAGAAGAAAGCTCTGTTTGTGTTCAGAAAGCAACCAAAGGCAACTTTACTTTGCCCATGATTTTTGTTTACTGTATAGGCCACCAGAGTTTGGAAAAGTTACTTTTTGGATTATGCAGGTGGCCATCCATATCCATAGATTTTTTAATCCACTGAGTCAAGCATCCACAGCTTGAAAATATTTTTTAAAGAATATAAATTCCAAAAGGCAATCTTTGATTTTGCCATTTTATATAAGGGACACAATTTTACTATTCATTATATTTAATGGTACTTGAGCATCCACAGATTTTGGTATCCATGGAGGGTCATGGAACCAAACTCCAGCAGATACTAAAGGCCAACTGTATTTCCCAGCCAGCATGTCTGTTGACCATGCTGGCCAGAAGACTGTTGGAGTAATAGTCCAAAAACAGAAATTTCCATACTCTGTAACCCTTCACATCCAAGAACAACCTGATGAACAAGCTGTCATTCTTGTTCCTAGAGGTGAACATGATTCTGAAAACATGCCTTGCTCTGCCATTAGTTCTTTTGATAGCAATGGTTTTTCAGATCTCTTTTTTCTGATTTCCATTGTATATGCTCTTAGAAATATGTACATGAAAATCAGTGAGAGTGACTGCTGAATGAAAGGTTGGGAACAGGAGTGCCAGTTAGATCAGTTAAGAACAGCTTCTTTTCTTCTATAGTTTCTGTTCTGTTCTGTTTCTACATTTGTCATTCTTGCAGCTACATATTGCTCTGAGAAGAACCTGTTTATTCCACTTCTTTGCTTCCACTCCCCACCCCCCATATTTTTTCAATCTCCTGTCTAGAAAACAAAGGTGAAGGAGAGGTAGAGAAGGAATGGAATAAGCAGAAGAAAAAGGTATCATGTAATTTGGGGAAAAACATAGTTTTGATCAGTATTAAGGAAGAATAAGCTTTCCTAGTAACACTTCCGCTGCCCTTTCTTCTGTCGAGTCGTGGCATGTTTGATTCCCTCAAGCTACTCTGAACTTTGTAGTCCTGCAGCTTTACAGAGTAATAACGCTTGCTCTGAACTAATTCACAATTCCCCATTGGCTTTAATGAGAGTGAGTTCCTCGCTTTTAATAGTGCATTCTGAGGTTGGGGGATTTTCTGTAATTTTCTGTGTCATGTATTTTAGTATCAGTCTGAACTGACAATCTTAATTCTGTTTGCATGCTAAATGCCAATAGAAATTCCATAGCCCCCCCCCCCCCCCCCCCCCACCGGTAGTTTATTAAATATTCTCTTAAAGGGAAGGGCAGGAAATTTGTTGAGACTTGGAAGGATGAAATAAATATGTTATTTCCTCAAAGTGTTGGAAGGATCATGGATAGAAAACATGTCACTCCATATGTTGGACAGCCACCTTCCATCAATCCCCAGCCATCGTGGCCAATAATAAAAGGCAATGGGAGTTATAGTCCAACAACTTCTCTAAAGACATAGATCCAGAAAAAAACTGGCATGGTACTGTGGCATTGATAATGGTACAATGTTAATCTGTAAAGAGTTACAGTTAGGTCAGTAGGAAGAATGAGACTGTTGACATCAGGAGTTTTTCTTGGCAAATTATAGGGCACCCCAAATACCAAATACCATGGAAATAAAACTGAAGCTGGAGTGTGAACCACTTTCCCTGTCATGGCTAGGTCTTTAATAGATAAAGATTCAGATTTCCATTGATGCCTAACCTCTTCAGGAAGACCAGTTAGGTTGTTCTGTCTTGGAGACTGTTGGATTTTGATGGTTTTATGCTGATGCATTTAGTGCTTTGCTAGAAGCTGTGATCAACCTCTGGAACACAGAGATGAACACACATGGCTGACTCAGCTCTCTTAGGCACTGTATAATTAGAGTCCAGCTGGCTGCATCATATATCACAGAGCTTTGGACAGTGAAAGAGCAGGGATGACAAGTAGAATGAAATGGACAAGTGTGGCCAGTGGTGATGGCAGCAAGGAGAGACAGTCATTGCATCTGCAGGATAACGTCCAAAAATCTCTTTCCTAAGAAGCCCTGGGATGGTATGTTTGTTGGCGGCACTCTGTGACTTTACTTTCAGAGTATTTTCTGGTTAAAATGGCATATCTGCTCTGTTCTGGGTGCCACAATAGATGTAGTACAGGGTGAGTTTTAGTGTGAAGAGAAAGTATTATGACCTCTCCTGGCCATCCACTTTACATTGCAGCCTCAGCAGCATTGTATATTTGACAAAAAAAAAAAAAGTCTGAAATAAGAAAAAAAAAGTATTCAAGTATGATGTGAATCTCTAACTTTTTGCTATTTAAGAATTGCTGTGATATTATTACAGGGCTTAGTTTGCACATCTTGTCAATATTCTATGTAAGCTACTTAGTTACATATGTGTAACTAATGTCTCCTGAACTGACCTCCCCTTTCCCATTCTCCTTAATGGCCAGCAGCTGCAATGAGTGAAGGAAATCTGTTCACTTGGCAGTCAGGGCATGAGGATGATGATGCTTGCAATCACTCCTTGTCAGCCATTCATGGACTTAGAGTTTGTGGTCTCGCTCCTTCACGGATGGCAAGTGGGGAGGGACAAAAGGGTGTATGGGAGTGCATGGCCATTAAAAATAATGGGGACTTGAATATTTGCAATATTTCTGATGTGTGGGGTGAGTGTATCCGAAATGGATCCCCCACGAATTGGAAGGGATGACTGTAGTTGTGAAGAAGACTCTGTAGTCTTATTGAATACAGAGCAGTTATGGATTGGAACTCTAGTTTATGAATCCATTATTGCAATACTGAATGCCAGCTCTGTTTATATATTAAGCCTCCCTGGCACACACAATGTGATCTTTGGTAAATGTATCATATTTTAAGTGAAACATGCTAATACTAATATGAATGATCACACTTTTAAAAGTACAGTAGACCCTTTATATTGGTGAGTGGTTAGCCATGGATTTGATTACCCATGGATCACCCATATTTTTCAATAGTTGTGCATGCACACGGATGTGTCAGCACACACATTGCTGCCATTGAATAATATGGGACCTGGCCATCTATGTTTTTGGCCATCCATGAGGGAGTCTGGAACTGAACCTCCAAGGAAGGAAAGAGGCCACTGCATACCACTTTCAGAAAGTATTCTGTTTTTCAGTTTTGGCCTCAATAGAAGAGATCCAAGATGTCACAGGAACTCTTAAACTCAGATAAATGTCCTGTTTGAGCTGGAGTTGGACCTGATCCAGATCTCTCCAAGAGATTTGGTCGATCCCAAGAAAAGTTCAAGCCATTGGTGCAAAACAGAGCTGTCATTATTAATTAATAGCTGCAGCAGATGTTACAACAGCTAAAGTTCCATTTCCCTGTACTTATGCGGCTTGAACCCAAGGTTACAGTGAAGGTTTGAGAAGCTAGGAAGTCTTCAGGTTCCTGCATGCATCCTGCATCCTGAAGGTATGTCCAAGCTTTGAACGCATGCTGGTAAGCTTTTTATGGTAAAAATCTTAACAAATCTACTGTGGAGATATGGATCTTAGTGCTAAAAACATGGAAACTAATGAAAACAGAAAGGTAAAGAGAACAAACTCCCTCGCATCTAGGCCAAAGCATTTCAGTAACAGACCAAATGATTAGCTCATCTCCTTATCAAGTGGAACGGTCTGCTAAGATTAATGGTGAAGCTGGCTCTGGTGGTACAGATAAATCCTTTCATGCCATTGGGCAGCTGTATTAAGTTTGTTGGCAATAGTGGCCATGTATTTCAAAAACTACCTTGTAAGCGGTATCACACACACACTGCGTACTCTGATTCAGATAAATGTCACTCAAGCAAAACCAAATCTTTATTTCATAACAAAATACTGCTTTATAATATATTGTGGACAACTCAACAGGTTCACAAGGATACTATACTTCAATATTTCATACATAACTATTACGGTATGTATTTTACATTCATCAACTTTACAATCATTTTTCAGGATTTGCAAACAAATGCACCCACTGCAACCAAAGCTGCTTTTCATATGCTTGTAATAAGTAGAAACAGGACAGAAAACCTTGGCCAGATATGTATTCAAGTGTCTCTTTTAAGGCTTGTAAATAGTATGATTATTTATGCCTTTTTGCTTCCTGGGGTTCCTTGCTGTAGAATGGTGGCTGAAGGATTTTCAATCTGAGATGTTTGTTGTTTTCTCATTTTATTTATCTATAAAATTAAGTCATGGATATGGTGTTTGTTTAGTACAATAAGCATGCTTCTGGAGAAGCTGATCTATCATGGATGCATCATATGCTGGTGCATGCAGTCTACCTACTCCTGTTTTTATAAAGGGCCTTCCAGAAATAGTTGAAGTGTAAATCATATCTTCCAACATTGGCTATGCTAGATAGGGATGATGGGAGTTACAGTCCAATTAAATCAGAAGGGCATGCCATCTAGACCATGTGTCTTGGACTGTTGTTTCTTCTACAGCAGTGGTGGGAATTGTGTAGTTCATAGAGTGCACAGGGTCCTTTGTGGATCCAGTGCAGCCCTTTGGGATCCCCACTGATTCCTCCCTCCAGCCAAAACAGCAGAAAAACCAAATTAGAATTGAACAAGAAGCTGATCGGGAGCAATGTGACATAATTTCTGGTTATCCAAAATGGTGGCTGCGGTGGCGTGCTGAAGCCCTCTGGGGTTCTGGAAAGGGAGAAAATGTGGCCCTCTGGGCTTAGTAATATGCTTACCCCAGCTGTACAGGTTAGAATTTCTCTCATGTCTTGTCTGAGTTTGTAACTCTGCTTACAGCTGTCTGTTGTGGGATCCCATCTCCTTTTAAGTCACTCTCTAATTTCTACTGATGCTTATTGAGTGCGTAGAGCTGATGGCAGCACTCCAGACATGACATCAACTCCTTCTTCACAACATGCAGTCTAAGGGTATTCTTCAGGTGATATTTAGAGAGAGCTCCTTCCTGCAATCTAAGGTCTGAGCCTTTAGAAGAACAATTCAACTTGTCACCTAATTTGAAAATTGTACTCTCTGGCCCTTTGCCCATAGATCTGTTAAGATACTTTCAGAGTTTTGCAATAGGGACATCCCAGCTTCATATGTTTGTTCATTTGTGGTCATACTGTTTTTAGAAACATGATGCCTAAGGCTTTTAGGCAGTAGGAATCCTCAGTGGGTTACTGTGGTATTTCTGGGTGTGGGGGAAACCCACACAAGGCTTTTACCTCATTAATGATGGTGATAGTGTAATCTCTACTAGAAAGGTAGAATTAGCTTCATATTAAGCCCTCCAGTGTTTGACAAGGAAAAAGAGGCAAGCGCTCTTGTTGAGTTAATTAAGCAACTGCCTGCTAGTGTGCTGGTTAGCAAGTGAGCTGCTTCCAGGGGAATCTGGCAGAATGCCTTACCCTGGAGAAGTTTCGAGTGGTGAGAAGAAAGCCTTCACTGACACAAGCCCATATTAAAGCCTAGTTGGATTTTGCAGAAAGGCATGTGGGAGACAACAGCACATATATGGACAAAAGTTACCTGGTTTGATGAGATGAAAACTAGACCATCTGATCTTGTCATAAAATGCTATGTGTGGTGCAAAACCAACAGCACTCATTGCCCTGAGAATATTGGCCTGATGGTGAAGCATGTTTGTAGCAGCCTCATATTGTGGGGATGTTTTTTCCTTGGCAGGGACTTGGAAACTTTCAGGAATGAAGGTAAGATGGAGGGAGTCAAATACAGGGCAGTTTTAGAGGCAAACCTCTTTCATTGTGCAAGGGCTGGGGCCAAGGTTAACCTTCCAGCAAGACAATGAGTTTGCAGTACAGTTGAACAACAAGAACCTGAATGTTGTAGAATGGGTTAGGAGAATCCCCACTCAGCCATAGACTCTCACTGGGTGACTTAGCCTGAGAAGGCAAAGACAAACTCCCTTGGAGCAAATCTTGCCAAGAAAACCCCATGTCAGGTTCGCCTTCAGGTCACCATAAGTTAAAAACAACTTGAAGGCACACAACCCCTACCATTCAGGATTATCAAGTGACGCTGTGAGCCATCTACATCCTAAAGGGCTAGTTACAGAACAGTGAAGCTTTGGTTGTTTTCCTGCCGGCTGTTGATACACACTTTTTAAAATTTATATTAATATTTATGCCCTTCCTGGTATTTGAAGATCTTAGGGCAGTGTACATTAAAACCAATTTATGATGGTACATAACAATAATATTAATAATTCAAAACTAAAACTACCATATATACTTGACTATAAGTCCACCTCATATATAAGTCAAGGGCAGGTTTTGGGGCCAAAATTAGGGATTTTGATATGACTTGTTGATAAGTTGGGGGTAAAACTTAAGGGCATGTAATCAAGGATGTAAAGGACAAAGCAAAGGAAAACAATGCCAAAGAACTTAAAAAATCCCAGCAGTTATAACTATTTGTGCTCATACTAAAGGCTGGATGGATGAGAGAGTAGAAGGAGATCAATGCTTCAAGAGGTGATTAAACTCTTGCCTTTCACCAGGGGATGGTTATATATCTATATCTATATCTATGACTTAAAGTACAGTACTTACATTAACCTGTGGATAAGTAGACTCAGGCTTTTGGGATCCATTTTTAACCTAAATTTCTAGACTTATACATGAGTATATACAGTATAGTAAATCTTTTATCACTTAAAAACATTTAAAACTGCTTAAAGTAATACAATGATAGTGTGTGTGCAAAGATACAAAGATAAATGTGTTGTATTCATTGCAAAGCTATAATATAAGAGGTAATATGGAAGGTTATCCTACTTATCCTGCGTGTCAGTGGAAGCTTCCAGAAGGAAGTATGCTTTTTTAAAACTTAAGATGTTAAGTATTTTCCAGAATGTAAATAACCATTCCCGTTGCTTGTAGCAAATATGAATATGTCTCTGAAAATTGCACAGGAAAGGGTTTTGTTTTTTTAAATCAGAAAAAAGTAGACCCCCCTCCCTTTGGGGCAATCAGTGTATTACAAACATCTAATATAGTTATATATTGGCAGATGGTAAAGTGCAGTTTTCTTTCTAGGTAAGTGTCTTTTGTGGATTAGTTAAAAGGCTGCGTTGTCATTTGTTGCCAGAATGTTCAGATAAAGAATAGCATTGTTATACACTGCATCAGAAGTCAGATGAATAGCAGATATGCTAGCAGTGATAATGCCAGCTAAGACATCTTTTGCAGTGTGAAGTGTTATATACAGTGCTTTCTTTTTGTGCATGGAAAGTGCTGTGGATGCTTTTGTAAAAGGAAGGAAGTATATGGGAGATGATATTTGTGAATTGCTCCTTCAACATTGCAGAATGTCCCAAACTATCTAGAACAGTTTTTTTGGGGAGGTGGGATGAACAGGGGACTGTGAAGCAAAGAGAGAATTTATGAAAACTTCAGCTCCCTGTTTGTATCCAAGGAAACCTTCACTAGAACAATGACAACAGCAAAACTCAATTAACTGTAGGACAGCAAAGGCTACAAATTGAAGCATTTTTATGGCCAAGTAATATACACCTTCATTTCTGTTTATTACAGTGAGCCCTTGGTATCTGCTGGGTTTGGTTCCAGGTCCTCACGTGGATACCAAAATCTGTGAATACTCAAGTCCCATTAAATACAGTGACATAGTAAAATGGTTTCGTTTATATAAGATGGCAAAATCAAGATTTGCTTGTTGGAATTCATATTTTTAAAAAACATTTTCAAATCATGAATGTTCACTCTGTGGGGAAAAAAGTCTGTGGATACAGAGGGCCAACTGTATAAGTAAAATATTGACTGTAATCTTTGGTACACTCATGTCATGTACTCTCCATTGAATTTCTGTCTTTTTGTTTAGAACTGTCTGTTTTGCTTACAATTTTCTAAAGAGCATTTTGCCCTCTGGCTGTGGTTTATTGTGGCCTGCATTGCATGGGACGGTTAGTTGGGTTGTCTGTGATTCCATGATTTTTGGCAGGCTTAGAAGGAAGTCTGAAATAAGGTTTTATGATGATGGGCTGGCAGTGCAGACTGTTCTGACCAGTTCCATTTTCTGCTCCAGCTGCATGGTTTTTCCAACAAATTATGCTATTGGCAACTGCCCATTCCCACTCAGAGAGAGCCCAGAAAACACAGCAGATGGAAGTACCAACACAGAGCAACTACGCATGCATCTTTGCTGGAAACTGTTGTGCTGTCTGATTTAGCAATGTAGAAGCATTGTATTTACAGTAGGGGGAAAGTTTGTGCAGTCTCCAAGAGTGCTCAGGCTTTGAAGTGTCAATGAAAAGATTGCAGCTTGGAGCACTCCTGGGGCACAGCTGGATGCTCCACAGCTGGTTTTACAAAAGTGTTTTGCATTATGCACTCTGTAGCTAATCATCTGCCATGCAGTGTAGCATATTGGTTGCTGGGTGTGCTCCTTGGGATACTGGCTATGTTGTGGCAGTTTTGTTTTGAAAATGTTGAGCTCTTTCTCCCTCCCCATTCCTTTGCGGGGGGGGGGGGGGGGGGGGGGCTGGGATATATGCATACATTATACGTACCAACACTTCTGACATGTAGAGTGGTGACATTTTGCAGTAAATATGTGTGCTGAAAATCTTAAAACATAATTTCTATACAATACATGTAGTTGACCTTTTTTCATTTGTTCCTACTGCTTAGACCAGGGGTAGGCAACCTTTCCCCTTTAAAGGCCGAGGGACTTCAGCTCCCAGAAGCCTCAGCCATGTTGGCCAGTAGTCCCATGTTGGCCAATAGCTCCTGGGATTCTGGAAGCTGAAGTCCCTCGGCCCTTAAAGGGGAAAGGTTGCCTACCCCTGGTTTAGACTTTCAGACATCATAACTTTTCTATTAATGTTTTTGCTTATTTATGTATAAAAATACATAAATTATGAGTGCTATTGAGCTGATAATGGTTTCAGATAATAGAGCTTGAGGATTAATACTACTGTGTTATTTTTCCTTGAGTGTAGTGCTCAGTATAGTAAGCCTTCTTTTTTGTGGCCTGCAAATCACACAAATGGGTTATTCTGTGCCTGTGCAGCAAACTTTGGAAACCTCTGGAATCACTAGGCAAAACTTTACTTGCAACTTTTTGGTGCTAGCACTGCTCACCCTCTTATAAACCCCTAGTGATCCCACTCTTTCCCAGTTCCTTGCATCCGCCGTGCTAGCAGCTTAGAAGGAAGTTCGCTAGTTGGAATCGGTTCTTCCTTACTATTTTAATTCAGATTGCCCTCTGAACTTTGGCTATTGACTAATCTTTCAGACGTTGCCTACTCTTTGGCTTTGAACTTGGTGATAGGCACAAATCGATAGACTTCTATTTTGCTTACGATTTGAGAGATCTTCTAATGGCTTCAAAAATGGCCACTCTGTCCACCACCTTCAAACAGTGCAAAAGTGTGGAGGTAAGATCCCTGGGCAGGACCCGTACACTATGGGCTTTCTTTGCCTTGGCAAGGGTCACAATGTCCAATCTTGTACCCTCTACAAATCTATGACCCCGCAATCCCGTAAAAACCAGGACTTGAGGCTCAAACCAGCCCTCTACGAGCAAGCCTTGCATCTTCCCTGGCTCCTGCCACCCAGGCCACCGCCATTTCTAGATCTGACCTGGAGAAATCTCAGGGCAAGGAGAAAACTAAGGAGATAACAAAGGATAAGCCTTCAGGAAAAGATAAGGCCAAAAAGGCTGACAAATTGGATAAAAGCCAGAGTTCGGATAACTCCAAGGCTAAAAAGGCCTCCAAACAGCGACATTCCGAGAAGGCTTCTTCCCCCAGATGGAAGCCCTCCAACCATTCTTCTTCCAAGAAGGTGTGTTCCGAACCTCATATTGAGGTTTCTGGTTTGCGATCTAAAAAACTCCATTGGCAGCTCTGAATACAGAGATGGATCGAGCCAGTATGGCTGTGCCAATGACTTATCTGGCTGAAGAGAAACCTTTTCTGACCCAGACCTCCGGATCGTACATGTTGGTTTCAAATCCCAATCGGAGGTTGAGATTGTGGATACTGACATTCTGGTCCTAACCTCGAATGTAGACGTCTCTGTATCCTCCCAATGCATTTGGGCCCAATGCTCTACAACACCTCAGCCTTGAACTCGTTTCTCTGATTTCGAGGGCTTACTTCAGCATGAACTTCCATATCATCCTGCTGATCCCATTCTTCACGAGGACTCTGACCTATTCTATGATAGCGAGACCGAGCACTATTTCATGCTGATTGATGCTGAGGTTGTTTGCTGCCGCATGAGGCGTCATGAGTCTCACCATCGAAGGTCCCCTTCTCCTGCCACCATCACCACCTGAGCCTAAATGATCCAAAAATTTTTGCTGGTTGAGGCCACTCCAAGGTGAGAACATTTGAAGAATAAGCCCTTATCGCTAACTCCACAAGGGTCTCTGTGATCTCCACACACTAATCTTTTGTGGATTCGGATCTTAGAGCACCTCACTCTCCTCAGTCGTTGGTCGTGCACGACCCAGCCTCTCCTATGAATGATGTCAAATCCTTTGCTAAGCAAGTAGTGAGGATGGCAGATGCTTTAGAGCAGGGACAGGCAACCTTTTTGAGACCTGGGCCGGTCTCCCGTAGCTGGGCCAAGGGGGGGGGGGGAATGGCGGCGCCATTTAGACTGTTTAAACATTTAGACTGTTTAGACTTCCAAATTAAGCTTTTTTTCCCTTTTAATATTTTGTAATTCCTTTTTCATGAAGTGCCATTGAGCTGATAATTGTTTTACCAGGTTGTGGGTTCCATAACTAATGAAATTCTTACAGTATATTTATGGGGTTGTTTGTTTACACTGACTACACTGTCATCAGAGCACATTTTGATTGATTGCATTAATCTCTTCACTCAACTGGTGGTTCAGCATTTTTTCCTCATTGCAGACTCTGTTCTTTCATGGCTGAAAAAATGGGCATTTTGATGATAGTCAATCAGTATATGTGTGGCATGGAGTAACTTTCTTGGACTAACTTTCAAGGCTCCCTTACTTTTATTTTAGTGTACGCTGCCAAATAAAACTTTGGTTACTCTTTAATATTTTGGAACTTTGAAATTACCCCCTTTAGATGAACCATCTAATGGAAATTACAACCGTAATCATGCTGTCATAAGAAGTAAAAGTATAATCATTTAACTATATGTTACAAAATTGTACTAACCAGTGACCGTCTATTTCTGCACCTTTACTGAACTGGTTTGGGGATATCTGCCAAATCGCACCCCTCTTCCCAAAGTGTCAACAAGAGGTAAGAGAGGAATATCACTGTTGAGGTGAATTTCTTGCTTAAAGAAATTATGCCAGGCTGCAAATGGACATGCTTGCCTCTAAATTCCTGAAAGTTGCAAGCAGTGGAAAAAGAAACATGAACTCTCAACACCATTGTGCTTGATAGTTCACTGAAGGTCAGACTTATTATCGTCCCTTGAAAAGTCATTTAAGGTAAACTCTTGAAAATAATGTGAGGCCATGGATCTCTTAAATGTTAACCTGAGCAATTTAAGTACAATACAATATAAATCTCTATGGGAAGCGGGGTATGCAATTAGTAAATTCTGGAAAATGAATCAAAATGACTGGCTGATCCATACTGGAAAGAACACATACTATTTGAGATTGGCTGTAACAGCAAGCTAAAAGCCAGTGTGTGGAGCTCAGCGTGACAGTAGTAGCTGGATGACCAGATGTCCTCCTTTTCCAGGACATGACCTCCATTTCAGCCTTCTGCCCAGGAGGAATTTCAAGATGGCCTGCATTTTCAGCATGACTAAGAAGCATGGATTTACATTTAAAGGAGGGGTTTAGCTGGGCACATCCTACATTTTTCTGGAATGTCCTACATTTTGTAGTGCCTTGTCCTCTTTGTCACCTTGTAGTAGCAGTCACAGGGCTTGGATGTGTGCTTTTGGGCCTTCAACTAAAGCAGTTGCTAAGGACATTGGTTGATATCAACTGGAGCCATTTTGTTTCATTTAGACCTAGACTTTCATCTGATCTAGTATAAAAACCTTCCTTGAATCTCTGTAAAATTTCCTAGTTTTGACATGGCATTTAGAAGACTAGGGGTGTAGTGTTAATTTCTGTATAATTTACATGTTAATTGGGTACTTCATTTGTATGACAGTTTTTTTTCCCTCTTTAATCCTGTTGTTATCCAGTCCAAGCCCTTGGAAAGGATTGAAACTGAAATTAAAGTAAAAGAATTTTTATAGGGTACAAAGCTAAGCATTTTTTAAGTCTCATTGATCTCAGAGGGAGAGATTTAAACATATGCTTGAGTTTCCATTAAAGCTAATGGGGCTTAAGTGCTTAACTCTGGCTGGATTGCGCCTAAGCAAGGAAGTTATCATATGCTCTGAAAGAGCTGGGGTGCTGACACCTGGTTTTAACTGGGTGTAGGAAGATTCAGTAGGAAAGCATCTCTGGAAATAAGCTATCATTCTTTTAGCCTACATTTTGTAACAGATATTATCATTGTTCCTGAAGTGTTTCTTCTGTTTGGCCTTCTATACACTGTTGGGAACGGTTCCAGTCCAATTAATATGGATGCATTTTTAAACAATTATAAAATGAGAGTAGCAGTCATAGGAAGAATTGGGTTATTTTGCTTTTTAAAAGCTCATTTACTTTGCAGCATTCAGATTCTTGGCCCAACTTGAAACACAACATGCTTCTCACTGCTAATTTTAATAAAATAACAAACACATCATCATCTGTTATGCTTAGTACTTATTGAAAATAGTTTTATTAGGTTTTTGATAAGTAGGTTGTATTTTGAGAATAGTTTCAGCAAATCCATTAGCGGGGATGTTTTGACTGCCCAGTGGACAGCTCCTCTGTACTCTTTTCCTCCATCACAGTTTTCTGAATCTCAATCTTTATGGTGCAACAATATCATAATTTCCCAAAGTCCTTCTAATTTAGCACTCCTGTGTCCAACAATACCCAGTATGATGTTTGATATGGGGAATTTAGTAGTAACCTGTCACTTTCCTAGCATCTGGATACTGAAAGTATGGGTTTTTGGGTTTTTTTTGTTTCAAGTTAGTATTATGGACAAAATGCTTAACTGTCTGTGAGGAGGCCTGATTGCCCTGGTGTATGTCCTTATGTGGACAAACATAATGATTAATCAGGTGATCATGGTTACAGCTGACAGCGGTATCCTTGATTTTTCAGTTTTTTCCCTAGAAAACATAGTCAAGGATATTGCTGTTGGCTGAATCTACTCTCTGAGGTTATACATTACTTGTCAGTGTAAGCGCATGCCCCAGATGGTCATGATTCTACATACAGAAGAAAGCGTATTAAGTGTATTATCCCCGAGAATTCAGTTTAATAGAAGGTGATAAATGTAACCGTTTCTTTGGATTTCCTAGGGCATATGGAATTTGATTATATACTCCTAGTCTTTTTGAACAACGTTCTGTAAACGTAGTCATCACAGACTCACAAATATGAGTATATTTTGCTTATTCCCCTTGCATACTCCTTCCTGGAAACACTGGATATCTTTCCTTTTCTCACCATGCTTGTAAAATTGGAGCATGTACAGTTTCCCTAAGTTAATAGGTGACATGAGGTATATTTGGAAGATGGAAGGCTCTTTTTTATCTTCCCACAGGAAGAAGGCAGGTGAAGACAGGAAAGAATGAGATGGCTGGAAAAACTAAAAATATTGTAATTACCCCCCTACACTGTCTCATTCATTTCTTTTTTACCACTTTCCTCCTGTATATAAGAAGAGCTCACCAAAAGCCTTTTCACATGAGAAGGGGAGTGCTTTTCCCCTGCTGCTCTGTCATCCCTTCTGTCGGTCTCTACATGTGGAGGGCAATGAGTCTGTAAAGGAAGAGCCTCCCACATCTTTCAGGACTCTCACATAAGTCAGAACTTTAGAACAACACTGGTATCTCCATTGCAGACCTGTCATCATCCATCAGTATGAGGGCAAGGAAACTGGAGACTGAAGGGACAGAGGGCTAGGAAATTCAGCTCTTACCTAGTCCAGAATTCTGTCTCCACAGCCCACAAACAGGACATCATGAAAGTAGCAACCAGCAGTTGGTACTCAAGAGGCATAGGCGAGCAAGTGATTTGTTCTCCTATTTTCACACTTACCACAGCTGAAGGGGAAATTGTTGAATAAGCACCCCAACCTGTAAAATGTGGAAGTAATTCACAGCAGTATCTGACTCTCCAGTGACTTCACAGTTGCATTTTGCTATCCAGTCCACTTGCTCTGTGGTATCATATCATCGTCATCTTTGGCTTGTCATCTCCATACATAGTCATGATGCTGATTGTATAGTTTTGATGTAGGTTCCCAATTTTAAGATATTGATGTTAGTTATTTTGTTAATGCCATTATTGATGTTTATGCTTTGCTATATTTATTTGTACTCTGAGGATTCCTTTGACTCAGGGCCTTTGCAGATTGCCAGAAATAGTGCAGATTGAGTCCACTTTAAGGGTTAGGGTTAGTGCTAGGGAATCATGGGAATTGTTTTTTTTCCAGAGACATTGAGCCTTCTCTGTCAGAGAGCTCTGGTGCCACAATAAACTACAGTTCCCATGATTCCCTAACCCTAACCCTTAAAGTCGACTCAATTTGCATTATTTCTATCAGTCTGCAAAGGCCCCCAGTTCCTAATTTCTCAGTTTTTTCCTGTAACTAGCATTTTTCTATCATGGAAGCTCAGGAAAAAAGATCTCTGACAGCTTATAGCACAAATATCTTTTTACTTAGTGTTTCCCTCAAGTTTCTATGGTCCATTCCTACAGTTCACAGTATTAGCAAGTCTTGAATTTTGGGATCCACCCTTCTTACTCAGTGGGCATTTCTGTTTTCATCTTAATTTTTCAGCAAAGCCAGATTCAGAGTTTTCTATCAAGCTGTGTCTAAGCTGTCTTCGCCAAGAGGAAGTAATTCATCTGGTTATCAGTTGCTGGCAGGTGGCAAACAAGATGTGAATTTCCTTTACACCCTTGGTTCCAAAACGTTAGAATTATGGCTCTAAAATCTCAAAGTCCACTATATAGCTCTCTCTTCCATTGGTGCTATTGATTTTTCTACGGAGGAGATTATTCACAGTTGAACTCATATTTCAGCTCTAAATATCATTTTCTGCTATTGGGCTTGCCATATTTTTACAGCATCTTGTAAGACATTATGTGTTGAGCATGGATGAAAGGCTAAGTTGTATAAGGGTAAAATAAACCATTTTAGTGGTATGTTACAAAATGGTATGTAGCAAAATTACAAAGTCTGTCTGTCTATCTCTTTAGTTCCCTGTCTCTTATCTTTCAGAAATAATTAGGTTTTATTCAGATGATTTTGGGTGTTAAAAAGTTGGGTAATGTACAATATTATTGTGGTAAAGGGGAACCTCTGTAATCAGTTTTTGACCTACAGTATTTTGTTCTCTAATATAATATGATCTCTTTCATAAGATCAACTATTTTTGTAGGAGTCTTTATCAGCTTTTGAAAAGTAATTCTGTTGGGGTCTGTGTATATATGTGTGTGAGAAAGCTGAAATCAGGAAAAATGGCAACTTAAAAGGCTTGTTAGTTACTGTCATAGCTAAACCTTTAGTTGGGGCAGTAAAAGGTATCATCTAAACCATTTTGAGTAAAAAATGGTGGCCATTGGTGTACTAATTAGGTAATCTACAGGGAGGTGTGGGAAATTATCTGGGGAAAAAAACTGAGGTAGCAGTTTTTTTTTTCTTCTACATCCATTATAAAACAGTGAGGTGTGGAATAAACAACTAGTGCTTACAGACTTTAATAAAGTGATCTCAGTAATGTCAGATTTAGACAGTATGTGAAAATAGGGGTGAGCCAATCCCTACTGAGTCATTTTGTGTTCAGTTCTTAGCTTTCTGTTTCTTTCCTTCTCTAGGCTTGTCAACCTGGTCCCAGCATTCTAGGTCTCAGCACCGGAGGAGTTCATGTTCCAAGCATGAAGACAGAAAACCATCAGAGGTACTCTTTTGTTAAATAACCATGCATCTTGCTGAAACACAGATGTGACTCCTTTTCCTAATACTTCTTTTTCTTTCCTTTTCTGCTCCGTCTCAGTTGGCACCCAACAACCTTTCTTCTGGCCAGGAGATCAGGGAGCTCAGCTGCTGCCACAGTCCCTGCCAGCATCAAGTTAGTTATTTAGCCATGAATATTGGGTTAGTTTGGCACCAACCCAACTTATAGTGTTTTTTTTAGTCCTTTCTTTTTTTCTTTTAAAAATATGTTGGGTAATTTGTGTTTTGATTCGTGGTAAACAGTGAAAATGTATTTTTAAGAGTGCTTTGTGTAGTGTCCTAGCTATTATGTGGCACTAATGACTATCTTTGTTCAGGGAGGAGAAATCTTTGCCTTTTTCAGTGCTTTATAGACATCACTTTGAGAAATCAGATCAGAGAAGGAAATACAAATCAAATTTAACTGTTTACAATGGATCACCAAATGCAAACTTGGTGCAGGTTGGCAGAAGTACCATGGGATAAAAATTATATTAAATTGAAAGGTTTTATTTCTTAGGGTTGAAATTCTTTGAAATCATGTATTTTAAACACAGTTTGGGTTTGGGCCAAGTTATATCTCCTATCTCTTTTGTTTTTCTTTGCCCACAATTACTACCCCAATTCTATTATAGTCTTCTGGCCAAATGAATATATGTATTTACTAATCTTTTAACCTACTTTTAAGAAATGTAATATCACAAAGTTTCTGAGTTATGTGTGGTAGTGATAGATGCAAACACACATAAATATACAAAAATAACTATCGAAATTGAAGAAATTGTGCCAAGTTCCAGGTTGTTGAGAGTAGTATACACATTTTACTGCTTAAAAATCACAGTTTGCACAAATATCTTTAAAAAGATTTCATAAAGGCATCAAAGGTATAAGGTGCAAAGCAACAGGAAGGAAATCCAATGATTGTTGGGCTACTTAGAGCTTTGGGAAGTTTTGTTTTTTGGATTAAACCTCCCAGAATTCTTCAGACAGTGGCCATACTGACTTGTGGATTCAGGAGCTGCAGTCCAAAAAATGTACTTTTCTCCTAGCTCCTGAGGCTACAGTTGAGATTAGTCTATTATTCACTATTCTAGCTGGTCCAATTGGTGAACCCATGAGCAGAGGTATACATATTGTATGGGTGCAGGCAATCCTTCTGGTCACCTTTAGAAAGATGTGGGTAGATGGCCTGTTTCATTTTTTTAAATAGTGGGAGCAGATTTGTATATATAAAGGAATGCATGCAGTGGTTTGTTTCTTCCATTGAATTGAAAGGGAAAACCAGTTGTTTGGCCAATCCTTGGAATACATCCAAGGATATTGGGATGCAGTGGCTCAAGTGGCTAAGACGCTGACTCTGTTAATTGCAAGATTGGCAGGTTGGCAGTTCAAGGCCCTGGTGCTGCATGAAAGGGTGAGCTCCTGTCACTAGTCCCAGCTTCTGCCAACCTAGCAGTTCAAAAGCATGCAAATGCAAGTAGATAAATAAGTATAACTTCGGTGGGAAGGTAAACATAACCATAGAATAATCTCTGACAACACTGGCTCTTTGGCTTAGTAACGGGAGATGAGCGCCACCCCCTACAGTCAGACATGACTTGACAACCTTGTCAACGGGAATACCTTTACCTTTACCTGGAATACATCCTTGTTGGAGTGCTGTATCTTTCACATTTCAAGTGTCCCTTCCTCCCTGTTTTGTCTTCCATTAGCTTGAATATGTGCTGAATTTTTCTCCACACACTCTAATATGTTGACTTCAAAATGTCCCCTCATATATTTATTTGTTGAAAAATATTTGCATTGTACGCTTTAGTTGGGAAAAATCCAAGAGTGTTTTATGTAAAATTATTGACAAGATAGCCTTTACTCTCAGGTTTTTAATCTGAAACACAACACAGAAGAAAGTGTTGATGGGAGAAAAGGAAAACACAACACCAGTTCTTAAAAGTTATATGCACTGATGCGTGTGCCAGTTGCTGTTTTAGAGATCACTAATTTTATGGTGTTGGCTCCAGGCATGCCAGTTGCATCTGCAGAGCAGACTGGATGGCAATATGAGGCGGTAGTTCTTGGATATTATATTCTTGATGTCCCATTAAATCCTCCTTTGTCTTGTAGCCAAAGCAACTCACCACAAAAGTTTAGACTTAACAGCATTCACACCCTATTTCTCCCTAGACATTTAAGACCTTAAAAAAAAGGTCTGAAATCTTGGGCTTGGCATAATCATTAGAGAAATATTTTTCTGTAGCTTGCAATCTTTAGTAATGTTTGTAGATGTTGCCAAATTAAAAAGACTTGATAGCTCCACAGTTTCCTATAAATATAATGTCTACCTTTTACTTAACCAAAGCCCCTTTAAAAAGGTTAATCCTGGCTAATACTGTACTTTCTTTGTAAAGTACAGCTGAGGAACATGTGTTTCTCCAGATGTTCGTGGACTGGAGCCCCATTCACCCTAGTTGGCACATCTAGTGGTGAGGATTGATGGCTGTTGCAGCACATCATCTGGAGGGTCACACTTTCTGAATGTAATCAATTCTTTGCTGCAAACAAAGAATTTTGAGGTCCTTTGCTCTGGAATGGTGGGCCATAAAGACTGTTTTTCTAAGGGGACAGGAAAGTAAGGAAGACTGTACTCTTACCCAACCTCTTTCAAGGAGACTTTGGAGAAGTTACTTTCTAGATTACAAGTCCCAGAATCCCCCATCCTCCATGACAATAGGCTGTGTTCTCTGGTGATTCTGGGAATTGTAGTCTGAAAAGTAACTTTTCCAGTCTTGGCCATATGGGATATGCATAATCTTTACTCAAGGAGCTAGATTAAAGAATTGCCAGTCATGGCAGCACAAGCAGCTCTTTGGCCACTTTGTTCCTCATTTTGAGTTTGACTGGTGTCGCTCAGAGCTAATGGGACTCTCTGTAATACTTTAAATGCCCTTGCTTTTAATTGCTCACATCTCAGATTCAACCCAGCCAGAAAATCCCTCTAGTTCTTTATATTTTAGGCAGGTTAGGGGTGTTAACACCTGGAGTGAAGTGAACCATGCTTAATGCTCCTACTTAGTGTGCCTGTACAATTAGTACAATTTTTCTGTTCTGGAGAAATCTATGACCAGGGGTAGGCAACCTTTCCCCTTTAAGGGCTGAGGGACTTCAGCTCCCAGAAGCCTCAGCCATGTTGGCCAATAGTCCCATGTTGGCCAATAGCTCCTGGGATTCTGGGAGCTGAAGTCTCTCAGCCCTTAAAGGGGAAAGGTTGCCTACCCCTGTCTATGACTTTTGTGATAGGATAGAAGTGAACAAACATATGCCATAAATACAGTATAATAAGAGTGATGGATATAATGGACAGTAAGTAAGAAATACATTCACATCCTCACCCTGCAGTATTGGAAAAACATACCATGCCGTACGCCAAGCATTGACACTAGATCAGTCCCAGTAAAGCTCTGGAAGTAAGCCATAAGTGGTTTGAGGATTTGAGCCAGAATAAACAATATTTTGCTGTTCTTCCCTCCACCCTAGACAGTCAGTTTGCAGTCTTGTATGTGTGTGGGATGGAACTGACTTATATGGCTTGCTTGCTTTGCTGGCCATAAACGGGAGAGGCTTCAGGTGGATTGTTTTAGAGGTGCTGTCTGTCTTGTGGTGACATTTGCTGGCTCTGGACTGATGGACTGATTCATTTGATCTGCCTGTGTAAAAAATTCTTTAATTCTTGGTTAGAATCATTTTGCATACTACGGTAGTGAATTCACCTTTTTCTGGGATCATGTGGTCGTGACTAAGGAAGAGAGAAGAGGCTCTGGGTGGCCTATTGTTTTCCAGTGCCTTGTTTCCTTCACATCTGCAGCACACATGGCCTGATTCTTCCTCCTGCTGCCACCACCTTTGTTGATGTAGTGACCAACAAACATCTAGCATTCCAGCATCTATCTCATCCCTTCCCAGCACTTTGTAGACTGGTTAACTCCTGCTTTGTTGCAGATGGCATTCAGCAGTTACTGTTAATACAGAAGCTTGAAGATGCAGTGCTAAGCATGAATTATTTCTGGTTGCTTTTGTAATATTTTATTGGCAGGAGTGTGTGAGGAGAGGAAATGCACAGTCTTGCTCCTTTTAATGCCTGCCACTTTGTGGCTTCTGTTTTGCTGATCAGCAGTGACAAATCAGTTTGACTCAAGCACATGCAAGGGCCAGATCTTAGGCTTTCCCCACAGATTTATGCTCACTTAACTCATGACAAATGCTGGATGAGGGACCCCATCCCTGCTTGCTTGTGGCTGATAACTTCCTACAACTTCTGAGATGTCTGATTAGTTTAGAAATTCCTTTCGTTTAAAGCAAAGTTAGAACTGTGGCTGCAAAGTAATTGTTAATCTGGAGGACAGATGGTCTTCTAACAGTACACACTGTGGGGCTGCAACAAGAATCTTGGCTACGCACTTGCCTGGCTGATATGTTAGCTAAATGAAAGAAAGCCATCATCTGTAGCATGTCCTCTGGTGGCCAGTTTGGTGAACAGCTTTCGTGCTAGGCTGATGTTCAAATGGCTGTAAAATTGTCACCTGCTTTTGCCCTGTATCCTTCTGACTTATAGTTTCACTGTGGTTTATGTCCTGCCAGGTTCATTTCTCAATTGGGCATGGTTCCAGAACAGGCTCAGATCTTGCTGTAATTAGTAGTACCATGCAGGAATGAATTCAAATGCAATTGATAGTGTGATGTTAGGGTCTGTCCTCATGCTTATGTTTTCACTCATGCGAGTCTTCATGCAGTGACTTATAAAACATCAGATTCACATGTGAGTTAATTTTTATTAAGGTCTTGAGATTTAGTCATAAATGCCTCTTGTGTTCAAAGCACATGGGGGTAAGAGGGCTCTTCCTCCATTGTCACCATACCTGACAGCTGGGTCACATATTTGGTGGAAGGTCTGAATTGGGATCTTTGCCTACAGCTGTATGTGTAAATGTGCGACGGGCACTTATGAATAGGACTTTGGTTTGAGCTTGTACTGATCTGATTACGGAAGAACACTGAAAGCCAGAGTTTTCCTTGACAGAGTAAATATTGACTCTTGATACAGGTAAACCATTTATTTCCCTAACAAATTGTTGTGGCAAAGTCATCTTGAGACTCAGCCACTAGACCTCAATTATGGATATCATATGAAAAAGCTATTGCTCTCATGTTAACAGTTTGTTGCACATGACTCTGAGGAGAACCAGAATTAGGTGCATTAGAACAAAAGAAGGCAGTAAGATCCCTTCAGTCATACAGTGACAGTGTGAACTTAATGGAGTGCTTGTAGAGATTATATGGATCTGTGCTACACTCTGTACAACTTGCTGCCAATTATATTATGCACACACACTTCCTTGTCCATAAAGAGTTGACGTTGAGTTTCAACAACTTTTGGAGAAATTTTCTCATGGTCACCACTTCAGAATTGCCCTAACCAGTGGGCCTGTGCTTTGTGGAGATATCAGGAGTTCCTTTATCCTGATATGATCAATAGTTTATTTGGCCCACTATTGTCTGTTCTGACTGGTGCTTGTTCTCAAGTAGAGGTAGTTGGAGCTCTGCTGGGATATCCTTCTCTAGATATGCTGGGAAGTGAACCTGGGATGTTAAAGGATACAGAGCATGTGTTTTATGGTTTGGCTGCAGGGACATTGTCATCTTTGGGCTCTGATCTTGTCATAACATGAGAATGCCAGTAAACCTGCTAGCACTGAGTTAGTACATGGTTTGTCCTTAGTCCCTTTTATATAGAGCTTTAAGAAGTTATTTTTCTGGACTTATTACTATCTGGCCATTGGTCATACTGATTAGGGGATTCTGAAAGTGGTAGATCCAAAAAGCAACTTTTTCAAACTTGGCTTTATAGCATTAGTAAATAGTGTGAAAAAAAGGAACAAGATCTTTCATATGGGATTTCGTTTAGGGAGGATTTGAATAACTGTCATTTTAATTTACATTGGTAGGAACTAATGATCCCTTTGCACAGTAGTGTTGTGTGTACTAAGGAAGACAATTAATAGAACTGTAGATCCTGAGTCCAGTTAATGAGCTTTCCACCTGTCTGTTTCAGCATGCTGATGTAGTTAATCGTTTGGCTTCTTAAGAGGCCATGTTAGTTTAGTGTTGAAACAGCGACCTTGGTGTGCACTGTGCTCCATGGTTACCCCGGAGCTGTGAAGCATAGAATGTAAATATCAAATGTCAGTGTCTCATTCCTCTCTCTTTCTCTCCCTCTCCCTTTCTTTTGCAGGTGTTCAGAACTGACCTGATCACTGCTATGAAGCTACCTGATTCTTACCAGCTGAATCCTGATGATTACTATGTGTTGGCAGATCCCTGGAGACAGGAATGGGAGAAGGGCGTTCAGGTGCCAGTCAGTCCTGGGACAATCCCAGAGCCTGTAGCCAGGTATAGTTTGGTGAAGCCACTAGGAAACCAGCCAGCCATCCCATTTACCTAACTTTTTAAACAACTCTAGATGCCAGTATTTTGGATTTCTATTGAAGTATGCTGCTTAGTCTGATCAGATGGATCTAAGAATCTGCACATATGTGATTAGGGGTTTCAAGGGTATGTTTCAGTCCTTCGAATCCTTTAGTCTCACCCTGATCATCCTTCCAAGAAAGTGGAGTGGCTAGCTGGGATTATTCTTCTGCTGCTCTTTGTGATTATACAGGTTGCCTTACCCAAGAGCAATAGGCTCAGTTCTTTAGGGAGGAACTTGCTTCTTTTCTTCCTTTCCTCTTCCCATGTCTAGAAATTATGATTCCTCATAGAACTGATATGAATTACACAAGTATTGACAGAAATTCTCTCCGAAAAAAGGTTTGCATCATAGCAGTTGTGGCTGAAATCTTATAAATATAGGAACATATAGTTCAGATTTTTGATTGTTACAATGCGTGACCTACATTAAGTTTAGTTTCCAAATTTCCCTGTGGTTCTCAGCCATTCTCTCTTTTGCTGTTACATACCTGGCCTCCATTTCCCCTCCTCAAACTCCAGTGTTATCCATTTATACCCAGCATAACAAACTCTTCTTTCTTCAACAAAAACCACTACCACAACAACATGATATGTAGACTAAAAGAGGAAATTCTGCAATGTTCAACCAGAATAAAGTCATTTCAGAACACGTATACATTGGATTGATTTAGGTAGTGTCTGCCTGATCCATAATAGTCCAGGAGCAGCCTGGAGTAGACTCTGAAGCTGCCTTAATGGTGGCCCATTATCTAGGCATTCTGAAGCAGCGGTGGGCGGCTGTTACACACATCCTACTATGCTGCCTCCTGCTGCTGCTGCTGCCATAGGTCACTCCTTCAGATGCTGAAAACAAGGTGCTCAGCGTTGATCACCTGGCTAGGTGCCTCATTCTGAACTAAGAGAGAGTGACTCGCAGTGGCAGGTAGCACAGTGGGATGTGTGTGTGAAGAAATGTCTTGTTGATGTCCTGGAGGCTCTGGAAGAACTAGAGCAAAAGGTGAGGGTTTTAAAAAATTCGGTATAGTGGGGGTATAACAGCGGGTTCAGTAGGGCTTAAGTCATCAGAACTACTTGCCTTGAGGATGTGGGGTGGACATGGTATTTGGCCTGTATGGAGATAGCCATATTCACTGTGGTCAGATAGCATATTAGGTTTAAGAATGTAGGTGGCTGCTTTATACTAGCTGAAACCAGTCCATTTTTATTTATTCTAACTGGTAACAACTCTTAAGTGTCTTGGGCAGAGTCCCCCCCCCCCCCCCCATCACCTCCTTTTAATATTACAATGCCATGAACTGAACCTGCAGCCTTTGGTGTAGAAAGTTTGTGCTCAACAGTTGTTCCTCCCTTAAACTATCAATTTCCTGAAGAACAAGTGACCATAGCAGGTACTATGGAATGTGAAGTTTTCCTCATAAAATGTTCTAGGTAATTGTATAAAATTTTATGTCTGTAACCTCCTTTCCTTTTTCTCAGTGTGATTCCCCCATGATTCTTTCATGTGACTGCTGCCTAAATTAATTTCATGTTGGCATCCAGCTTTGAAGTGTAGTCTGGAGTTGTGAAGCAGATTTGTGGTTGCATAATTTGTGTTGAAAGTGCAGCTTAGTCTATGTTCTAAACGTGATTTTGGTTACATTCAGATATTCTATAAACATGGAATAGAGTAAATCCTGCTCATTTAATTTAGATGCAGACAGGAAGAGAGTGGTTTATACATATTTTTAAATAAACATTGATTTTTAACAAGATTCATATAACTTTGAAATCTGATTGCTGATGCCTTGGCTGCATGTGTTTCCTGTCTTCATATGTTTATACACATGCTTACATCTTTTAGATCCTTTTACGAGTGGTAGAACTATAGATTTTCTAGATTACTAAGTACAATGAGGGCTACTTAGTTTCCTTGCTTTCCTTGTCTCCCCCCCTCCTTCTCCCCCCTTGCTTTCTCAGTTTTTAGATGCAGTATTTTACTGATAAAGTATTTAGAGTTGATCTTTGTGGTTTCTGGCAAATTCATTAATGTAGAGTACAAAATGTGGCTACCATCTGTATGCTGAGAATTTTTCACCTGTTTTCAAACACAGCAGCGCAGATAGCACAGTAATCTAGTGGGCAAAATTGGAGGCCTGTGCACATCTTTAATATTCTCATTCAAGTTTCTTGTTACATTAGGTCCAATTTTTTTTAGTGTTGTAGAAGTGTTCCTGAGTTTATGGGAATCCTCAGTAGATGGGTTTTCTGCTATGGTGGAACTGTCTTGTATTCTGAGTTTTGTAGGGGTCCCTTTATACCTGTCATTCAGCGCTGTACTAGTGAGAGCAAAAGATGGAGATGTCTTAACTTTGAGACCCAGAAACACATCATGTACTGACCATACCCCACTTCAGGACATGGATTTCAGTGGAGTACTTTTTTTTGTAATTTGGATCTTCATGGACCCATTCATGGATTACCATATGACAGTAACAGGTCTCATGTTGTTGAGCAGAAGTTTTATGTTTTAAAGTGAATATATTGTATGGTAATTGAAATACAATCTATTATTGCATTTGTTGCATTTCTGATATCCCTTTACCTTGCAGTTTATGCAGTAAAGGTGACTGGTCTATAAATGTATTACTACATACAGAGTGAGATTAATTTTTAGATAAATCCTGAAGAGTATATGATCATCTCCACAATTTTGATGTTTTGATTCTTTGCATTTAAAATATTTTTGGATTTTTATTAATTTTAAATAGTTTCAACATTTGTATTTTATAATTCTTACTATTTAAAAGCTGATTCTATTTTAAATATGTTGTAAACTATCTGGAGCACTTTTTAGAAAAAGAAAGGCAGAGTATAAATACTTTTAATAACTAATAAAATCAAATATTTTTATTTTGTTATGAGCTGCTTTCGGTCCCTTGCTGGGAGAAAATGGACACACACACATACACTTATGCAGTCACATCACTGTAGTGCTATGGGATGATGAGATGGTCTTTGTGAAACTTTGGACAGTAATTGAATGGGATGACGTTTTGTAGCCTTCAAGAGAACTAAATTCAAGAGAACTAATACCTTCTGTTTGTTACACTTTCAGAGTTGTATCTGAGATGAAAGCAGTCATATTTACTAGACCTCGGAAATACATTCTTTCCTCTGGTTCTGAGCCCCCTGAGCTTGGCTATGTTGACATTCGAACTTTGGCTGAGAGTGTATGTCGCTATGACCTTAATTATATGGATGTGGCGTGGTTGGAACTGGCCAATGAAGAACTCAAGGAAATGGGTAAGTGAAACATTCAAATACTAGCTAACATTGGGTTGAATTTTGAGAGAAGTGCCAGGGAGCAGGCCAAATGGTCATGGTGGTACAGCTGTCCTTCATATTGTGTATGGTTAAGCTGTGTATTCAGAAGCACAGAGAGGGGGAAACCAAACAAGTTGAATGTGAAGTCGTAGGCTTTCATGGCCAGCATCCATAGTTTTTTTGTGGGTTTTTCGGGCTGTGTTTATCATGTTCTAGAAGAGTTCCTTTCTGACGTTTTGCCAGCCTCTGTGGCTGGCATCTTCTCTGAAGATGCCAGCCACAAATGCTGGCAAAACGTCAGAAAGGAACTCTTCTAGAACATGGCCACACAGCCCAAAAAACCCACAAAAAATTAGTTGAATATTTTTGTATATAATGTGGATAGGTGGGATGGGATGATGAGAGAAGAAAAAAAAAAAGCTTAAGACAAATAGAAACACTACTCTAGACTGAGAAGTGGCAGTATGACAGCTCTTGTTCCCAAAGATAGGATTCCTAAGACATATGTAGTTGAAAAGTAAGGGAAAGGGAAACTTCTCTGAGAATCCAATTCTAGGTTGTGCTGAAATGCATTAATAGGGTAGTAAAGGTTATGAACTACCCAGTTTTTTAGAGGTTGTGGAAACGTTCAGGACTATCCTTCACATTTCTCTAGAATTGACAGAAAATATCTGAAAGATGTCTATGAAGTTCGCTATACACACACAATCACACACATACATACACCCATTATTTCAGTGTGTGTGTATGCATGTGCACGTGTGTGTGTATACACCCAGTATTTGACAGAACAAAAATAGCATGTGGAATCTTTAAGACAAACTAAACTTTACAAGTGTTTAGAATGCCCTGGCGAGTAAGAATTTTTTTCTTGGTGTTGAAAAGATTGTATGTCAAGATCCCAGGGGGCCTTTTTTGGGTGGACATCCCACAGTCCAACTGGCTCTGCCAAAAAGTACTCTTTGTTGTTAAGTAGCATTGCTTTGGTAAAAGAGACCCTTAGAGAACATCTGGGTTCAGTCTGACTGCTCTTCAGCACAGAGCCCATTCGTCCTTTGGTGCTCAAGAGCAGATGGAATGAGGCTAGCTACCCCTGTTCAGTAAGTCAGTGGCTAGGGAGATGGAGCTGTGTTGTGTGCTGAGGTGGGGCGGGGGCCTGCATGCTGGGTACCTCCTTTGACAAGATTCAGAAAAGTACATACCGTATTTTCCGGCGTATAAGACGACCCGTGTATAAGACGACCCCCCCATTTTTCCAGTCAAAATATAGAGTTTTAGCACCCCTATCCTCATTATCCTTATATCCGACGTATAAGACGACCCCCCCACTTTAGCCACAGAATTTGCAGGTAAAAAAGTAGTCTTATACGCAGGAAAATAAGGTACATTGCACCTGCATATGTTACCTAAAAGATGTTGGCCTGTATGTTCATTGTGTAGTTGTATGAAGATAGTAAAATGGGGTATTGACTGCTCAAGGCACATGTTGATGAAAGTTAATGAATTCTAGTGAAACCTTGCAGTTTTCTATGACATCATCTATGACAGATGATGAAGATACCATATATATTAGATGGGAAGTTGTTGCTCCAGTTGAACTGTGAATATGTTTGTGTCCCATGTTCCTTGATGTTTTGATGTGGCCTGCTATGGCCCTCCAGATTTGAACTGGAACTTCCATAATTCCGTACCATTGGCTAAACCAGATAGGGTAGGGCTTTTGAGATTTGTAGCCAAGAACATCTGGAGGACCAGAGTTCCCTACACTGATACAAGAAGGTGTAACCATTAGTGGCTTTGTGTCTTGATTGGCAGCTGACTTGTATCCTGTACAAGGAGGAAGGCAAGATATAAATTAATTAAATACCTAAATATAATAATAAATGGATTGGGTTTTTTTTAATAAATGCCATTGGATTGATTTACCAGGGATGCCTGAACTGGATGAATACACCATGGAGAGAATTATGGAAGAATTTGAACAGCGATGCTATGACAACATGAATCATGCCATTGAGACTGAGGAAGGGCTTGGAATCGAGTATGATGAGGATGTGGTCTGTGATGTTTGCCAGTCTCCAGATGGTGAAGATGGCAATGAGATGGTGTTCTGTGACAAATGCAATATTTGTGTTCATCAGGTACAGCAGACAGATGCAACCATAATTAATATTGAGACTACTTTGTATGTATTTCTCCATGACATGGAGAATATAGTGAAGATTTTAAACTATGCCAGTATTTTTTATTAGAATTCTTGGGAATCATAGATGAAATAAGCAAAAAAGAAAGACATGTGAAGAGAAGAGATGGGTAGGAGTTTTGTTTGCTAATTTGGGCAAAGCATTGGTGGCTGAGAGAGCATGGTGTAGCAATTTAGGTGTTGGACTGACACTTTGGGGATCAGAATTCAGTTTCCTGCTTGACCATGGAAACCCACTGGGTTGCGTGAAACCCACTGTCAGACTGAGAAAATCCTGTCACCTTAGGGTTGCCATTAGTTGGAAATAACTTGAAGGTAACAACAATAACACAACACAGTTGGTGGCTGCCTGTTGGAGACTTCTCTCTGCCTCTTATTTCTAAATCAAGGCAGGTGATGTAAGTCTGGGAGCCATTGATGAATCATCTAAAGAAAGGCAAATACTGTGATTTGGTTAAAAAAATTTTGTTATGATTTTTTTTATTACTGAATTTTATTAACATTGTTTGCCAATAAGTGGAAAGACATAAAAATCTCTTTTGTTGGGTATTGTTAGTAAAATATGCAGGCACCTTCTGCACTAAAAGTAAAAGGTCAAAGTAATTATGTTAAGCTGAGGTAAAGTATAAGAAGAGGGAACTATGTTCCCAGAGAACTTGCGTTGGAGGTTGGATTGGATAGTATTATTTCAAGGACTCAGCTGAAGCTCTGAAAGTTTCTATGTTTCTTTTTTTATATAAATTTTTGTTTGTTGTGTTTGAATTTATGGGGGGAGGGTTAGGTGAGGGGGAGGGGGAGGGGATTTATAGGGGGATTGATGTTAATATGTTTATGTTTTTGTTTTGTTGGTCTGTTTTTGTGGTACTGTATTGTGTTTATATTTTGTATGATTGTTGTAGGCAGGTGATTGCCAACATTAATTGGCTCTTCCACATTATTTTTTTTGGGAAAATCCACAAGACTAGGGGCTTCTTTTTTTGTGCACCTATTCAAAATAAGAGAAGGATCCTGATCCAGAGCAATGTGTCCCAACCTGTGACCCTCCATGATTGGATCAGAGCTTAGAAAAGTTACTTGTGTGGACTACAACTCCCACAGTCTTCCAAGGTCACACAACATGCTGGCTGAAACATTGTGGGAGTTCTAGTCCAAAAACAAAGAATCCTAAGCTTCGTGCTGAACTATATATACCATCATCACTAGCTTGCATGAGCATTGACCATCCTGGCTGGGGGTGGTAGCAATTACACTTATACTTTCACATACTTATGGAAGGGAGGTGTAGGCAATTTTTTCTTTATATAATGCATAGAAAGTGTGTTATCCATATTCATTTTTAAATTTAAAATATTTGGAGGGGACCCAGATCCACAGAGAGATTGTTAGATCGTTTTAAAAAAAGAAATTGGGTCTGTGTCCCTTTCTAATTCCTTTTCACTTGATAAAGATGACCAGGTTCTTCCCTCGTCTTGTAGCTACATTCATAACAAACATTTATTATATACATTAATGTAAGTGTCTGAGGTATAACAGCAGAGTAGCCTACCATAGATACATAACAAATGTTTTCAGAACAGAACAAAATTTAGATGGCTATTTTTAAAACATCAGCATTTTGTGGTTGACTCTTTCCTGTTGAGGAAGAAGTCTACCATGTGCTTCTGTTTATTTTTCAGTTTTTAAATTTTGTCCTTTTGCCAGTAATGTCTGATAAGCAATGAAGGGCTTTCTTTCTTTCTTTCTTTCATATTGTGTTCACATATTCAGTAGGGAAAACTGTATTGTTTTGTTTATTTTAAAACTCATCTGCTTGATATACTGGCAGTTGTACCTATGGCATTGTGATTACACTGAACCATGTTGTTGTTGTCCTGTGCCTTCCAGTCATTTTCGACTTATGGCGACTCTAAGGAGACCCTATCATGGGGTTTTCTTGGCAAGATTTCTTCAAAGGAGGTTTGTGAACCTTACAGAGTTAAAAATTGTCAAATTGACTAAACGATTCCATATGTGTTTGCTGCAAGAAGCAATGACACTGTCACAGATGTGGTCACACTTCCTTGGGGCAAAAATTGAGCCACCGCCCAGAGTGGTGGCATTTCTGCTCTTGGAACACCCTCTTTCCTTTTTTGTTTCACCTTCTCATCTTTCAGGTGAACATGGATATAAATATCTCCTGTGCTTATTTTAGTTTCAAAGTTCTGGCTTAACTCCAGTTGAGATAATGATTAACCCAGGCAGGAGTCTGCCTTCCCTTTGCTCTACCATAGCTGGTTAAGATTGTCTCTCTTTGGTTCCCACAGAGTGCAGTGTTAGGATTTGCTTATATCTGGGATAACTATTCTAGTCAGTTCAAGACATCAGCACAGTCTCTGCTTGCCCAGCCATGCAAAACAGAATTTTTGTAGTCATACCACCATGGTTGTATTTGCGTTAACTTAGAAGGTACTTAGAAGGTGGCATAATTACTAAAAATGTATTCAGCATTACTGGGCGGGCAGCTGCAGGCTGTGATAATGGTTAGAAGCTGCACATGGCTCATGCATGAGATTCATTTTCTAATTAGATCCATCTGATAGCATAGGTCTCTTAGCCGCTTAGAGTCTTGACCACTCAGAAACTACTTAACCAAATTATATCACAATACAGTATGTATTCACTCCTGCTGCAGTGGAATGTTTCTTATTTTTGTATTAATTGCTGGATCCCTCCTCAACTTACATGGTCCCTGGATGGATCTGTTCTAGTCAGTCTCAGCTTCAGTGACTGTTTATAATGTGACGATTTCACTTATTTGTATTGTGGTGGAGTGAGAAGATTATTATAATAAAAACTGTGCTTAGAAAAATAGCTACTGAAGTATCAACAAAGGGCTTGTGTAGTGGAGTGTCCTTTTTATGATAATATGTTAATTTTTTAATTCTCTGCCTTTTTTCCTCCCTTATTTCCATTATTTGTTATTGTGACAATAGGCTTGCTATGGAATCCTCAAAGTCCCAGAAGGCAGCTGGCTGTGCCGAACCTGTGCCCTTGGTGTTCAGCCAAAATGTTTATTGTGTCCCAAGAAAGGTGGAGCCATGAAGCCAACTCGAAGTGGGACGAAGTGGGTCCATGTTAGTTGTGCCCTCTGGATTCCAGAGGTGGGTGTTTAGAGCATCTGTTTTGCCTGCATATGCTTAGAATGGAGGTACCTCCTTGTTGAATCAGGTTTTCTAGCAAGAGATGACATTTGAAAACACAGTAGGTGATAGCTGCATAGATATCAGTTAGCCAGTTGTGAGACTGTTCCTCTACCTGCATTATATGTGAAATAAGATACCCAGTGAGGCAAGGAACAAAATCTTTTACCATTATGTTGTGTGGATGCATCATGAGCCTTTTAAGTGGTGGCAGGGAGGATATGCAAGATGAAGAGATCTTTATAAAAGCAAGAATGGATGCACTAGTTTTTGCCCCTCTAGGTGGACCACACTTACTTTTTTTCCTGGTGTGTTTACAGCTAATTGGGGACTGTTTGGCCACTACATGAGGTGTTTGGGGGTGTTTTATGGGTTATTTTTAAACCTCCTGTTTTTTGTGTGTGGGAGATCTGGGGGCCTTGTGGGATTATATGGTGTGTGTGGAAAATAAAATAAAAGATAGGGAGCCTCAAGTGGCAGTAGGCCTTACCTTCCCCATTGTTGTTACAAAGGCAGCAGGGACACAGTTGGCCTTGGAGAATTCTTCTGATGTTCTTCCAGAGTAAACAAGCCAGTCCTGAGAGGAAGAGGAGGACACTCAGACTCAGGCCAACAATGCATTTGAGACCATGCTGAGGGAGTTCTGCTGGTTTTGTCCCCCTCCTCCAATGGCAACATGGGGAAAGAATGAATTTAGTGTCCGTACAAGAATTCTCACTCGTGTCTATTCAGTGGAGATGCACAGCAGAAGGCTTTTTGTCTAAAGCAAAAAGATTTCAGAGAGAGACAGAGTGAGAGGGACTATTAATTCAGTGCGTGCTGTAGTTAGAATGTTACTTTGCAGTTGGAATAGAGAGAGCCACCATGATGTGCTGGTTTGAGCATTGAACTACAACTCTGGAGATCAGAGTTTGACACTGCCTTACGCTCAGAAGAAGGAAAGGGCAAGTCCCCCACTAGACAGCTCTTACCCATTAAACCCATGATAGGTTTCCCTTTGGGTCACCATAAGTCAGAAATGACTTGAAGGCACACAATAACAACTATGAAGTTGGAAAAGGGGGTCAAGAAAGGGCACAGTGGACTTCCACTAATGCTTTTTTTTTTGGGAGGGATTTGGAATTCAAAAACTAATTTTGAGTATAGAAGAGAGCCAGTTTAGTATAGCAGCTAAGAGTACTGTATTTAGACTTGAGGAGACCTGTACACTGGTGACCCTGGGGATTAGTTAATGTCTCACAGTCTAACCTCCCCCACAAAGTGCTATAAGGAGAAAATTGGGGGTGCGATGGAATTATGCTTGACAGTCTGTGCTCCTTGGGAGGGATAAAAATAAAACAGTGGATTCCCTGTCCTTAAACTATCTGTATTGCTGGGTAGATTATGAGTAACTTCTGGACATTAAAACAGGCAGCTGAATATTGTTGTTCATAGTTAAATAATTCAGAATGGTTGTTTTTCCCTTTCTTGCATTGCCTGATTTGCATGTGTATGTGTTGTGTATTTGTTCCATGAACCTTAGGTGAGCATTGGCAGCCCAGAAAAGATGGAACCAATCACCAAGGTCTCCCATATTCCCAGCAGCAGATGGGCCCTGGTATGCAGTCTTTGCAATGAGAAGATTGGAGCATCCATACAGGTAAGTGGTGTGAGTGTTAACAATATATGTTTGTTTAAGAATTTTTGCTAATCTTCTAGAGAGGTTTTCACTGGTAATGTCATTATTTTCATGAATCAGGTTACAGAGTATTTCTGTAATGTCAGTTTAGGATTTTAATCTCAAAGATGCTTTGGATTTAAAGAGATTGTCTGCTTTGGGCCTGAGGATTATATTCTGGAACTTCTGTTCAGAGCAAGTACCCTCAGATGTGGTTACATTTTCTTACGTCGTTATACTTATTCATGTAGCTGAGATGGTTTGTACCATGACAGTTCCAGTGGTATCCTAGGATCAGCAAGAAGTGTTAGAGCCATGTGGGTTTAGTCTCTGTTAACTGTGTCTGTTACTACTTTTCGATATTCAGCTGCTTGGTAATTTTCACTTGGATTGGTTTTCTGTTTTCTGTTCTATATTGATTGCTTGATGCAGCTTCCTCCCCAAGCGCTGCATTGTGTGCCATTCTAAGAAGGCCCCCAACAATTGGGAGTGTGAAATTGCAGTGGGGAATTTCAGTTACTTTTACAAGATTCCACTCAGATGTCTTAAGATACAACTCATTTATTTCTGTCCCACCTTACTTTGTATTTGTGTAAATTCATGATTAGTAGTTGTAGATTTTTTTAAAAAAATGCTTACATACCATGTGTTATTCCATAATGATTTACTTTAAGCATATGGAGCTTCTGTGTTTACAATTCCCTTCTTTTTCTGCCCCTGCAGTGTTCAGTGAAAAACTGCCGCACTGCTTTCCATGTCACTTGTGCATTTGATCGTGGCTTGGAGATGAAGACTATTCTGGCTGAAAATGATGAAGTCAAGTTCAAGTCATACTGCCCAAAACACAGTTCCACCAAGAAGCCAGATGAAGAAAACCTGATTGAATTCACCAGCCAGGAAAACGAGAATGGGACACAAGACAGTTCTCCTTCTGTCCACATAGAGCCCTTTGACAGCATGGATCAAAATCAGGAGGAGGCCCACAGGGTTAGTGTTCGCAAGCAGAAGCTTCAGCAATTGGAGGACGAGTTCTATGCTTTTGTGAATGCTTCAGAGGTAGCTAAGGCCTTGCAGCTTCCAGAGGACTGTGTAGAATTCCTTTACCAGTATTGGAAGCTGAAGAGAAAATCAAACTTCAACAAACCTTTGATCACTCCAAAGAAAGATGAAGAGGACAATCTAGCCAAACGGGAGCAGGATGTTCTGTTCAGGCGACTACAGCTTTTCACCCACCTCCGTCAGGATTTGGAGAGGGTTAGTATTGTGTTGTTCAGTGTGTATGGAAGACAGATTGTGCATTGGTTCTGTAACAAATGTTTTCCATCAAGGGTGGAAATTGGGCAGACCATAGACTGCTAATGGCCTGGAGGGGGAGGCTTCTTTATAGTTGTGAAAACCTCCGTGGACCCCCTTGTCAGTTCCAAAAGAAAAATAGAGAATGCTCCTTCCAAAGGAGACAATTATTGCATTCTTGCCACCCCCTCCTTGTATACCTGTAAAAGGTCTGAAACAGCCCAAATTTATAACTGAAATTGACTGGAGTGTCACATTTTGTACAACTTTTTGGAGTGGTCTGAAGACCGAGAAAATCCAAAATGAATGGGTGCTGCCCTGCATGTCTGGTCAGCTCTTTTTTAGCTAACATAAAGGCTGCTGAAAACTTCCTGAGGATACATTTAGGTGATTTTGGGTTGAGTATTATGAACATTCTGCTCAGAGAAGGTGATACTGGTTTACATGATATAGTCTATACATTTGTTTGATCTGGAGTGGGGCTTATTTTGAATTCCAGAGCTGTTATGAAATGTGCAATCATAGTGATAAAATAAAAGAGGTCCTTTGCACCTGTGTAACACCTTTTCTTCACTGCTGAGGAACCACAGTTAGCCAAACATTTGTGAAATTGAGAGGAGGCCCTTTCCTAATGGAAGGAGTGCACCACCAAGTCTCCCACCTCCTTTTTAAAAAAAGGCTGCTGTGTCTAATCTTTTTTATTCAAATTTTATGACACCTTTTTGTTTTAAGAATTAGACAGCTTTAAATTTTTTAATCTTTCTAATTCCTTTATATTTTTCTTATAATATTTGGAAATATTTTTTCTTTTTCAAAGCAACTTTCAAAATAATATGTGATTTTTTAAAATGTGAACCTCAGATGTAGAGTGTATTTTGTATTTTTTAGGTACGAAACCTCACTTACATGGTGACCCGACGGGAAAAAATTAAAAGATCTGTATGCAAAGTCCAGGAACAGATATTCAATCACTACACAAATCTTGTGGAGCACGAAAGAATTTCAGGTGAGTTGTCTTCCTATCAAGCACAGTGTGACAAAAATACTGACATAGTGGTCTGGAATTTAAATTAAAATCTGTAATGCCGTAGTAAGAGTCAATGTGGTGTAGTGATTTGAGTTTTGGACTAGGACACTGGGAGACCAGGGTGTGAATCCCCACTCATCCAGGAAAACCAACTTTGTGGCCTTGGGCAAATCCTAACCTTTCTGCCTTAAGGGAAGACAGTGGCAAACCTCTGAATAAATCTTGCAAAGAAAACACTATATGTTAGGGTTGCCATAAGCAACTATCAAGTTGGGCACATAATAACACAACATAATAACAATGATACACCTCATTGGTTCAGAGTTCTTATATTCTTCCACAGTCCTTTTTCCATATGTGGACTTGGGTAGGTAGGGCTTCAATATCCAAATGCTGAATATATGAAAGACATAATTACTCTGACTTATTGAGGCCTGGAGAAAAGACATAATAGATAAGGTATTACAAAGTATTGCATGTGTAGGCCTGTGACTTGCCAGTTGCTGACTGTCTCCATAATTTTGGATTGAGGTTAACTGCTTCCCTTCTCCAAACCATAATACATTAAGGTTTAAACTTCTGCAACTCTGATGCATTTCTGTGTATAAACCTCCAATTAAACTGTACCCATCCCTCTCTGCACATTCTTTCTTACGATAATTCTCTTTACATAAGGCAAGGATAAGACACTTATTTACATTTGGAACACACTGCATAAGGCAGTGTTACTTAACGAGATAGTCTTTGGGCAAGTGGAGGTCCCTGGCAGCTTTCCAGGAAAGAAATAAATAGTTGGTACTCAATTGGTACAAATTTAGTGCTGCTTCCTGGTACATTATTGTTGAGTATCTTCAAGTAATTTCTGACTTAAGGAGACCCTATCACAAGGTTTTCCTGGCAAAATTTGTTCAGAGAGGTTTTACCTTTGCCTTCCTCTGAGGCTGAGAGTGTGTGACTTACCCAAGTTCAGCCAGTGGGTTTCCATGGCTGAGCAGGGATTCAAACTCTGGTCTTTAGAGTTGTAGTCCAATCTCAAAGGACTACACCATGCTGGCTTCCCTGGCACATTGGAAGATAATAATTACTGCTCCCCCACATAGATAGCCTGAGAAGCATTGCCATATGAGAGAATAAGTTAGGGTCTGTATGCCATTGGTGGATAAAGCCAGAGCCAAGACTAGGTAGAGCCCCGCCTTCTTTTTCTTCATCCCATTTTGCCTTTCCCTGCCTTTTTCTGCAGTGTGTCATGTTAAAACAGATTGCTTTGGCCAGAGGACTGAACTAACTGTAGAGGCTTTTGAAATCAGCTTTATGGCTGCACGTTACTCACCCTTGATGTAAAGAATATGCTGAACTACTTGATTTCTTCTAATACTTAAAAAAATCTGAATGCAAAGCTGTTTATTTTTAGATTTTGTGTGAAGCTAAATATTACTTGGTAGTTATGACTGCACCAAGTATAGGACCATACCAGTGAGCTCCCATGCAAGCAAAATTATGCTCAAAATTCTGCAACATAGACTCCAACCATACATGGAAAGAGAGATCCCAGAGATCCAAGCAGAGTTCAGGAAAGGAAGAGGCACTAGGGGCCACACTGCAAACTATGGCTAATGGAGTGCACCAGAGAATTCCAAAAGAAAATCAGCATGTGCTTTATAGACTATAGCAAAGCCTTTGACTGTATAGATCATGAAAGGCTATGGAATGCGCTTAAAGACATGAGAGTGCCAACTCATCTGATAGTCCTGATGAGGAATCTCTACTTAAGACAAAAGGCTACTTTCAGAACAGAACATGTAGAAACAGAATGGTTCCCAATTTGCAAAGGGGTCAGACAAGGCTGTATCCTTTCACCCTATCTGTTCAGAACATATTATATGTTGTATGCAGAATATATTTTATGCAGAACTTGTATGCAGAACATATAAGAAAAGCAGGTTTGGACACAGAAGAAGGAGGAGTGAAAATAGGAGGAAGGAATATCAACAGTCTAAGATAATCAGATGACCCCATAATATTAGCAGAAAACCTCAGATCTGGAACACCTACTGAGGAAGATCAAAGAAGAAAATGCAAAGGCAGGCTTAATGTTGAACATAAAGAAAACAAAAATAACAGCCACCAAGGACCTTCACAAGTTTAACCTAGACAATGAAGAAATAGAAATAATAAAAGAATTCCCTGGGATCAAAGATTGATAGAAATGGGGAGTGCAGTCAGGAAATCAAAAGGAAGATTAAGAATGGGGAGGATGGCTATGAAAGAACTAGAAAAGATTCTAAAATGCAAAGATATACAACTCAGCACAAAAGTTAGAATCATACAAGCCATTGTATTCCCTGTTACCATGTATGGATGTGACAGCTGGACAGTTAAGAAAAATGATAGGGAGAAAATCAGTTGATTTGAGATGTGGTGCTGGAGAAGAATGCTGAGGATCCCAACGACAGCCAAAAAGACAGACAAATGGATTTTAGAGCAGATCAAGGTGGAAACCTCCCTGGAAGCCAAGATGAGCAAAGTGATGCTGTTGTACTTTGAATACATCATGAGAAGGGAGGACTTATTGGAAAAGACAATAATGCTGAAAAGGTGGAGGGAAACAGGAAGAGAGGAAGGCCACATGCCAGATGGATGAACTCCTTTAAGGAGGCATTAAGGTGTTGCAGGAATTAAGCAGAGCAGTGTAGGACAGAGGATCTTGGAGATGTCTCATCCATAGGGCCACCATGGGTTGAGAGCGACTCGAGGGCAGTTAACAACAAAAGTTATGTTCCTCCTGCAGTATTTTATCTCCATTATGTAGGTTCCCCTCCCCCCCCCCCATTTTGTATTAACTTTGTGCTTTTGATTCACATCTTTCCAATTATTTACTAAGGTCTAGAAATTTTATATAGATGTGTTTTCAACATGTTTATATAGATTGTTGATAACAAATGCATTAGCTGGTTTAAATGAAATCATATTTTAGCACTCATTTAATTTAGTCAACCCTTTCTTAATTGTGAAAAAGAAATCTCCTTTGGAATCAGGCACTTTATAGCAGTTCTTATTGAACTAGCCTTCTAAATATATGAGATTAAAAGAATTAATGATCACTTAACATTGGGTTTATATGAACAATGCAAATTTTGTTCATATCTGCAAGATTCTCAGTTTTGAAGAAGCAAATCCAATAAAGCATTTCTCCCTATAGATTGAGTGGCAACTTAGTTAATTAGTTGAAAAGAGATTTCTATCCCACAGTTAATGTATAATTGGTTTCCTTTCAAAACTGCCATTGTTTTTATGCAACTAGAGCAGCCTTTCTCAACTTTTTATTATTCTGGAAGAAGCCCTTGAACTAATTTTCAGGCCTCAGGGAATCCCTGCATAAAAATATCAACAGTTCAAAGAAAAAGTTTATTTTTTGTCATGATCTCTCATGGAATCCCTAGCACACTCTTGCTGAATCCTAGGGTTCCAGGGAACCCTGATTGAGAAACCTTGAGCTGGAAGTTTGTTTTTGTTTTTTAATCATCTTTGTTTATAAGGCATTTTCTTTTGTTTTTGTTGGTGCTTTACCTACTAGTAGAGCAAGGAGGAATGGGGAAAATATTTCTAAACCCCTCCTGCATTTCCTCAAACTGCTACATCACATTGGCTCTTGCTTGAAAGTAGAACAAGGCAAAAGAAGATCGTCAACAGCTGCTGCACATGGTTAATATTGTATACAGTCGTCCCTTCCTGTTCGCGGACTTGGAGTTGGTGGTCTCACACTTCACGGGACAACAAGCGGGGAGGGAAAAAATGGTGGCATGCACCATTATTTTCAATGGGGCTCGAATATTGCTGTTTTTCCATTTTCGGGGGGGGGGGGGGGGTCCAGAATGGATCCCCATGAATTGGGAGGGGTTGTTGTACTTCACTGAGTGAAAATATGAATGTCATGTTTTAGCTCCAAAAATTTGGTTTTCTCAGATTCAGATCTCCTGAGTTTTATTTTTGAAGTGTATGCAAAAGTCCCATTAATTTCACTGGAACTCAAGTCTGATAAAATGAAAAAAATTCATCTGAAGTGTGAAGGTTAAGTGCACGTGCAGCTGAAATCAGTGGGAATGAGTTTAACTGAAATAAACAAGACTGCTACTGCACACTTAAATATTGCAGCCAAAGGTTGAAGTCAGAAGCATGTTCATATTAAACCGGTGGGACTTAGATTCAAGTAATAGCAACTGATCCCATGCAGAACCCATAATTTAAACTAAGCATAAGTACCTGAGTATCACCCATTGCTTATCTTTGCCCAATGGTTTAAGCAGGTTATTACTGTCTACTCTAGTGATGTTTTTGTGTTGCAGTTTGACTTTCTTGGTAAATGCAATAATTATTAAATGAAAATATTCTCATATGTTATATACCATATATACTAATGTACAAGTTGATCTCATGTATAAGTCAAGGGAAGGTTCCAGGGTCAAAATCCTGGATTTTGATATGATCGTGGATAAGTTGAGGGTAAAAGGCTATAAAGAAGGATGGAAAGGGTGAAATACTACTTCCGTCCCTCCTCCTCCTTCTCTGGACCTCTCTTCACCAAACACTGATTCCCAGGTGTTGGAGGAGAGGTTCAACATCGGCTTGGAAAAGGAAGCAAGTGGATGTCAACAGAGAGTGTTTTCCATAGGAAGAAAGGTCTTGCAAAATGGACTAGAGAGAGAGAGAGAGAAGCAAGTGGATTTGAAGGCAGGGTTTTTTTTCCATAAGAAGCAAGGTTTTGCAAAACGGACCAGAAAGAGAGGCAAGTGGATTTAGCTGGAAAGTGTTTTCCATAGGAAGCAAGGTTTTGCAAAAGAGACCAGAGAGAGAGGCAAGTGGATTTACCTGACGAGTGTTTTTCAGAGGAGGCAAGGTTTTGCAAAACAGACCAGAGAGAAAGGCAAGTGGATTTAGCTGGAGAGTGTTTTTCATGGGAAGCAAAGGGCAGGGGAGGGAAGGAATTGGTGTTAAATGGAGATTGTGGCATCAGGCTTGCTTGTTTTAGGTCCTTTCTAAGCATTACTGGTATATTGACCCATATATAAGTTGACCCAGGATTTTGGGGTCAATTTTGGGGCATAAATTTCTTGACTTATAGTTGAGTATATACGATATATGTACACACAGGTAGAATACCCTAGTCTTATTTTTTATTATTATTAACAAGTCATTATGAATTTTCCAGCGTTATTCTCTGTAACTTTGCTTCAGGTAACCCTTTTGTTTGTGTCTTTCCAGGCATGCCGTCATCCTTTTCATCTATGGAAAACATGGTGCTCTTTAACAGTTCACCCCTTGGCCCAGATGCACCTAAGATAGAGGATCTGAAGTGGCATTCAGCTTTTTTCAGAAAGCAAATGGGAATGTCATTGAATCACTCCATGAAAAAAACACAGAAGAGAGAGCGAATGAGGAGGAGCTCAGGGCATAATGACAAGCCCTTACTCAAGCAGCCCAGCCAAAGGGAAGGCCTTACGACTCCTGGTAGCTTTTTCAGCTTTGAAAAGTCCTTTGAAGAAGCACAAATTGGATCAGCACAACAGAAGAATGGGGTTGTTACAGCAGACCACAGGAAGAGGAGAGACAATCATTCCCATAGTGATGCGATGAAAGTTGGACTGAAGGAAAAACCTCCCAAACACAACCACAAACCCCTGAGATCTAATGAACTGTCTCAGCGGCAATTAGACAACAAAAGGGCCGTGAACCACCCGTGTGGCAGGTCAGCGCCCGGAACCCGGAGGGATATGGTGCCTAAATGTAATGGATCCTTTTTCAAAATAAACTACAATTCAACTCCGGTTAAAGTGCCTACAACACCCAGAAGCCCTGTGAAAAACTGGGGAGGATTCCGAATTCCAAAGAAAGGGGAGAGACAACAACAGGGAGAGGGTCAGGAAGAGGCGTGCCGCCAAACCTCCAACTACCCTTACTCAGGCCTGGGTCGGGTTTCCCCTAAAGACAGGGCAAAAAGCAACCTAAAGGTGGATAGCGAGAATGACGGGTATGCCCCTGATGCTGAGATGAGTGATTCAGAAACTGAGATGGCAGAGAAGAAATGCAGGCAGCAAAGGCTCGCTTCAAATAGCACTATTCCCAGAAGGACAGACATTATTAGGAGAAGCATCCTTGCCTCCTGACTGCAAAGTGACACACAGTAGCAGCACTGGAATCGGTGAAGCCCAAGCCTGTGAAAAAAAAACAAAAAAACTCCACTCTGTGTTATTTATTGGTGTGACAAGGAGGATTTTTAGATGTGGCTAGAAAACCAGCCAGTGATGAACCTGTTTTCCCTGGACTGTAGAAAGAAGATTATGTGCACTTGACCGAGCTTGCCCTCTGCCCCTTCTCACCTGTGTGAGGTTTGAAAAGTCTTTATTTGCAGTTGTCACAAAGAAATTATCTGAGAAAATGATCTTGCTACTCCAGTTGATCCAGTAGGCTTAACACTAATTAAGAATGAAATAAAATTAAACACTTAATGGAGTAGATTTTGGTGTGGGGAGACCTGGTTTAGATGGATAGCACTGAGGACTTTCCTCTCTGTCCCTGAAAAGCACAAGCTCTTAGTATACGATTAAGAATTAAATGTAGTTATAACCACCCTGCACTGCTTAACCCATTAAAATTGTCACTTTCATCAAGCTGTGCTAGGTCTAAGTCCAAGTAGCCTGCAGTTTTTTGTTCTGGCATTCAGGGAAGCTGAACACTTTGATAACCCCTGAAGAATTGTCATACAAAGCCCGTCAAGCAGATAAGAATTTATTATGACTACTAGATAGCTGAAATGATAAAAGGAAGCTGTTTCTAGTTAAACAAACATAAATTCTAAAATCAGTGACACCCACACTCTGCTATTCTGGAGGAACTCAAAATGATGAGTGGATGAAGACTACCCAACCCCCCAAATTTGGAGGGATCTGTGTCTTTAAAGAACTTCATCTTGTTCTGAGATGATAGGTAGATTCCTTCAGGTGCTGTGTTTTGCTGGCACCTGACCATCTGAAGTACGATGACAATTCAAGTAGGAAAGACCAAGCATATCTACATTGCAAATATAAATAGTTTTTGCTGTCTTGGTGTTCCTCTTTTCTTCACTCCTCCCCCCCCTCCCCCATCAGCCTGGGAACTGTAATTCTGTGATGGGTGAGAGATCTTTTTTTTCAACAAAAGTATTCTTACAATATCAAACTTGCAAATTTCAGGTTTTCTTGGGAGAAGTCATGACAGGTTGGTGGGTTGAAATTTGCCATGAAGATATGCCTACATTTTCTAAAGGCACTAGCCAGTAGCCTTTCCCAATGTGCACTAATGGAATGTGTTGGGATATGCAAGCATCTGACACACAAGGGTTAATTTAAATATGAAAGGAAGGATGTAATAAATATATATGTATATTTTTTTGAATAAAATGGAAAGGCAATAAGATGCGAGAAGCGCTTTACATCCAAGCCAATTTAACAATGTGATTTCATGATATGGATTAGATTTGTCAAGAAGGAGCTTGTGTTCTGATTACATTATTTTTTTTAAAGAAAAACTGCAATAACGAGAGAGTAAGCCATCAGCAATAATAAGATGAGCAGATCTTTAAGAGTCTATATTTTGCACCCAGGAGTGTGCATCTGTTATACACATGAGCCTAAGGTTTAGGCTGCTGTAACTTTGGGGACTCAACTCGGATATAAAAACAGACATAACCTAGTTATAGAAAAGCTTAAGCAGGAGTAGGTTTTTTAAACATAAAATAAAATAGACAGCCCTCCTAATTCATCAGCATCAGTATTCTGTCAATTACTATATTTTTGCTGTAGTCCCTTCTCTTAAAAAAATAGGTGGATTTATATCTAGAAAGAAATGTTGAAACCTTGCAATTTGACTCAAGTCTTCCAAGGGTTTCAGATGAGAACTGGATTGTTACCATTCCATCTTGCTATGCAAGTCAGTGAATGATCAAGAACACAAGTACACTCGTCCCTCCTGATTCACAGGGGAATCCATTCTGGAAACTCCCCCCCTCCCCCTGGCAAATAAAAACAACAAAACAAAACAAAAAAACTCCAACACTCAAACCCCATTGAGCCATTTTGTCCCTTGCTTGCCGTCTGCGAAGGATCGAAACCGCGGATGGTAAGTCTGCAAACGGAGAGGAGCAAGTGTATATCGGGGGAGGTTTAAATAGTACATTTTTTCCTGAGATGCAAGCAGCCCTTATTTTAGGTTGGAGAAATGTAATATATCAAGCCAAGAATAGATACAATTAGCAATTCCCATGAGCGTATCATTTGGGAACTAGCCATCAAAATTCACCGCCAGTTGCTCCTGAGCAAACAAAGCTTTGGGATTGGGGAAATCAAGTGTAGTGCTCCCATAATTCCTCTCCCTTTGCTTTAAGCTTCTCTTTCAGATTCTGTATTAGTACTAACATATTCCAAACTAGAATCAGAAGCCAGAGTTTGAAGTGGGTTTACAATTGTGGTTTTAAGGGATTCAGCTTTAGGTTTCATGATTCAGATGTCAAACTGATTAGTGCAAAGCAGGAAACTGAAAGGGGACCCAGTTTATGTATGGCCTAGTATCAAGTGTATTTGTAAGAGGATAAGGGAAGGAGAGAATGTGCAGCTAAGCAACCTGTTCAGAAGTCCCTGAATCTGAACCTTCACAAGTATGTAATGGTTGCTCTAGTAGCTGTTTATACCTTGGGGCTCTAGCTTATGCACAGAGGTCTGTACAGACAAGGGCTGTTTTCTTTCATTGTCAGGAAAGTTCTCCAAAATTGAATAGCCCCCTCCACTCCCATCCCAACCTCCCAAAGTGTGTAGACCATGCATAGCCTTTGGGTTTGGATGAAAAAAAACACCAAGCAGGTTAAGACTGGAGCCTCACTTCTAAATATAATTAACATACTGACACTGTTTTAGGCTAGGAAATTATTGATATGTCAGAGGTAGTTTTATAAGGCTTTATCGCTTCTGAGTAAACTACTTATATCTTACAGGGTTGTTGGCCAGGTTTGCTGCTTTACAAGCAGACATGTTCTTGTTAAAGGAAAAGAGGGATGTGATTATTTCACTTTTGAATATAGGTTTTTCAGGTGAGGGTTGGATGAAATATTGTTAGCCGGCCCTGTAGGGAGTTGTTCATCAAGCCATAGAAAGAATAAAATAAATTTGATTCTACGTGAACATTATTCAATGTTACAACCAATTTTGAAAGAGGTCTCAGATAACATTTGCACTATTAGGAATGATAGCATTTGTGCAGAAAGAATTGCCTTACCTGTTTTGCTCCCCACCATGTTTAGGTTAATAAGCTTTCTGATAGTTTGAATAATGCTGAACCAAAAACGTAAAAAAATAAAGAGGAAAAATTAGTAGTGGTTTCCTCCATCTTCTGATTGCAAAAGTAGGGAAACCTATCAGTATGACTAGCTGTACGAGTTTCATACCATACATAGCACTCAGTAAATGAAGAGATATAAAGCAGTAATCTTTACCTACTACTGTATTCATTTTGTTGATATGGAACAGCTAATATTTCTTGTTAAGCTTCACCTTTACCTTATGCAGAATGCCCAAGAAATCCTTTGATTATAATTGGTGCACTACACTGAAATGGAGGCTAATAAAACACTTTTGTAATGTTGATTGGAATGCTATCTTGTTAGGTTCTGGAGACAGGCAGAAACACACATACATACATACATACATGCATACACCAGTCTATAACTGAATGAAATGTTATACATGTCTCATATGTACAAATCTTATTTTACAAAAAATTGGAAAAATCTGTCATTACATTTGTAAAACCTTGTACAGAGGATTTTTCACTATGTGCCTAGCTTTGGTGTCCATTTTGCTCAAATTTGAAAACAGGTGCATGATGACAAAACAGATAGACTCAGAAATAAAGTATATGTAGAGATGACTATTTTATATTACATGGCCCAATCCTGTATTTATTTTCCTCCCCTTTTTGAAGTATTTATAAAGACCTAGTTGAAGATTGCTGTATTTTTTTGTTAAAATATTTAGTAGAATTGTGCCTTTGTCTGTATGTGAATAAATGCTGTACATTTTGCAATACACTTCATTGTTATGGTCTGACATCTGTACCCTAAAATTCCACAAGGTTGCAATGGTCTTAAGCTATTGGAGCAAATATTTTGTCTTGACTGTCGGAATTCTGTGCTGGGTGTCAGTCCTTGCAATCCCATCTTCTAGAGTTCTTGCATGTGTTTGACTTTCCTGTTTGAGATCTAACCCAACCTAATGCTGAGCCTTCCCCTTTCTCTCTTTGTTGCAGCAGACAGGTAAGAAGCCTGTGTCCTCTACCCATCATCCCTTCTTCTCATCACATTAACTCATTAATGTACTTGCTCTTGGCTTAGGCATCATCCCTTTTGCTTTCTGTCTCATTCTCTTCCCCTATCTAGAGTAATATTCAGTGATTCATGCCTTATAGCCAACATTTCACAGTGATTTTGTTTTCTTTAAGGTTATTTATTTTGCTGGAAGGTCCTGACATCGTAGAGTTTTCCCTTCCTAAAAACCCTAGAGTGAATTTCTGCTATTTAAACCAAAAGTCTTGAGTTCCATGTAGAGGCTCTTCTAAAGTGCTAGCTTTAAGAGTCAACTCTAACCAATAAACCATCATTCTGGCAAGAACAGAAGTGGGCTGCAAAGAGAGAAGGTTCTTCCAAGCATCAGTACTAAATGCTTCTCTATAACTGATCCTCTCTTCCTGAGGTAAGGTACTTTGGAAATTTGTTAGCTAAACATATGCTAAGCCATTTTGGTAACAATATTACAAACTGAAATGTTTGCCGTGAACTTTGGGGTAGCAATTGGGGTAATCAACAACAGTCAAGTACAAAAATATGGGTCTTAGAAGATTCAAATTTGTATAGTTTTCAATTGATGTCCAGTTATACATTCACACTAGCAAATGTTACAAAAGGTAATAGATGTGACATTTCTGTTCAATGCCAACATGTTAACAGTCTATATTTTTAAAATAGTTTATTAACAGTCACAATTATAGCTCAGTAAAGCAGCTGTACAATAAAGTACAGTTAAATACAGATAAGAGTCAACAACACGCAATACAGTGGGTCCTTGGTATCTGCTGGGATGTTGTTGCAGGACCCTCTCGTAGATGCCAAAATCTGTGGATGCTGAAGTCCCATTAAATACAATAGCATATTAAATGGAGTCTCTTATATAAAATGGCAAAATCAAGGTTTGCTTTATTGGAATTTATTTTTAAAAATGTTTTCAAGCCGTGGATACTTGTAATTGTGGATACAAAGGGCTGACTGTAGTCTGAGTGTTGAACTAGCACTCCAGGAAACCAGGTTAAATGGCTACTCAGCTAGGGAAACCCTGGGCAAGTCAGCCACAGAGGAAGGCAATGGCAAACCTTCCCTGAATAAATCTTGCCAAGAAACCTATAGCAAGGTTGCTTAAGTCAGAGCTGATTTGAAAGCATATATCAACAACAATAAAAAGCCTCCAATTCAGCAGTTAGATAAATGTCTGATTTGTAGATGAAATGCTGTACAAAGTTTTTCCATAAAAGCCATAAAACAGAAAACATTGTGGCGCATGGTACATTTATTTTTACATGCAGATAAAGGGAAGCCACCCTTCCATCTGGCTTTGCTTTCATTCATCATGCAATTTTTGCTGTTGTCTGCTTAATATTTATTGGGAGGAAGCCACAAAAATGTTTTTCTTTGCTCCAGTAACAGAGGATTTTTGTAAAACAATGTCATTCAGCATGACACAGCTCAGTGTTTCAAGTCTGCTCTTCAGTCTTAAGTATATAAACTGTATGGAAGAACAACACATTACTTTTAAATATTTTCTAACTCTATCAAGGAGGCAGCCTTTTTCTTCTGCACGGTAATTGCACTGAGCTGTAATTAAAAACAAAACAGTAATTAGTTCCTTCAATGGGAATCTTTAAAGTCATTGGATTATAGTGCAAGTTGCAGCAGAGATGAGATAAGGGAATTATTTTATTTGGTTCCTGTGATCCACTTAAGTTATAAAACTGTTTCAAATGATCATGACTCTAATGGAAAGTTTACCATACTAGTCATCACCATTATGAATATATTGGGAGAAGCTGCAATTAAAAGTTAACTGAACTGAACCCCAGTCAAGCAAATGTAGTGCAGTAGCTCCAAAACACACTAGTTTTCCATTGTTGAACTATTCTGCTACTTACTCCAAATGAGGATACTGATTTCTCCTTAGGCTTCCAATGACCAGTAGTGCTATAGCAACCATGTATAAATTCATGTGCAGTGATGGTAACTGGGCAAAACTACTTGCCTAGTATCTAGATAAGTAATAAGATCTTTACCAGGCCTCTTCAACCCCACAAATGTGAGGTCTGAGGAGTATGACTAAACCTACTACAGTGCACACTATGCACATTAATACTGCACATTAAATTGCTACATGCAATCTTTAATTGGAATATATTCTTTGAAATAAATCCACAAAGTCCAGATAGGCATCTATCTTTTATTAAACCTTCTGCACTACTTAAAATTCTTTACATAGATTAATTATAATAGTAATGACTTCTTCCTTTGGACCACACAGTTTCTCAAAAAATAATAATCAGGATTTTCTTACTATCTTTACCATTGCTGACTGTACACCTGTATTATGAGTGTTGCCTGGTTTCTATTTAGATACCTGTTGAGATGCTGTAGCTGCCCTCTCTTCTGCTTGGCTGAGTCGCCTTTGAAGTCTGTTGACTTTTTCTTGATGTTCCATCATTAATTTTTCATTCTATATAAATGAAGCAGCTCATTAAAATGTAACATTCTGTTATCAGATCATACATATTTCAGAAAGCAAGCTTAGAGGGGGAAAATTCTTAAATCAATGGCAAATCCATGAATTACACAAAACTAAAGGTAAACAAGACTGGTTGATCCACACCTGTCAAGCCTTGAGAGGAATTTCCAGTTTTCAGTGTCTGATGGAATAATTTATATATACATGTACACACACAAAAAAATTCATTTGACATCAGTAGAAATAATAATGTTGAATGTATACATGAGGTCTGGGCATGGTTGTTCTGAAATTTTTTTTACTAGAATTAGCTTTGAAGGTATTAAGGCAGATGGATGAGGAATGGTGGTCCTCAAATTCAGAGGTCCAAAACACACTGCAGAAATAATCCAGTTTGAGACTACCGTATTTTCCGGCGTATAAGACGACCCGCGTATAAGACGACCCCCCCCATTTTTCCAGTCAAAATATAGAGTTTTAGCACCTCTATCCTCATTATCCTTATATCCGGCGTATAAGACGACCCCCCCACTTTAGCTACAGATTTTGCAGGTAAAAAAGTAGTCTTATACGCAGGAAAATAAGGCACTTTAACTACCCTGGCTCAGTGCTAGGGAATTCTGGGAACTATAGTTTTGTGAGACTATATAATAAATACACAATAAAACTACAATTCCTAGCACTGAGTCAGGGCAATTAAAGTGGTCTCAAACTGGATTATTTCTGCAGTGTATTTCGGACCAGAGAAAGGCCTTCTTTTGAAACCCAGTTCTCAGCAGGGCTAATTTTACTTCTGCTAGAGTTGGTGCCCAGCTGACAAGAGGTTATTTAAAAGATTACTACAAACATAGCGTAAAACATGCAAACAACAAGACTACCCATGTTTATAATAACTAGATGCCAACTTTTATGAGATTCAGTTTGAGCACATACACACATTTTGGCAGTCCAAAATATGAAGGTGATGAGTTCCTGGTCTTTTGTGAATGTTATTTTGGAATAATTCCCCAGTGACAATGTGTCAAGGATGATGAGCAAGTAGAACTGGATATTGCAACATTATGATGTCCAATTCTGTATATGTTGCATGTGAAGAAACATTGTGATGTTTTTTAAATGGGCCTATTTGAGAATGGACATAGCCAAAACAGCATCATTTCTTGGATTAAATTGAAATTTTACCTATTATGTTTTAGAGGTCTATGGTGAGATGCATGTGGTAAACTGCATCTCTCATATCTTAGGAGGTTTTTTTTAAATTGCACGAGACAGTAGACATAGCTTTATTATGAATTAGCAAAATGGGCCTCTTCAGTTACAAAGATTCAGTGTGCCACTGGATAAAACATACTATGCAGAAAATAGCCATTATTTCTTGCAAAACGTTTTCAACACCAATGCACAGAATTACGTTTATATATACAAGTATCTACATTTTTAATAGTGAGGAGCAATATTAATAACTTCTTAGCATTCCCCTCCCCCAATGTGGGTGATAAACAGGACAGGCTTTTCTGGTTATGAACTACTTGAAAAACTTCAAATCCTCATGAGCAATACCTGAACCAATAACTCATACCAATTCAGTTTAAGAATGTTCCAAGATCTGCATCATGTTCAAGCATAAAATTTGGATGAGGTTCATTATCTTACCTCAACGATCTTTTCCTTTGCTCTTTCCAGCTGATAAAGTAACTCCTGGGTATGAATTTTTTGACGACTCAGCTCACTTCTATCAAACAAGATCAAAGAATCCCATTAATGAAAATCAATGTAGCTGTTCAGTTAAATGCTTTCTAATGGAATTTGGGACAGTCATATACTCCTCCCTCTTATCTTCTACTGAATTCTTATGGTTAGACATTCATGTAGTACCTAAATACACTAAAGCAGGGATTCCCAACCTTTTTGACTTGCAGAGCCCTTATTTCTATGGCAGAGCCCCTAAGAGGCCTACCCTTGGTCTTACAAGTTAATGGTGTTTAAAAGTATATATATAAGAATATATTCTTATTCTTTAATTTCATTCAATTTTTCTTTTTCATTTTCCTGGAGTGGCCGCAGAGCACATGGAACCCTAAGGGCTCCTCAGAGTACAGGTTGGGAACCACTGCCCTAAAGGCACCAAATCCCATCTGATCTTGGAAAGTAAGCAAGATGAGCCCTGGTTAGCACTTTGATGGGAGACTGCCAACTAATACCAGGTGCTGTAAGCTATATTTCAGAGGAAGGAACCACCTCTTAGTATCCCTTGCCTAAGAAAATGAAATTCATGGTGTCATGGTACACTGACAGGCAACCTGAAGACACATACAGATACACAGACATGTTTATAATGTTTATTTTATGCAAGGATCTAAAATCCTACATTTATTTATTCACAAAACAGCAAGCTTTACACATGGAAGTACTAGGATCCTATAAATATTCCCCAAGAATGTCAACATACCTAAATTATAGATTTTTTTTTATAATCTTCCCATAGATGCACATTTGCCAACACAGAGCTGCATCTGGAATCTTCTAGAGCTAAGTGGGAGCACACACTGGCATCCTGTGATTGAAAAGTATCTCAGAATGTTTTTTGTATCACAGGACTAGTTAAGAGCTTTTCCCCTTTTGTTCTTATCTACCTACGTTGTTTCATTTTGCTCCATTTGTGTTTCTCCATTGTGTGTACAGCACAATATAACTCCTTCAAAAGGATGCGCTTCTGCAATGAACATTTCCAACCTCTGACAGACACAAATGTCTTCTGTGCATTGATATAAAATTTGAGGATTGTACTCACTGCCTTAAATTTAGTAAACATGAATAAAAAACGAGTCTCATGGCTTTGTTAACAGGCACTGCATATTGCTTCAGTGCTATTGTATTGTGTTCCATTAAAGATACCTCTGAGTCAAGGACTTCCTGTGGGCCTAGCACTCTGTTCCATCATACTCAATTTCGGAATACAGTCAGCCCACGGTATCCGTGGACTTGCCACTCACAGATTCAAGTATCCCTGGACATGGCTGGGCAGCCATTAGGGACAGCCCCCATTGTCCCAAATGTGGCTACACCACCACTGTGGACAATGACAGTTGTCCCTAATGGCAGCACAGCCACATGCACATGTCACCATAGGGGACAATGGAATCTGCAGATTTTGGTATCTGTGTGTGCGCGAGGGGGTTCTAGAACAGATCCCTCGTGGCCAACTATGCTTGGGAGACTGTTTGTTGTCTTTCCCGCTTTTCCTTATTAGGAATGTCTGCACTGAGGATTTACTCTTCAGTCAGATGTTGAATTCTGAAGAACTCAAATAACATGAACATGTTGAGAAACTAAATTTCCAGCATGACTGCTGGAAATTATGTGAGGCCTCCACTAGTCCCAGAAGAGCTGCTTTTGGCATTGGCCTCCAGCATCCCAACTTTGATATGGTCATACAGGGAGGGACTAGTGCAGGGGTAGGCAACCTAAGGCCCGGGGGCCGGATGTGGC
>CM034708.1:39042156-39053466 GCA_020142125.1 Phrynosoma platyrhinos
TTGAATTTTTCGTAAGATGAAGCATTCGTATGTAGAGGTACGACTGTAGATGTTTTAGTAGACCACATGCTAAATTTGAGTCAAGAGTGTGATGCAGCAGTCAAAAATAATAATGCAATTCTGGGCTGCATCAACAGGAGCAGAGAGATCAGGGGAAGCAGTAGTGCCACTCTATTCTGCTTTTGGTCAGAGCTCACCTGGAATACTGTGTCCAGTTATGGGAACCATAGTTCAAATATATAACAATAAGTTAGAATGTATTAAGAGAAGGGAGACCAAGATGATAATTGGCATAGAAACCAAGGTTTTTGAGGAATGACTGAGGGAGATGGGTATGTTTAACTTGGAGAAAAGAAGACTGAGAGATGACATGATAGCTAGCTTTAAAGGAGTGGACATACTCTGGAGGGATGTCATAGAAGATGGAGCAAGCTTATTTTTGGCTGCCCTAGATAACAGAACATAAACCAATTTTATTCAAATTACAAGAAAAGACATTCCACCTAAACATTAGGAAGATCTTTTTTTACTGTAAGAGCTGTTCAACAGTGGAGTATATTTCCTCTAAGGGTAGTGAATGAGAGTCTTTGGATGTCATTAAACACAGGTTGGTGGACATCTTTCAGGCATGCTTTACCTGTGTATTCCTGCACGGTAGCAGGTTGGATTAGATGGCCCCTGTGGTCCCTTCTATTCTATGAGAACATGTTCCAGCCGTAACTGATAAGAGGTAAGGTGGTGAGTACCTTAGAAGCATTTCAGAGCTGAACTATTACACTACTTAGAAGGAATTAATTAGAATTTGTGGCTTTTCTGCTGCATCTTAAGTTATAATGGAGATGAGGGTCTATTAGTTAACACTGCTCAAGTGAAATGGGGAAATGGAAATTGTGATAGATTTCTTGTACCACTGTTTTCTTATGAAAATGTTGTGTTTGTGCCATGTGCCTTCAAGTCATTTCCACCTTAAGGCAACTCAAAGGCATCTACCTTATCCAAGATTCATGTTCACTTGCCAGATAATCTTTCAAGACAATCATCAAAATGAGTAATGTGGAAATCCACAGCAATATTTACCTTTTCTGTTTGGATTATTCTCCTTCCTAACAAATCTACACATAACTACCTGTATTGGTTAAAATGTCAAAGAAAAAAAATAACTTACTTCAAATTATTTATTCTCGTTTCTGTAACTTCTGTTAACTTCTTTGTCTCCTCCTTCCACCGATTAGTTGCCTTCTGCTGAGCTATCAACAGACGTCTCAGTTCAGCAGTAGAGTTTTGATTCACATCTTCCATTTCTTTCAGTCGTATCTCAAAGCCATGTTCTTTTATTAAATGTTCATTCTCCATTGTGCTTATCTATAGTAAAGACAAAAGCCTCATGTTGGAACAGAAGCTGCTTTTGTTTTTTTTCTATAGGACTAAATTTGTCAGTGTACCCACATAAACATTTATGCTACAACCGCCTTTAAAAAAATTACTGAATATTTAATTGGGGGACACAAAATACATACTGAAAGATTCCATTTCAGAATGAATTTACCTTCTTTTACAAAGCCCAGTTAACAAGTCAGTTGAGCTGAAGGGCTTTTATTTAAATAACTGACATTCCCCTGAGGAAACATGTAGATGAGTACACCTGATCACCTATAGCAAGCAATAATTGCTTGTAGGAAACAGGACTTTCATCCTTTACTAATTTCCTCACTGAATACTTGAGGCTGTACAGTAAGCATTCTGTTTGAAGCCCTATTAGTTCTGTTGCTCTCAGAGCTAAACCTTGAGACTGCCTATTCCATCTGCTTTTCATAGCTACTAATTATTTCAGCTATATACACCGTATTCTCCAAGTATTACACTGTGCAAAATTTTGTTTCTAAAAAAAATGAGACAAAGGCTAATGGAACAGAGCAAAGAATATGGCCATGAACAATGTGGTGACTAAAAGGTTAAAGCAGCTCTGTTAGAGGAAAGGAGAGATGAGATGTTAACTATTTAATAGGCAAGGGGGTAGGCATATTACAAATAAAGTAAGCATGCTCTCTGCTTATCTTTTTCTCAAATACTCAGTATAAGACAAGCAACAACTAAAGGTAAACTAGTGAAAAAGAATTGTATCTAGGTTTGGGCATTATCACATTTAAGTCTGTGTGGTAGGGCTGTATATATGAAATAGCTACTATTTCGTATTCCATATTTTCACTGGACTGGTACCCGCAGTTTCACTTACCTGCATCAGAAAAAATATGTTCTCTCTAGGCATTTTCTAGGTCCTCCAGTGCCATTCTATGGTATGCATCTGCTAAGAGCTGACCACATATTTGCAATGGAGGAACTACAGATTCCTAGAGGTGTTCTCTCTAGGTGTTTTCTAGGTCCTCCAGCATGGTTCTGTGGTATACTTCTACCAGATGTCATTCATTTAAATAGGGTTCGCTATTATTTGCATTTTTGCATTTCTATGCTAAGTCCAGGTATGTATCCTCTGTGAATATGGGAGTTGTACTGTATTCTGTTTTACTTGTAGCCCTTACTTCCAGGCTACTTATTTCTGGTTACAAACAATAATGATAAATTGTAGCCTTTTACAATAACATTTTACATTTGCTTACCAGTAATCAAGCCAGAAATGTAAGAAATGGACATTACTGATGAAAGCGGAAGTCCCACTATGAGGATGCAGTTAGAAGAACAAATAACTATGTGCTATTTCTCACCTTGTCAAATTATATAAGTTCTAACAAGAAATTTGTAAACAATGTACTTAATGCACACTAACTAATATAACAGGTAAATCTGTATATTTACAGAAGTGTCAAAAGAAATAAGAAAATAAAAAATTGTGATGAGAAATTGGATACTCCATATCCCTGTAAACAACTTGTTCCTACCATTAATCTCTAAGGATGGAAAGTAAAATCTGGAGTACTATGTAAACACTAATACCTTTAATTTGGCAGTTTGCTGTGCCTCCATGGCCAATTTTCTCAAATCTTCCATTTCTTTCTGAAACTGTTCATTCTCCTGCTGGAGTTTTAAGCATTCTTCACTGACAGAGCCACAGTTCTGTCTTTCAGAGTCCAGAATACTTTGCAACTTGTGGATCATTTCCTGACAACGGGCTATTTCTTCCTCATAGCTTAAAACAAAGGGAAACCAACAAACAAAATACATTAGTCATGAATTATGCTACAGGCATAATATTTACAAAATGCGTAGTAATTTGAACCTAATTGTGAATCAGTTGATTGCTATTTAGCATAAAAATGAGTAGAACTATTTCACACATAACCCAAGGATTTGGTGGCAGTATGGCAGCTGCAGCTTTTGGGATGGAGTGTCTCTTCAAAGAGTACAATAGACCTTTGGTAGCTACTGGGGTTTGGTTCCACGATACCCCACCATGGATACCAAAATCCAAGGATGCTCAAGTCCCTTGAAATACAATGGCATAGTAAATGGTGTCCCTTATTTAAAATGACAAAATCAAGGTTTGTTTTTGGAATTTATATATTTTTAAAATATTTTCAAGCCATGGATGCTTGAATCCATGCATAAAAAAAAATCTGTGAACACGGAGGGCTAAATGTATAGTCAAACAAAGACCTTGAATTTCAAACAAAGTCACTTTACCAATTTCAAAGAAATATTACATGGAATCCCATGGTGACAGATGCTAAAGGAAAAAGACAACTAGCAAGATTGGGAATTTACAAATGAATTGCAAAAAAACAAAAAACAAACAACAACACCACCCTCAACTATAAAACAAACAAACAAACAAAACCATGGGCGGATGGGAAAAATCTGAAAAAGTCCATGTAGATGCACAGCAAAATTAAGGAAGTTAAAAGTAAATAAAGCTTGTACAAAAACTGAAGGAAGAAAGAAGAGGAAAGAAGAGTACAAATGCCTAAGTTGTCCAGCCCCTTTTTGAAGACATACAGAGAAACAGAACCCATCACCTCTCTAGTTAAATGTTTCCATTGCCAAATCACCCTAACTGTCAAGAATCCTCTTCTAATGTTTAATAAAAAATTATTCTCCTATAACTTAAAGAAAAATTGGAGCAGGTTCAGGGAAGAAAAACAAGAATGGTATGAGGTATAAACAATGAAACATATTAGAAAAGATTGAGGGAGTTGGGCATGTTCAACTTGGTGAAGAGAAAACTGAGGGGTGATATTACTGCACTCTTTAAATAGCAAAAGGACTGTCACAGAGAGGAGAGTGCAGGCTTGCTCTCCGCTTCTCCAGAAGATAGGAATGCTATGTTTCCCAACTGTTATAATCAGGATAGTAGCAACAATACCACAAACAATTTTTGACCTTATACTATGGGGTTTTACTGACCATGGAGACTGATGTGGAGTTATACAGATTTACTGGGAAAGGAAAGATCCCAATAAAGTCATTATTTTTTTAAACTTCTAAACTGTCATGCTTAATGATCGTCACCAGATATTTTACTTGTAGGATTTTCCTGAGGTACACTAGACTTGAATGATACTAGACTGGAACAGTCAATTTTTTTTAATCAATGGAAGGTTGGAATTTTTAAACACATTTACTTAGGAAAAAGCTCTACTGGTATTCATTTGTGAGTCAACGTTTGAAAATGTGTAAACATTATTTAACTAAGTAATGCTTCTGAGGTCCTGTAGGTTTTGATTCCTGTGATTTTTAAAGGGTCTTTTAAAAGCTTTTCTAAATGTTCCCCCCAATAATCCATGTACAACTCATGTGTTATAGTAATACCTTCAAAAGCTACTATGGCATGCAATGAAGATAAATTATGAAACTGAAACTTAATATTTATAAAATAAAGTAAAATTTTGCAGGCTGACAAAATAATTTGTGCAGTTTTGCAGTTCAAGCAAAAGTTCAAGTTAGCTGTAGGTTTAGCCTAGAGGGTATGAATATATTAGCAAAAATAAATTTTAAACATCATTTGTCATGTGACAATTAAAGGAATGAGTTCCTGTTTGCTAAGTCATAGTGCTTCAGGGCGTTTTCACAAAGTAAAAATTGTACTGAAACTCAGTAAGAATATCGCTCTTTTAAATTCAATTGCAACTGTTTCTTACTTGGTCTCAAGTTTGATAAATGTTAGCAGCAAAAGAATATTAAAATGTACACCTAAAAGCCATTCATGGACCCATCATAAAACTTACATCATAAAACTTACAAAATAATGGCATAATTGAATTTGCAGTATACTGATGTAATCAACAAAGCCATATTCAAAGTTAATACACACGGCTGATCACCCTTTAGGAATTTATCCCATTGCATACTTGAGCACAATCTGGTTCTGTTATGAAAACTCTTAAAGATTTGTTTTGACTATTGACAGTGATATGAAGCCCCTTTTTTATGAAGTACTTGAAACCCATGGGAAAAGCTAATTAGAAGGGGGATCTTAAATGGTAGTGGAGATAAATTTGGAGCCACCCTTCTCTCTGTGTGCACTTTTCTCTCTATGTCCTCTGACCTGCATCAAGTTAACAGACAGCTTCTGCCATTCCTTCTGTACCTCCCTGAGCAGTGACACTTTTCAATGTACCTTACTCTTCCTACATGAACAGGGATGCCATATGAAACTGTTGTTTAGGCTGATTCTGGTTTCAGAGTGCTCTCTTTCACCCTTTAATGCCTTTTAAACATTTTGCAGATCCTCTGCCTCTTGTCTGGAATGTCTTTGAGTGAGTCACCAGAGCAGGCAGGCACTGTAGATCACATACAGCCTAGGAAATTCACAGCTCAAGATATCATAGAATCAGAGTTGGAAGAGACAACAAGGGCCATCCAGTTCAACCCTCTGCCACGCAGGAACTCACATTCAAAGCACCCTTGACAGATGGCCATCCATTCTTTGTTTAAAGACCTTCACCCCACTCTCATCCCACTTCTTGATGCTATTCTGCCTATTAGTTATACACCTAAAGGGTTTAAATGAAATAAACTATAAAAACAAAACACAAGATAAATAGGGTAAGATGACAACTAATACAATTAAAGCACTGCAATAACATATTGGTTGAATACAAAACCGTTCTTTTGTGTGCCCAGTTATGAAACACTGAGAGTTTGTATAATTAAAAAGAAAGTTTTTAATAGATGCATTTTTTAAAAAAGGAGGAGCCCAGAAGAACACAGAATGAATGATCCAGAGTTTATCTATTACTAAGGAATACTTAATTTCTCATTGGAGAAGGCAATAATGCTATGTGAAATAGAAGCCAGTACCAAAAGATCATCCTATAGGTGGGCTGATTAGAAAGTCAAAACCCTAACTGAGTAATATATGAGAGTGATAGATGACCTAGTCTCTCAATGATAAGGTCTTCATTGAAATTGACTTGACGGCAAATAACAAAAAGTTACTTCCTATTTAATTATTCCACTGCTCCCTCACTGTCTGTAATACAAATATCATGAATTATTCCATGTGATCAGTATGACTTCTAAACTCTACTTGCTGGTACTGGTAATTTTTGAGGGTGCAGAGAGACAGACTGCCACATATACTCATGCTCCTGAACACAACTTAGGAGATTCTTTAAGTTCCAGTCTGTACAGAGGAAAGGATGAACTGAAAAATACCAGCACACACAAATTAAAATGGAAAACAGAACTGGCAATACAGAAAACAGGCATCTATCTAAACTCTGTATAACATGTGTCAACTTAGAAGATTTTTCAATAGAGCTGTAATAAAAACATGTTCTTTTCCATTTTAAAGTGAAAACTCAACAACTGTTTGTCATACTTAAACTTTGAATAACTCTTTAAAATAACAGAAAAGATGGATATGAATAAAACAATGGGTATACAAATGTATAACCCATGAAAATCTCAACTCAAAAGACTTAAGAAAGAATAACTACTGAGCAATGAAGTCAATACCAGTTTGGCTACAGCCAGTTACTTACTTCATTTCCAAATGTTTGATTTTGTTTTGTGCTGTTTGCAGACTCAGCTGAAGATCATCTTTTGCCCGTTCAGCAACGAGACACCTTTGGTAAAGTTCTTCTTGTTTTCTATAATCGCCTTCATTTCGTCTTCTTTCACAGTATATCTGATTAATTCATTTACACAACAACTGTTACTTATTTTTCTTCAGTTAGGAAAGAATGTTATGTGTATTTTTATCCCATTGCATACTTTAATTTAAAGGAAGTGGGATTTGCTTTCCACTAAGAGAGATCTCCCTACTCTAGTATCTTTCAGGCAGAAGCAAAAGTTCTACTGCTTATTTGAGATTTTTACTGATGAATTGTGCTGCATTAAAGCCTTGCAGAAGTATTCACCTCCCTGGATTCCTCCATCCCATTTTATTTTGTTTCAACCTGGAATTGAAATGGATTTAATTGGCACTGTTACCTCTGGATAGACACAAGATACTCAGCACTGTGAAATTATTTTTATTCTGACACAAATGTTAACAAAAACAGTCACCAGTTGGTTGCATAAATATTCTCACACACTCTCTTGCTGGGACATTTCTAAATAAACTATGATGCAACTTACCATCTCCAAAAGTCAAACAACTAGTTGAATTGAGTCTATGTAACACCCGTGTCCAATTCTACTATCAAACAATCCCAAATAAAGCATACATGTGTCTGAAAGGCCCTAGAGTTTGCTGGAGAGTAGATCCAAACAAATATCACCATGAAGACCAAGGAGGTGTCCAACAGGACTGGGATAACTTTACAGAAGCATTAATGAGGACTGAGGGTTGTTGTTGTTTTGGTTTTTTTAAAAAAATCCCAAACTATGAGCATTTATTATAGCTCTATTTTTTCAATATTTTCCAGTCATGGATGGTTGAATCCATGCATAAAAGAATCCATGGATAAGATGGGCCAACTGTATTTTGGTATTCCAGATAAGGGAGACTCAACCTGTAGTAAGAAAACAGCTGCTAAATGCTAAAATAAAGCTATATCAAAGCCCATCTGGAATTTCAAAAAAGACATGTGGGAACACAATAAACTCTTGGGGGAAAATTATCAGGTCTGATGAGATCAAAACAGAACTTCTGGGCCTTGTAAATGCTATGTGTGAAATAAAGCCAACAGTGCTAATTGCCCCAAGAACAGCAGCCCCATGGTGAAGCATGATTGTGGCAGCAACATGCAGTGTGGATGATCTTCCTTGGCAGGAAATGAGAAACTGGTCAAGACAATGGGCAAAATGCATAGTGCCAAATAAAGGGCAATTCTAAAGGAAAGCCTGTTTCAGTCTTCAAGTAAGATGGGATTAGGACCAAGGTTTACCATCCAGCTGGACGATGGCACTAACATGCAGCCAAAGTGACACTGGAGGGATTTAAAAACAGGAACCTGAATGTCTGAGTATGGGCCTGTCAAAGCCCAGGCCTCACTCTGATTTACAATTTGTGGTAAGACGTTTAATTCTTCTTCATCAACAGCCTCCCTCCAACCTGAAAAAGCTGGAGCAATTTTGCCAATAAAAAGGAACAAAATGGCAGAATCAAGGTGCATAAAACTAAGTCTTATCTAAGAAGACTCACAGCTGTAATTACTGCCAAGTGCTTCTAGCAAGTATTAACTGTGTGTGTGTGTGTGTGTGTGTGTGTGAGAGAGAGAGAGAGAGAGAGAGAGAGAGAGAGAATGTTTAGGCAACTAACAAGTGCCAGCTAGTAATATAATACAAGTGCCAGCTAGTAATATAATACAATCTATCAGCAAAAAAATGCAAGTGGAACATTAGTCTAATGCCTAAAATTCAGTAGAATAATCAAATCTCTCTTTGGAAGAGAAAACCAGGATGAAAAGGCAATACTGTTTCCTTTAAATTACTCATCAACTAAGATATGTAAGGGATGCGGTGGCTTAGTGGTTAAGAAATCAATTCTGATGATTGGAAGGTCGGCAGTTCAAGGCCCAATTGTTGCATGATGGGGGTGAGCTCCTGTCACTGGTCCCAGCTTCTGGCAACCTAGCAGTTCGAAACCATGCAAATGCAAGTAGATAAATAGGTACCACTTTGGTGGGTAGGTAACCATGTTTGGTGCAGTTACGCTGGCCCTATGACCACCAGAGTCATCTTCGGACAATGCTGGCTCTTCTGCTTAGTAGTGGAGATGAGCACCACTCCCTACAATCAGTTATGACTAGACATTCATGTCAAGGAGAGACCTTTACTTTTACCGAAGTTGTGCAAATTGATTATAGCACAAGAACAGTTGAAGCAGATGAACACTTCTGCAAGGCATTGTAATTAATAAGTAATTATTAATACAGTTGGCTTGGTTATTTTTTTTACAATATGTGGACTGTTTCTGTGCTTTGATCTGCTTTTAGCATACCTTTGACATTCTGACAACAGGAGCACTCCCTGAGAATTCACTCAGAGTTCATTTCCTGAGCTGGTGGAAAGAGGGGAGGGCATGATTATGGTCAGTTCTTCTCCGACAGCCCTCACAAACACCTGATACACTATGTTAGAATGCACCCCAACACTCTGGAATAGATTGGGGGGGGATGCATAGGGAACAGAAGGGGGGAAAGCAGAACTGCAGAGGATTGCACCTTCCCCTATTCTGCTAGCAAAGAAACTGTTGGATCAGAAGCCTTCCATGGACAAGTTAATAACTTTAATCTTAATTCAAGCCCCCCAGTCTTTTTGTTTTTCAAATGAAAACTTACTAAAGGATGAATGACAGAATCATGTTCTTTGGCAAAAAAACAGCTTTATGCATAGCATAATTTTCTTCATTGCTAGGATCAAGAGTATTGGATTCAAGGGATTTGTGCAGAGGTCTTATTTCACACAGTTAAACCTGAACATAAGGCTTACATGTAGTCTATGAAGTCTATACATGAGAATGCATGAGTTGCATTAGTTTCACTTATTATGACCACATTTTCTAACAGACTTAAATTCTCTGCTTAAGTGAGTTCTGAAAATATTCTCCAGTAGCTCCAGCCAACCACCTTCCAAACAGAAATTAGGTAGCTGACAATATACAGTACATTGATACTGACAATTTCCCACATAATCTTCATTGCTTTTCAGTTAATTCCTAAAAATATAGCTTAAGGGGAAAGAATACATTCATTTAGCAGGGCACAAAATGGCAAGGCTAGAGTAGCATGTTTCTCATGTGGAGTTAAAAAAATTAATCCTGAGCTTAGGAGTTACGCAAAATATTTAATAAGTGTCCATTGATAGGTTAACTGGCTAGTTTTCACTGACGAAAAAGCATAAATGGACAAGCATTCCTACCACAACAGGAACTTTGTATCTACCTTAGAATAATCTTAATGTTTCTGGAATGCTCTGTCAATGTCCATTCTATACAATGTGAGAAAACAAGACTTTTTAAGGCATACAACCTAATAAAAATAAGTGATTACATTTCTATATATATAAACTTTGATATAATAAATGCATGAAAACAACACAACAGAAAAGAAGTTTCACCTTTGCTAATTCTTCTTCCACTGCTCGTCTTTCTCTAACAGCTCGCTCAATTTGGCTCTGCTTCTCCGCACATTCCTACCAAGTAATCAAAGAGTAAACATTCTAAAAAAACAACCCAGCAAGTCATACATAATTTGTATATATACCTGGACTCAACAACCTATTAAGATACACTAAACTCTTTGCAGAAAAGAATGTCAAAACTGCTTTCACAAATAATGGTGAATTGGGTTTTTGCACTTTCTGTATATGTGTATTGAATGGGAAAACTTCATGGACTATCACTCAAAGGAGATTTTAAAGTGCTCATCTTCTGCTTTTCTATGTGAACATGTGTTGTCAAACCATATCAAAAGGAATTGTTACTTTTATCTGTTGGATGTATCCAGAAATGCTTATATCATGGTCCGATTTCCCTGCAAGCCAAAAAGGCTCACTGTTCTCATGTGGCTCAGTTGTATTTTACTATACAGACTACCCTTCATAGAATACAACTGTTTACTTTCCATGTTATCTGTCCTGTGACTCAATCCTCACGAGATTATTCACACTGATTTAACTTGGGCTAGAAGGCCAATTTGGTGCATACTACCAAGAGCTGGGTGGAACACACTGGTCCTGGTTTTGCCCAATTGAGTATATGATGCAAACACCAACACAGACTGGAGGGTTGAGTTCAGAAGAACTGCTGTGACTTTCATTTCTCTCACCCTGAAAGTGAGGACCTGCATCTGACTGTCGGCCTCAGAGGCAGACTGGGGACACTGCTGCTGCAGAATCTTTAAAACTACTGAGCAGCTTCACATGTGGTGGAAATGCAAAACAACTAAAAAATTCTGGGACTTAATA
>CM034708.1:39056019-39066662 GCA_020142125.1 Phrynosoma platyrhinos
ACTTTATTAAAGAGACCACAAATATAAGTTTGCAGGAGCTGGGCAGAGTAGCAGAGAACAGGGGGGCCTGGAGATAACAACAACAACAACAACAACAAACTTTTAATACTCATCTGTGCAACTCAAGCCTAAGGCCAGCACAACAGGCTCAGCCTTCAGATAAGGATACAGAAAAGGCAGACTGGGTAATTTTTTACAGGTGTTTGAATGTCTTCGGGACCAATGTTTTCTTGCAGTTCAAACTAATGAGAGAATTTTCTAGAGCCTAGATTATTTAAAGAAGGAAATCTCCACCTTAAGGCCAAAATGCAGGTTTTAACAGGACTAACTGAGATGGGAATTTTGACAACAGCTCCTGCTTCTTTTCCACTACAATTTAATCAATCTAATCAAGACCTTGATAATAACCTGATTGCCCCTGATCTGCAGGCCAATATTTCCCTCAACAATGAGCAGGATTTTGGGATTGATTCACCTACAATTCTTGTTGGACTGGGAAAGATAGGGAATGACTTTATCTAGCAGATCAGCTATGGGTAACTCATATGGGAGAAATGCAAGATGATATGCTGGGAACGTCTCATCTTCTCTTCTCTGATATCGACTGGATTACAATAGATGAATGGCAAGAGGATCAAGATGTGGAATTTGATGGGGCAGAGACAGTTGGGGAGCAGAATGTATGGGAAGCTGAATATGAAAATCTAGGGGTGAATTCTAATCAAGTGAGTTATGACTTAGATCAAGACAGGACTTCTCCTGCGAAACCTCCCAGCCTAACACAGACTGCTTTATCTCTATATTTAACTGGCCTTTACAGCATGTGGATGGCTCATGGAAAGAAAGTGCAGAGGTGCTTTCTGAAATTTTATCGATAGCTGGGGCTTTAAGGAAGAATTCTGTAGGAATGTCTTGTTTGTGTTTATACCCCTTGTGGCATAAAGAACTAAGAGGGGTGATTGAACTGTTCTTTACATGTCTGGAGCATGGAAAAAAATTGGTCCTTGTTCCCTATATTTATAAATAACAATGTGTCATTCATAGTTTCCCTTTTACTTACTCACATCATCAAGTCACCATGCAAAGAAAAGCTGCTAGTCATACTGCTTATGATCAACTCAAAGGGCTTTATTTTTATATGGAATCCTCACATAAGGGCAATATTGCTAGTAAAGCTGTACCTTCATTTGCAACCTATCCAAACAACTTTCCTGTCTCCAGGGAGGGCCAGGGGCACCAGACTGGAAAATTTTCTAGGTTTGTAGGTTTCAATCCCTTGACTCCCATTAGGACTCATGCCATGTGTACCCAACCTAAACATAAATAGACTTGCCACAGACAAAATTTTAACAGGAATTTTAAAAATCTGACTCAAATATAGGGAAAAGGATTAAGCAAAGTGCTAGGTATTCCCCCCTTGTTTTCATGACTCAACTAGCATATTTGCCATGACTGGATAGCTTAAAGAGTTACAGTTTTCTTTTTCAAATTTATCTTGGAATACTGCTGGGTGGCAGAACAAGTTAGCAGACCAGAAATTTGGGAAATTTCTTGTGTTATTTGACACTTTATGTCTGCAAGAAACCCGGATATCAGATATTTCTGTATTCATGCTTCAAGGGTTTGTCTCTTTCCTGCTCCCTGCCACAAAATGTTATAAGAAGGGAAAAGCCAGGGGTGGTGTAGCCACCTTGGTCTCAGTAAAACTGGATGTTGTGTCTGAAGTAATCTATCAGTCTAAAATATGTGAATATCGAAGGCTTTCATGGCCAGCATCCATAGGTTTTTGTGGGTTTTTCAGGCTGTGGCCTTTCGCCTGCATCTATGGCTGGCATCTTCAGGGAATGGTAGCATGGAGGGTCACACAGTATATATACCCCACACACCTCCATGCCACCATTCTCTGAAGATGCCAGCCACAGATGCAAGCAAAATGTCAGGAATACATTCTTTTAGAACACGGCCTACAGCCTGAAAAACCCACAAAAACCTAAGTCTAAAAATAACTTCATCTTGTCTATATTGTTAAGAGGTAATTGGGGGCCAGAAATTGGTGCATTAATCTGTGTAAATGTATATTGTTCACCTGACCAACACAGGCGTATTTTGGGACAAATTGGAAGAGGCTCTGAATCTTCATGAGACAGTTTCCCAAGGCAACTATAGTGGTGTGTGGGATTTCAATGCCCACGTTGCCTCGAGTCCTAACAGGAAGGAAAATGCTTTTGCATTGGATTATAATGAGTTTTTTTTTAATCTGATAATCTCTGATTAAAAAAAGAGGTAAATAAAGAGGGGAGGAAGTTACTTTAGTTAATGACCTGCATGCAGTTGATATGCCTTCATGGCAGTTCCAGGAATAATTCTAATGGATATTACACTTTTCTTAATAGAAGAGCAGGTACCATTATTGATTACATCTTTTGCTCTTCAAATTTATTGCCCTATAGGACGAATTATAATATTTTAAACCGCCCAGAAAATTGTCATTTACCTATCATTCTGGCCATTTCTATTCTGCCTCCCCAACTGCCTCTTGCACCTACTGATCTGAGACGGAACAATAATTAGGGGAAAACGCCTAAAGTGGTCTCCTTCTGTCGAACAGTCAGTTCAAGATCATTTAAACCAGGGGTCGGCAACCTACGGCCTGCGTCTGGCCCCCGCCGATGCCGCGCGCAAAATGGAGACCGCGATTCATTCATGCATGCGCAGTACTCCTGCACATGCGCGAACGAGTCATGGCCGCCATTTTGGAAAACAAAATGGCGGCTGTATACATGCAGTGGTGGTAGCAGGAGGCGGCGGCGGCAGGGGGCACACGTGCCATTTCCCCCCCCTTGGCCCACAAAAGACCTGGAGGCCAGTGGATTGGCCCCAGGTAAGAAAAACTTGCCGACCCTTTATTTAAACAGTTCTCATGTTGCGAAGATACACTGGGATATTGTCAAAAGAAACAGTGATTCTGTAGAATTTCTGTAGTATTAAGACCACTATTTACTAGAAAGGCCTTTGGCAAAGTGGGCTGGTATGATAATGACTGTAGGCAAGCTAAAAAGAATCTGGGTCAATTAACCAGGAGGGTTAAGTGGACAAAACTGGAAGCAGACTTGGAAGCACTGGCTTCCTGCTGTCTAATTTATAAGGATTAATTAAGGAAGAAAAAAAATAACTTTTATGACTGTTCAGTGGAAGGAGTTGGGGTTGGCAGCCTTGGAAAGGAAAGAAAGATGGTTCTGGAATTTGATCTCATTATCACACACAAGCTTAAGTCCCACATTAGATGTATGCATTTCAACTAATACCTGGTGTACCTAGTTTAGCAGTATTTTTGAAAGTGATGGGGATAGTAGTTACAACTGTTCAAGGTGTAATAATCAGACTTTGTTGATGGATACAGAATGGCCCCTTGCATTAGTACAAGAAGTGAATGAACTTATAGCTGCCTTGGCAAGACAAAGTGCCTGGTGAGGATATGATTCCACCAGAGGTTTATAAGAACAATTCTGAATGGTGGGCTCCCTTGCTAGTAAAATTATTTTCTTGCATAAACTCCACAGGCATTTTTCCAGAGGGTTGGAAACAGAGTATATTCTTCCCAATTTATAAGAAAGACAAACAAAAGCCTCAGAATTATCAACCAATTAGTTTACTGGACATTAGTACTAAGATTTACAGCCGTTCTTTCCTCCAGAAGCTGGTGAGTTGGGTAGGACAATAATATTCTTCATCAGGAATAGGCAAGATTTAGGAAGGGTCACAGTACAGTGGATCAGATTTTTGTGTTACAGCATTTAATTCATAAATATACTAGTGGTCCTTCCAAATGGCTGTTTGCTGTGTTTATTGACTTCTCCTCAGGTTTTGATATTATCAATAGGAATCATCTGTGGGACAAACTTGCCAGGACAAACATAGCTAAGAGGCTGTTACTCCTAATTCAGAAGCTATACACTAATACAACTATGAGGGTAAGGATCAATACAGATGGTAGGTTGTTGGAGGAAATCAAAACAACAAAAGGAGTTAGACAAGGCTGCTTGCTAGCACCCCTCCTGTTTAATAATATTAATAATATTGTAACCATGGCAAATTGTCCTGATCACTTCCTTCCCTCAAGAGGAAATCACAAAATGGAAATTCTGATATGTGCAGATGACATTGCAGATTACCTATGAATAAAATTGGGTTGAGATGTCTAAATAAACTTCATGAGTTTTCCCAAATAAAAGAACTTAGAATAAATTACGCTAAATCAGGGGTAGGCAACCTTTTTGAGCCAGGGGCCGGGTTGCTGTCCCTCAGACAATTGGGGGGCCAAAGCACCAAAAATGAATGAATGAATAAATAAATAAATAATTTTTTAAAAATAATTTAAAAAATATGCATGCACACTCTTTCAGCCCCAGAAAAGCCATGGCAAAATCCCTGTGCAGATTTTGCCAAGAAAACCCCAAGAACAATAACAATACTCAATATCATCATGGCAGGCGGCGGTGGCAGTGGAGGGCGGCAGGATCGGCCTGGGGCCGGTCCAGAGGCCTCGGGGGGGGGCGCATCCAGCCCCCAGGCCTTAAGTTGCTACCCCTGTGCTAAATCAAAGGTGATTGTCTTTGGCAAGCAGCCTTCTAAATTTGATTGGAATATAGAGGAAAATAAGTTAAAGCAGGTCCCCTCTCTTAAGTACCAGGGGTATATTTTGATGAGAAAACTTGGAAGATTCAGCTACCAAATATCAAAATCACAGCACAGCAGTCAGCCTGTGCCATACTGAAATTTTTCTACTCTAGAGATGGCAGGCTTGTAATTCCAACACTGAAAGTGTTCTTAGGGAAAGTAGTGGCTCAAATGCAATATGGTATTGAGATCTAGGGGTTAAATCTCAGTGTTCTTTATGACCTAGAGGTCTGTCAAAACAAGTTCTTGAGGTACTTGTTGGCAGTACCCCCAGGGACTCCAGTTGCGTTCCTTAGGACAGAGACAGGGCTGGTATCTATAAAATCTAGGGCCGAGATGGCAGCCCTTTCATATTCTAAGAGGTTTTTGGACATGCCAGAGGACCGTCTATCCAAGCTCTGTTTATGTGAATAATGGAAGAAAGGTGGCTGATCTATGCTAGTTCAAGATTTATTAATCTCTAAAAACCTTTCAACAGATGTTTTTGTTTTTTCTGGAGTTAAAAATAAGCTCAGGGACTGGATTTATAATTGGGTTAATGACCAGGATTTAGCCTTAATTAAGTCTTCAAATTTTTCCCACTGGTACCATCTGTTGAAATCAAATCATGTAAGAGCTCAGTATTTACAAATGCTTACCTTTGCCTCCCTGAGAATGGCATTTACAGAATTACGTTTTCAAACTATGCCAACATCTGTCTTAGATGGCTGATACATAAACATTCCGAGGAATGTAAGGTTTTGCATTTGTGGGGTGGGAGAGGTAGAGGACTGCCAGCTTTATCAAGATCCCAGGAAGTGATTCTTGGGTCAGATCCTGGCTTCCTTGCAGTGGCGGAGTCCTTACATGAACGTTTGCTGGTTACTTTCAGACTGTGATATGTATGTTACACATAGAACAGCTTTATTTGCTAAAGCAGCTAAAAGTATACGTGCTTCCTATCTGAAAGATATTGCGGGGAATTCACTTATATGATGTTTTTAAGGATATATCGTTGCTGTTGTTTTTCATGGAGTTGTAATAGCTTTTAGTCAAATACAATAAACAATTAACTGACACTGTGAAGACATTCTTGAATGTGCTGAGGAGCAATCCACAAATGCATGGGCTTTATTCTCCCACATCTGATTGAGAGGCAGGAATCTAAAGTTCTATTTTAGTTGTAACCACTGATCCCTTTCTGACTCATCTCAGTTTTATTGTATAGCCTTGCCCAGTAAAACATGACATACGGAATAGAAAGTAGTAAGAGAAACTAGACATGAAAGCATGAAGCCACATCTCACCAATTAAATGAATGATAAAATGGTTAGCCACTTATCCTGCTGTATTACTCTTTCACATATCTAAGAATGACTATTCACACTCATTCTCTGGATGTTGTACAGGAGCAATCCAAAATCATATGGAATTTAATTAAGCCCTTTACTGACAGGCAGGTGTGGCTGCCATGAACTTTTACTATTGTCTGTAGGCTTGACATTGAAAAGTCATTTGCATAGAATATTTGTTTGAAAAAATTGATTGCTCCTGCCAACTGCAGCCTTTCAAATATATTTTAGAAAGATAGCAAAAGCAAAAAAATCCAGAATCTATTTGTTGGAAGTCAAGGAAAATTTAATTTTTAATTGCAAATGGTTCTACAAATCTAAGGAGCATCTAAACTGAAAGGAACTGGTTTAAGTCTACCACTTTATAAGAACCAAGCAAGAAAAAAAAAAAGGTGGCAGGAGAACAGAAGAACCCATCACTGTTAGTAAAATTAAGAAAATCATTTTGTCTTCTCCAGTATTCCATAGTGACAAGGAGACATAAAGCATTAATTCTTATAAAAAGAACAGAGAAAAAGAATTCAAGGACAAGAATTATAATAACCAGATACCAAATGTCACTGTTTCTAAGGTTAATGTGGGGGAATCAGCATTTCCCCACCTAATATACAAGGGACTAATAGCTTATTTGTGCCCAGTGGCTGAAACTACTATCTCTTTCCTGAAATCCTGCCATGGACAATGACTTGCACATAGTACAGAGTTTATGGACCACTACTTTAATTTAACCTGTTATTACGTTTTTAGCAATAATGTATGCAGGAGGGGCTAAATATATGAACACTTTGTCTTCAAGTTATCCAACTGTCTAAAATAAAATATTAACCATGGGGGGAGGGGAGCTTCACATTTCTTTAAAACCCTCTTAAGGGCCAATGGAAGAAACAGTCTTAAGCTTGTTTTTAAAACAGATAGCAGCATTGCCTATTTAAAAACCTATAACCAGCGCTAACATTTATTAAAATGTTTTCTTTCAACCAAATGCCTCTCTTTGAAAGGAAACCAAATTTGCTTGTGGGTTAGGAACTATGTCCTGTCTCTTCAGCCGCAAAATCCTGCCATTATTATAGCTGAACTGACAATACAATGTAACCTACAATAGCATCAAATATAAACTACAACACTCTGTACGTTTTAAAGTTCTCCATGAAAAGAATTAAAATCCAGATCTTTGTTATCTAATCAACACAAGAATGCTGTGGAAACAGAATTAGATGCCACAGTCCTAAATGTTAAAGCAGAAGCCTTCTATTTTTTTTTATTGTTGTCTCTGCCCTCTTTTCTGATTAATCTCTGAAAGTGGGAGCACCCACTAAAGGCGCTATTAGCCCCTCCACATCTTTCTGACCTATATTATATGGTGTTAATATAATTTGATTATATTTTGCCATGCAACTGAAAACCATTCTATATGAGGAAAAATCCCTGTGAAGGACCAGAGGACAAAGGCATCACTTTTGTTGCTGACTTACAACTGTAATACTTTTAGAAAGGAAAATAAATATATCAATATTGAAAGCCTGTAGAAGGCTAATCCACCATTCCCCTTAGTCAGAACATTCCATTTCTTTTTTCTCAGAATCAGAATTATGCAACTGGAAACCCTATGCATCTTCACTCCAGAGTTTAATTAATCAATGACTGACAACAGCTGCTGGTGCAATATATCTAGCCACAAAGGATGCCAAACACAGAATCGTAACAAGTACAAAATGGAGTTAAGATTTGTGTGGGAATAACACTGCACAGGCTTAGCATTAGCATCTGTGTCTGTCAAAATGTTCTCCACCCAAAGAACAGTTGCCCTAGCAAACACTGAACTGACCACTGAAGCAATCCAAGCAGAAGCTGAAGCCTCAGGTTTTCTCCTTCCAACCTCCATCTGCCCTTCTTTCCTTCATCTTATAACATTGTGTCATGTTCCTCTGCCACTGAAGCCACTGAAACTGCTAATTACTACACTGACATCCTGCTGAAAGACTAAAGTCATTGATACAGATTTAGTAAGTGCTTTGTCTGCACTTGAGTATTCCACTTGAGTGGAGCAAAGTCATGGAACAGTTCTGATAACAAAATTCAATATTACTAGCAACTAGTTTCCTCAGAACAGAAACTGCTGCCTGATCCCTATCTGATTATGTGCGATCATCTTGATCTAATACGTTTTTCATGCTTCATACATCCTAGGCCCAAGCCATCTATAATTTATAAAACATAGGCATAAAGTCATTACTAAATAGCCTGCAAGGAATCATCTCTCTCACAGCCTCTGAATCAGAGCCAAACTGTCATCCTTACTGTCCAGGAGGACCAACTAACTTGCATTACTCACATCTTGTATAGTGTCTGAGTCATCAGATAAATCTACCAAATATAATTTTCTTCCTTGAATGGTATCTGATAACACTTACCGTGTGGTCAAACCATTTGGAAACAGGCTCCTCACTCACACTGAATTGCTTAAGACTTCATCTTGTATTTTCTACCCTGCTTGTTGTGCATATATGCATTGAAATCTGCCGAACCTGTTGATAATCACTTTTAAATTAACCACGTAGCAAGAATTCGTATCTAGTTTACGAATCAAATTCATTAAATCAACTATGAATATTTATTATTAAAATTCATTTTATCAAGTACAGAAAATGACTATGAGGCTCAAAGTTCAGTATTGCAACATAAATTCACTGGAAGTGTTAAGTGCTGGCTATTTAATAAATTATATACAGTAGAAAGAAGTGCTGCTTGCATAGACTGTAACTGAGAATCAATCTTCTTGTTAACTATAATCTCATTATATTTCTAAATGCCATTATCTCTGAACATTCCACTAGTCCTACAACTGTCAATAATGTAATGCCTAAAGGTTGAAAAAAATAGTCTCAGCTGCATGCAATTGTATAAAAATGACAGAATAATTCAGAGGAAACTGATGAAACTTCATCAGGAAGGGGAAGCTGATGAAATTTCAGTAAGAAGTGGTGTAATAATAATTCCAGACTGGTTAGGTCACTGCAATTGTTACAGGAAGGCAATGTAATACTGGCAGGGAATTGGTCCAGACACCTGGACAGTGGATGTGTATATAAGGGGGAAACACCACCAGACCATCTTGTTGGGTAGTTGGAATTTGGAGTGGATGTCGGATGGTGGTGAAGCATTCTATCAGAGACTGTAAATATTCCTGTTTCATATTTTGTAAATATCTTACTGAAACTAAGATTAAAACCTCTACGGAAGAAAACTCAGCAAGTGTGTGAGTAAAGCTCTGTTCTGCAAGAAGGAGTTTTTGAATTTGCAACCACTTCCATATCAGGCTGTGGCATTTGTTTCCCTAGTGGCACCTAGCTGTGTACGGACTCAGTATTTTTACTTTCTACTCTGCGCTGGCAACAACTGACACTGGCAGCTACTGAGAGATCTGGTCAGAAACTGTGGACAAACTTGGTGGGCGAAGTTGAACACAGACTACAGAATGGGCCTGAAAGACTTTATGTACATCCATCACAACTGAACAGTGTGTGAAGAAATTCCAGTCTCCTGCCCTTCTTCAGTGTCTAACAGTGGAACATTCTGAGCCCCAATGTTTCCTTACAAATCAAGGCCTGTAAAGATAATCACTCCGGTAATAATGGCCGCCTTAAATGTTGAGTCACTGCTTAAACTGCCAGTTAGCACAATAATGCCTGTTCCAACATTGCAGCATGAATGAACATTGCTGTTTTCAAATAGTAAGCCCCTTCTTTAGTAACTGTTACTTTACTTTCCCCTCTTTCTTTCTTACCTTACTCTTGCTCTTTTCTGAACACTTGTTTGCTCCTGTCATTGTTGCTTATGCAGAAGGGAGGGAAAGAAGAGAAAGAAAAAACAAGAGGAAAGTTTTTCACAAAATAGAACAAGTGGCTATAAAGAAGGGACAGATTTTAAAGTTCTTCAACTGGTAAGGCTTGAAAGAAAAAAATTGAGGAGGGAGAAAGAGGAGTCAGTGGTTACAATTGAACAGAACTTTGGACTCTTAACTCTGGGACTGGTGTAAGGGATACAACCTATGTGATTATGGATTGCTCCTGTGCAACATCCAAAGAATCTTGTTTCTTGTAATCTAAATCCAGTCATCCAGATTGTACTGTCTAGATCAGCAGAAAACAAGCTCAATCCATCTTCCATGTGACAACTTTTGAGATATAAAGATAACTATATTATAATTTCTCAATCATCTCTTTTCCACAATAAACATACTGAACTTCCTTAAAGGACTTGATTTCTAGACCCTTTAGCAAATAATGATTTCAGTTCAATTTTAGTTTTTGCAGCCTGGTGATATAGACTAGTGATGGCATATGTGCCCTCTTGATCCTTGCCTTTTTTGGCTAATAAGAACAAGCAGGGGTGGAGTAGGGTTTTGAGATTGACTAGGTGGGCTGAAAATGATGAATGCCCCTTAACAAAAAAAGTGCTGCCTGTTGCCTTTAGGGAGCAGTAGTGTAGTCAATCCAAGTTGGGGATGTACATTATAGACCCTATAGTGCTTTACAAGTATGAGCTGGTTATGAATATTCCAGGAGTTAGGGTAAAAAACTCAGAGGGTTAGAATCATAGAATCATAGAGTTGGAAGAGACCATAAGGGCCATCCA
>CM034708.1:39072714-39099516 GCA_020142125.1 Phrynosoma platyrhinos
CTTGGAGGGCCAATGCCAAAGGCCTCTTGTCCTCTGGTAAATCGTCCAGAAGGGGCAGCATCCGTTCCATCAAGTGCTGCTGATAGGTACCCATACATGCAGCATAATTAGCCACCTTCATATCTAATACCACTTAGGCATAAAATTTCTTGGCAAGGCCATCAACTTTCTTACTGTCCCTATCCAGAGGTGATGTGGAGGTTTTCGGAGTGGACAAGGTCTGAGCACCCTCTACAATAGCCGAATTAGATTTCAGGTGCTCAAAGAGCCATGATGCCTGTGTCGGAGCGATGCAGTATAGATTTTCAATTTTTCGAGAAGTAGAGGGAACGGTGGCAGGCGTGACCCAAGAGGACTGGGCAATCTTCTGAAGAGATGGTAGGAAGCCCAGAGCTGGAGGTGTTCAGACTTTCCCATGCACTCTTCTCTCGATGGCCTCCACAGCGTCAGATCTCACCACCTCAAATTCCAGTGCATTCCCCATGCAAACGATTTGATCTGCAAAAGACTAGACATCATAGGTTGGGGATGCTGGAAGGTGTTGAACAAGCACAGAAGATCTATGATCAGATTCTGGAGTTGGAGATCGAGATGATGCAGAATGACGAGAGCAGAGAGAGTGATGGGAACCCCGGGACTGAGGGGACACAGAACAGGACTGAGAATCTAGAGGAGAGTCTGGTAGTGGCCTTTGCTGAAGAGACTGATGCCTTGGCGGAGGTGTCAGTAGTTCAGAGGATGCTACCCTATGAACTTGAACCTATACAGTAGGTGTCATGGCATGGGATTGGTGGGTCCGAAGGTCAACAGGTATCTGGTAATGGCGGGAAATGGGTTCTTAGACCAGTTTGGGATGTGTTCTGAGAAAAGGATCTTCCTCCACTTCCAGCACAGCACCATCCGCCTCAGAGCCCCTCGGTCCCAGTGTGTAAGGGAGCCAGAGGTACAATCTCGAGCCTGATTTGACAGCGACAGAGGTCGGACTTGAGGAGTCAGAATAGGGACATTGTCACGGAGCTCACCCTCAGACTCAGAATCGAAGACAACTTGGGGGTCTTCTTGAAAGAGTGTTGGTACCGTGGCAGTCACACCTCAGAGTGCAGAGGAAGGTTTCGGTACCGAGGAGGACAGTCCCGCGATTGGAGACACAGGTCTTGACACTGGAGGTGAAAGAGGCCAAGAAGAAAATGGTAACAGCTCCTTAGGCCTCGAACCCTCAGATGTAGAGGAACGGGCCTTCTTAGATGAGGAGTCCCTCGATTTCTCCCTTTCAGAAGAGTGCCTCCTCTTCGAGGTCCTTTTGGCCTAGTGGCCTTCAGGGGAGAGACTACACTCAGAGTGAACTCTTTTGGACCTTTCTCGGTCCTTTTCGGTGTCCCCATCCAACTTGGATGTTTTCTTTTTGGGACTCAGTTTGCTCTTTTTGGGGGCCTCCACAACAGAAGAGGGTCTAGGAACCGGAGTTGAGACAGGTCTAAGAACCTGTTCATAAAGAGTTGCTTTGAGCCTCTTGTCCCTATTCCTTAAGGCAGGGGTAGGCAACCTTTCCCCTTTAAGGGCCGAGGGACTTCAGCTCCCAGAATCCCAGGAGCTATTAGCCAACATGGGACTATTGGCCAACATGGCTGAGGCTTCTGGGAGCTGAAGTCCCTCAGCCCTTAAAGGGTAAAGGTTGCCTACCCCTGCCTTAGGGCGTGGGAGGTCATGGATCTGCATAAACCACACGACTGAGGTTTGTGGCTCTCGCTCAAACATAAGGGGCAAGAGGAATAGGGGTTGGAGCCAGGAATCCTACCCCCGCATTTCTTACACTGCTTAAAGGTGTGGGACGACATCACCAAATCCAAATCCAAGTCTAGACAGTCCAAGTCAATCGATGAGCAAACAGATGATAATGAGGGAGATCCAAAAGAATGGTTGTTTAACAAGCAAAGGTCAAGCACAAGTAGAAGTCCGTAATAGTAGCGAAACTAACAGAAGTTCCTTCGAAGCTGCTAACGTGGCGGATGAAAGGAACTGGGGAAGAGTGGGACCACTAGGGGACTTTATAGGGATGGGCGGAGCTACCGCCAAAAAGTTGCAACTAAAGTTTTGCCTAGTGATTCCAGAAGTTTCCGAAGTTGCTGCGCATGCAAAGATAAAACCCATTTGTGTGATTTGCAGAGACCATGATGAAGAAAGATAATTTAACTTCTCACAGTTTCTTTTGAGAACGAACCTATATGGCAGTTTTGTAATAATAACTGCATACGCCACTGTTGTACTTTTTCTGGCATTACTATTTTGTAAAAGGCATATTGTTTTAGAATTGCAGAGATTACTTGTAGCCATCTGGCAGCCATAGTTTCCAAACCTGAATCATGTGACTCCTTCTGTAGGCAGAGCATACAACAGCAACGTAAAAAAACAACAAAAAACAGAGAATGATCCAGTTGCCAGATTACAATAGGTCACATCTGTGAGACTAAAAAAAAAATCCAGGAGATGATTTCCTTTCCCATGTAAAGCTCATTAAAAATCTGCATAAAAAGAGATGTTAAGATTCTTATTTCTGAAGTGCTGCTTTTCCTTTATACTTTATGCCCTTTCCTTTTGGGTGGCAACCCTAGTGCCTCCCAATGTCTATCCTAGAATGAGGAAAATGAGGGGGCTGCCCCTTTCCTGCTGCTGCTGCCACCACCCTCACTTTGTGCAGCAGTAATCCAGTTGGCGGCATCTATCTCAGCCATGCTCAGCTAGCCACTGCCTCCTCGTCTGCCCCAAACTCTCATGTGCGAATATAGCAGCAGCCCAGGCCTGCTCAATCCTCTCATCCGTGCTTGGCTTACAGAAAAAGGAAGCCCAGCTGGCTAACTGCTTGACTGCTGCTCCCAGGGTGGCCAGATGCAAAAGGAGCAGCAATCAAGAAGCCTCTTGCTTGTGCTGGCCTTTGCTGCAAGGCTGGCATAGGTGAGCAGCTCAGCAAACTGCTTGGTTCCTGCTCTCCAGGTGTGAAGGGAGAAGCTTCATCCTTCTTTGCTGGGATGGAGATGGGCACAGCTGGCTTCTCCCTTTTCTCCCTGGTGAGAGGGACTCTCAATCCTCCTTTGCCTTTGTCAGGGTGAAAAGAGCCCCTGGATATTTCTCCCTCTTCTTCCCTAGAGATGTGCCTTCCCCACACAGCTTCAAGTCGTCGTTTCCCCCACCACCACCACAAACATTGTTTCTTCTGCTACCTCTTCTCTCATCCTGTCCTGTGAGAGAAAGCAGAAATAGCAGCTTAGCTCCAACTTGCCAGCCAAGTCCCAGTAAAGCTCACAAAGCTAAAGCTGGGTCTCAAATGTGAAAGCCCCCTTTTGCCGCTGTTTCTCCCCTGCTACCACGTGCTCTAACCCCTCACTCCAGTTAATCACTCTGTCCCAAAACAATGTTGTTCTGAGCCATAGAAATGACACCCTGCACCCAAGCCTCATTAAAGTTTCCCAGTTGCCATTACTAGCAAAAATGCAGATAAGGGAGTGAGCTCATGCAGACAGGCAAAGAGCTGGAGACACCACCACAAAGCAATCAGCATGGTTGCGCAGTGGTTTTTTAAGAGACTCTGAAAGGAGAAGTTTAAAGCAGCCCTCATCCCACCATGGTCCTAAAGGCCTCTGGTTCCCCTTTTCTGGTGTGCCAACACTTTGACTGAATGCCCTCATCCTGCTCCCTTGTTCCTCCCCCACCCCCTGCCGCCCCATTTTTCCTGGATGTTTCCATCACCCCCAAGGGGGTGTATTACCCACTTTGGGAATCACTGAGCTAGAGCATTTTCACAGAGGCAAAAGGCTAAGAAGCTGAGAAACAGGGACAAAGGCTGTAAAAGGCAGCAATAAAATTTCATTTCTCCATTATAGCTATAAAGTTTCTTCCTTAAGATTTGTTTTAACCCATTGATCTGAGCCATGTTTGTTTGCTGCTTTGAACCATTTTCTAAACCTCAGATTTTCACAGAAATTCAGATCTTAATGGGAAGGAAGGGGATGGAAAGCCTGACAGACTTAATCAAGTTACAGAATATTCAGATATGCAAAACTGGCACCTTACGAGTTTTTCTCACCTGACTCTTTTGTAGATTAGCTTCTTCTAAGAGTTGCAAGCTATCACGGACCTTTTCCACAGCATCATATTTCTCCCTTTCTATTTCCGCACACTTTTTTTGTAGCTCCTGGATTTGTTTTTCTAAGGTTGATCTTTCAGTCCGTACCACTTCAGAATCTTTGGCAGCGACACAGAGTCTGCATATTGAAACCATGACCATTTAACAGAAAGGACCTAAGTCTTATCAAGGTTGAAGCCACAATCACTGTCAGATCTTGTAGCCTAGAGAGGACACAATGACTTTCTATCAACCTCTCCTGGTCATATAGGATCACTATCTAAAGATCTTCAATCTTCCTCTGTGTCATAAAGTCTAGATTCCAGGTGTTCAGGAATGCATTCTAGCAGCCTCAACACAAAATGAACTTGAAAAACAAATTCTCCCAAATAAAGGTGCATGGTCTGAGCCCAGCCCAATACCAAATCACAATTATGTTTCCTAGGTGCAACATGTCTTAACCATGTCTGAGTCACTATAATATGGTGAATGATTCAGCATAAACTAACTACACACTTCTAATTGGAGGTATTTCATACTCAATGCTCAATTAGCCCCATTGGTGAGGATCCAAGATTGCATTAGGCGGAAGAGACTTTTGCTTGAAGTTCTTTTTGTTATTCTTAACAGCAACCATCAAGCACAGAAAACTTTTTCTCATAGTGAAATGTACAAAACAATAAAAAGTGAACTGACAGCAAAAGGACAATGGTTGTCCGTTCAATGTGAAACCAGAAAGGTTGATCACACTGGTCTGTTCATGCTGCCCTGGAATCATGGAATCTTTTGATGTCAAAAGATAATTTGACTTCAATGGAACTTCCAATTCAATGTGATACAGATCATACCTACAACTGTGGCTTAATGCTAATGATAAGTACCTGTAATTGAAGTGTAACATACAATTCCATTAGTTCATTTAATCTAATGCAGACCAGAGGAATATTTTCTGGTATAAAATCCTGCATGAAACAACAAGGACTGGATCTGCCCAAACTGATGGCCAATGAATTAGAATGCTGTACCAACTATCATTTAGATTCAATGCAGTTCAATCTGTCCTTTTTCAACTGGTGACCAGTAAGGGTGACCAAATGGAAGAGAAGCAGCAATTTGTTTCTTGTGCTATTTATGGAACTGGGGACAGGGGCCATAGTGCCATGATGGCGAACGTATGGCATGTATGCCAGAGATGGCACGCAAAGTCATTTCCCCCTGCATGTGGAGGGTGGGAAGAGGCGCATGCTTGTTCCTCCTCCTTCCTGGCTGTTCCAGGCCTTCAGCTGCCTCTCTGGGGATGGCATGGGGGGAGGAGGAGGAAGAGGTGCGCAACTGTTCCTCCTCCTTCCCAACCCTCCTCAACCTTCAGCTGCCTCTCCAGAGGTGGCTGAAGGCTGGGGATGGCATGGGGGGGGGAGGAGGAACAGATGTGTGCCTGCTCCTCTTCTTTCCCCCTCGCCCCCCTGGGCCTTCAGATGTCTCTGGAAAGGCAACTGAATGCCCAGGAAGGCAGAGGGAAGAAATCCCACCCCAGAAGCCCTGCCCTCGGACGACGGAAAGCCTTTTAGTTTGGGTACTTGGCCCCTAAAAGGTTCGCCATATATATATATGTGTGTTATATCCCTGGTATTTCATGTAATCTGTCATTAATGTAACACAGAAACAGAAACAAAGAAACAAAGAAAGACAGGAAGTTCAACTATCAGTTGCCGTCATACTAGAAGTGAAGAAAACAGCTCTAGCTTTAACCATGAGTCAGAAAAACATAGGGGCATGGTTTGCAGCATCTAAATCCAAGTCAAGATTAGTAAGGGAAGATCAGTTCAGACCCAAACTGAATATAAATGCCTGTTTGCCAGTTTCCATTGTGTTCAGGCACTGTCAAACTGCCCCACACAATGTTCTTTCTTTGCCTTAGTAAACCTGATAGCAGGACTTACATCTCATTTTGTTATGGATGTGAGCTATTCTAGGAGGCAATATATTTGTAAGAAGTGAAATAATAGTATACAGTCGGCCCTCCGTTTTTGTGGGGGATCCGTTCCAGACCCTCCCTGCGAAAATGGAGACTCGCCGATATTCAATCCCCATAGGCTTGAATGGGGCGTGCCCCATTGATCTAAACAGAGGTTGCCTCTCTGTGAATATTCAAAACCGCAGATCTCAAGTCTGCGAGAACGAAGGGGTGACTGTAATTAATAAGTAAAACAAACTAAAGAAACATAGGACTGAATCCAAGTAATTGCAGGTAGAACGAAAGTTAACAAGTACTTTTCTGTAAATTTACATGAGAGTTCATGCAATATTGAGGTAGGTTCTAAAGTAGTTCCCACAGTTTCCTTCAATTTTTATGCTGCCCATAAATTAAACTACTTTAAGAAATAAAATGGTACACAATCAGAATAAACTTTCTACATGGAAAAGTACACCTATGTATCCAATCCATAGCATGTTACACAAAGTAAAAAATAAACCTAATATGCAATTTTCAAAGAGACAGAATATATGAACAGCTGTGTTCATTATCCAGTTATTCAAAAAGAAAGAATTAAGCTATTTCAATATTGCCTCGTAACACAGTACAGTCTCTCTTGAAACAGCTTCACTGGCTACTGGTCTACTTCCTGGCAAAAGTCAAAGTACTAGTTGGTTATAACTTATAAAACTCTATGCACCTTAAATCTAGACTATTTGAAAGCCCTTATCTACCTATGTGAGCCTTCCCAAGTCTTATGCTCTTCTGGCGAAGGCTGTCTCCATTCCATCTCCCTCCTAGGCTTGCCTGGTAAGAACATGAGAGAAAGCCTTCTTGGTTGTTGCCCTTAGAATAGAGAACTCCATCCCAAGCTAGGCTTGGTTGTCACTCCCTCCCTGCCCCAGCTCTCTTTTTGCCAGAAAGCAAAGACCTTCTTATTTAGAAAACTTTTAATATTTATTTCTGAATTTAACCAGTTGGTGTAGAAGAATGTGTGATGGGTGTGGTGTTTTATGAATGTTTTATATGTGTTTTTTATTTAATGTTTTAACTGGGATTATTTTCTCTATTTTGCTTTGAATTATACTGTAATTTGAGTCCCATATTGGGAGAAAAGTGGCAATAAATAAATAAATAAATATGTAAATTAACTCAGAAATATGTCTCGCTGAATTTAATGATTCTTATTACCTGGTAAATAGGTTTGTAGTCTTACACTTCTAACAACCTTCATGATGTTATTTTCCCCTCTGCACTCTCCTTTCACAGGCAAGCAAATACCTTTTTATTTAAATAGGTCTTCAGCCCTTAACTAGATGTCCAATGAGTGTGCTTTGTCAAAAATAAGTAATGTTGATGTAATGTGTTTTAAATTGTTTTAAGTTAATTTTTTAATTGAGTTGCTTGTTGAATGCTTTTAAAACTTTTGTACCATGTCCTGTTTTAGCTATTTTGTTTCAACTTATACTGTAAGCCACTCTGGGTCCCATATTGGGAGAAAGGTGAGATACAAATCAAATCAAATAAATAAATAAATAGCTTAATGTTCTACCTTGTCTCCAGTTGTTTTATGCTAGATTGCAACTGCTGCAAGCGTTTATCAGATGCACTCTCTCTCTCTTGAGCAGCTAACAGTTCTTCTTCCTAGAAGGCAAAGAAATAATTGAAACAGTTTTACCATACTATAAGAACATCAAAACCCACACATCTCCTTTTTGCAATAGCTTCACTGGCTACCAGTATGTTTAAGGCACACTTCAAAGTGCTGGCGATGACCTATAAAACTTTGAGTCCAAGCTATTTGAAGGACTGCATTGACCTCTGAGTCTATTAGAGCTCTAAGGTGTTTTAGAGAAACCCTTTTCTCTTTCCACCTTCTCAGGCGTGTTTGGTGGGAATAAGGGAGAGATCCTTTTCAATGACTTCACTCAAGCTCCTTTCATAGGAAGGCCAGGATGGTACATTCTTGCTTTCCTCCTGATGTTTTTATGCTATCAAGCTTGGAGAAACTGACTGTGATGGACTTTTAATGCTTTGTTGTGATATTTTTATGGCTTGCATATAGTATTTTAATGTTAATGTTTTTATCTATAAATGGTTTGTTTTCAAATAACTTTTTATATTTATAACATTTGTTTTCAAATAACTTTTTATATTTATAATTTTATTAATTTTTAAAAATAGTTTTTAATCTATTGTTTTTAAATGTTGTTATCTGTCTTGAGTCCCATTACTGTGCGAAAGATGGGATATTAATAAACTAAATAATAATAATAATAGCAACGACCACCACTACCTTCACCATTGGGCCCAATAAAATAAAATATGGTTGAGTTTTAAACTAGATATTACATTGTACCTTTCTGGCCACCTGGACACGAAGATCCTCAGTGAGTCTTATCATTTCATCAACCTTTGCTGCAGCTGTTCTCAAATCCAATTTGGATTGCCTGCATGGAAAAAGATAATGTTTTGCTATATTAATAACTTCCAAGTGTGCTACTGAAGCCACTTTTGGTTAGCAAGATCTTCACATGGATACTCAATGTCTATAACCAGATCACCTTACAGAAAGTCCTCCACAACTGAATTGTGTCCTCCAAGTAGTGTGCGTATCAATGTCTATTATGTTGACGCCTCATGTTAAAGCAACAGCAAGTATTTACTGCTGATGTAGGAATATTTTCTTTATATCTACAAACACCTGAAGAGAGTTGAGAGGTTGCTAACAGAGTTATACCTTGGCATATAGCTAAAAATGTTCAGTAGACAATATGCAATAAGCCACTATGTTGATGTGCTTAGTTCTGCTGCATACAGGATGATTACACTAAAATATTTATTTACTCTCATTCACTGTTACATGTGCAAAGATAAGCCCTTAAGGTTCTACCAATCAATTATTTATGTAAGTTTTGTCCCCTACTGAGTGATATAAGAGAATACCACAATTGCATTTTTGACTTCTAATGAAATTTAAAAACATACCTAAATCAACCATAATATAAAAGTGATGGAAAACCTTTCCTTCAAGAAGGCTGTTTTGAATTATTTTTACTACTTTCCTTGAAACCACATAAACCAGTGGTCCTCAAGCCTTTTTTTGCTCCCCCCCCATGTAGTATATGAATACAAATATTTTGTTTGTTTAGTGTGCATATTTTCATTTGCATATTCATGCATATTCATATTTATAATTTGATAAGGAAATAACATTGTTCAAATCAGAACTTTTATTTTATTTAATATTTAACAATGTTTACACATCCACACTCACATGCACCAATACTCACATTGTCATGCACTATCATTTTCTTTCACTCACACACATACTCATTTACTCTTATACAGTCACAGAGAAACATACATTCTCTTATGTATATACAAGTATACACAAGTGCATCTGCGAGTATGTAAAAAAGAGATGAAGAGTGTGACTGAGGGCGGGGGGGGGAGAGAATTTGTGTGAGAGACTGTGTGAATGAACATATCTGAGAGAGAGTACTTTGTGAGAGAAAATTAGTGCGAGAGAACTCACACACCAAGGGACGTAACAAGGACATCTGAGAAAATGCTATATAACTGTGAGAACAAAAACAGTGTGCACGTATGAGAGAGAATTAGCATGTGAGAGTTTGAGAATGTGTGTGAATCAGTGTCTGTGAGGGAAAGAGACACCATGACTTGAGTGTTTGTAGGAGATAAATGGCTAAAAAGGTTTGAGAAAGCAAGCAAGAAAAATATGCAGTTGAGTATGTGTGTGTGCATGTGAGTGAAAGGCTTGCGTGTTTATCAAAAACAAAGACTAAAAGGAACCTTATGTAGAATCTTTTGAGAGTGAAAGCAATTCCTCTCAGAGACATGGGTCAGCAGGTCAGAGAATGAGTCTGAAAACCCCCAAGAGAGTGTGAGAAAAAGAGTGAAAGGAACAGTGTGACTGAGGGTGAGAAAGAATGAATGTACATGTGGTGGGCAGAGAAATGGGGCCTCTAGAAAGCTGGTTCTGCTGGGCTTCCAAATCTTCCACTACCCAAAGTTTTCTTTATTTGTTGCTGCTCCACTTGAGCCCCCTCCAGCTCCTGCCTTGGCCACCTGACTGGACCAGTTTGTCTGCCTGCAAGTGGTCATCCCCGGTTGGCCAGCCAGCCCAGAGGATGAAGGTAGTGGTGTAGCCACATGATGCTCCAGTGGCTTGCATGAAGTAGTGCAGTTGCACCACTTTGGCCAGCTGGTCCAACATGCTCTTCATTCAGAACCAGAGCCACAGAAAACGTCTCCACTATCATAACAATGCTGCTTCTCCTTTGGCTGCTGTATACTTAAGAGTGCACTGGACTGAGCAGGAGTGTTGGTTGAGGCTACTGCAATGCCTTATTCTGGGAACTGGGACAATGATGGGACAGGTGAGAAGAAGTGGTGACTTGAGATGAGCCTCACCAGAGGCTCAACAGTGAAAACCACTCCCTCGGAATGTGGTGAAGTCTCCTTCTTCGGAGGTTTTAAATAGAGTGTGGATGGCTATCTGTCGGGGGTGCTGTAATTCTGTCTTTCTGCATAGCAGGGGGTTAGACTGGATGATCTAAATCCATTTCAACTTTGCTTTAAAATTGAAAATATGCACAATCATTACATTTCAATCATAATAGAAGTGAACTCAAAATAATTATTGCAAAATCACCCAACAACTATTAGCTTGTATCGAAGGGTACTTCTGTGCAAGCATACATAATTCCTCCCCATGCATGGTGTGACTTATTCTTACTGCTTCCCTCCCTGGGAATCCAGTGAAACCTAAGGAGTAGAGAGACAGAGGGTTTCTTCATGGGCTCACCATCATCATTTACCCAAAGTGAGCGGCAAATCAGACATGACCCCAACCTCATACTTACTTCAGCTTCTAAAAGGACTTGGGGATCCCCTGCTATAGTACTGGATACAGTAGGAGGGATAAATAGTGTAGAATACCAGTTACTATGATATAGTTTATTGAACAAAATAGAAAATTATTAAGAGCTCATAAAGTGTAAGATTTTAGAAAACTCGTTTATACCTCTGTTGCTTGCGCAACTGTTCCAACTCTACATTCTGTTCCATTACAGTCTTCAGAAATACCTGATTAATCTAGAAGGATAAATTTTTTAAAATGCAATTTATATTATACAGAAAAGATCCAAATATGTCTTTTAACAAGTATACTTTTTATTTGATATTAAAGAACGATTTCATATGTCACCTTTTAAAGTTATGTGCACACACATTTTTTTAAGCAACATGAATTTTACATTTTTAAAAAGTCCACAGAATTTGTTCAAAGGGGGCTTGCCCTTGCCTTCCCCTGAGGCTGTGAGACTCACCCAAGATCACCAAGTGGGTTTCCAAGGCACAGTTGGAATTCAAACCCTGGCCTCCCAGTATCCTAGTCCAACAATCAAAACACTGAGGGACTGAACAGACGGCCCGGAAAAGCCAGGCTCAGGGTGGCTTGGGGGCATGGTGTTTTGATGTCGTATGCTCCCAAGACACCTGGAAGCCACCCAGCTGTTCAGACAGGGGTGTTTTGATGCCACATTCCCCACCGAGAAGCTTGGAACCGCACTGAGGTTGCAGTAGGGCCACCTAAGGCATCCCTTTACCTGCCCAAATAGGAACGGATCTTTTCTGCTCCTATTTAGGCCAGCTTCAAGGTGGAATGGAGCCACGGCATGTGGTTGCTGCGGCGCCAGGGCGAACGGCTCCAGGGTGGCCCTAATCCACCCTTTTGGGGCAGTCTGTTTCACCCCCATGCTGACTCCCAAAAGAAAACTAGGTCATAACAATATGTAAACAAGTGCAGCTTCATAGGGAAACACTTTTTTCTTCATGATGTAGAAGACATATGAATCATGACCTTACATTAGAAATCAAGAACTAGTTGTATTCTCTAATCAACTACAACATTAAAATGGACTAATAATAAAGTAGAAGATAATGAACAGTAACTGATAAATATGGTAAATAAAGCATCTTGCCCTAACTGCAGGCTTGCCATCCACAGATATGAGCATCTGCGGACGGCAAACCCCATATACTTCAATGGCTGCATGTGCCTGTGATTCTGGGAGAGTGGCTCCTTTTATGAGATAGACTAAAACAGTTTCAAAATGTTATTATAATGTCCCCTGTTTCACTTACTGACTCTGTTTTTTCATTGGCTAAATGCAGTTGTTTTGTTAGTTGCTGAAAGCTCGTCAATTGATCCTAAAAAGAAGATGCAGAACATACAATTATAATCTCAAGGATTTATCAACATAAAAATAAATGTTCAAGCTTAACATTTTAAACATTTAAGCAATATTATACTATACACATTACCACTGGCTGTTGTCCAGAATTCTCTGACAGCCAGCCAGATATTTCAAGAGAAATATACAAACAGCATACATTAATAATGGTGTATTCTAGCTTCTATTTTGCCTGTGTGGGTGTGAGACTGAGAATAATTAAGACATCTGCATAATACTACTTGGAGTAAACAGCATTTCTCAACCAGATGTGTGGTTCATAAACCAGACCCAACAGTTCTTGGTCTGATTAGTAAGTCAATGGCAAGCCATTCTGCAATCAGTCCCTGAAAACCCAGATGCTTATTTCTTCATGATGTAGAAGACATTCAAAATGTAAAAGACTTCAAAAGTAAGAGCTCTAAATACCATGATAATGTGTGCATTTTGTCATACACTTTCTGCCTTTTAGATCTTTCTAACACATTCGGTTACATTTTGAAGACAGGCCCAAGTGGGGAAAGATTCTTTCTGTATTTATTTATTAGTAGATATATAAACTTTGGGCCTAAGCAGACTGCCAGAAATAGTGCACATTAAATTGAGGCACTGCCCTGGCTCAGTGCTAGGGAATCATGGGAACTGTATTTTATTGTGGCACCAGAGCTCTCTGACAGAGAAGGCTTAATGTCCCAGAAAAAAATACAATTCCCATGACTCCCTAGCACTGAGCCTGGGCAGTGCCTCAATTTAATGTGCACTATTTCTGGCAGTCTGCTTAGGCCTTAAGTCTGGGTTAAAAACCATGAAGTATCACCTTCATTGGGGTCACAACCCTTTAGATCAGGGGTAGGCAACCTATCCCCTTTAAGGGCCGAGGGACTTCAGCTCCCAGAATCCCAGGAGCTATTGGCCAACATGGGACTATTGGCCAACATGGCTGAGGCTTCAGGGAGCTGAATTCCCTCGGCTCTTAAAGGGGACAGGTTGCCTACCCCTGCTTTAGATACTTCTTTGCTGTGGTCCCTATTCCCCTTCTCTTTTATACTAGCACTCATTCACACCTTTTCTCTTTTCATTTTCCTTTCCCCACGTACCAGGATACAGGCATTCCCTGTGTCTCTTTTTGAATGGTGTGAAGAGTTTTGCACCCTGGTTAAAAAAGAAAAAAAAAGAGCCTTCTAAGCCTGCCTCCTGTCTTCTCTCCAGGGAAGATCAGAGATGTTTAGTGTGTAAATATGTAGTGTAAAGCTAGAAACAGATTTTAATAAACTAAAGTTCATTCATCCATATGTAAACAAAATGTCCCTGAAATGCACAACCGCAAGGTCACCTTATGGCAAGTTTCAAATGGCTGTTTCATGGTCTTGTGAATTATGCTGGGAGGAAGAGGGCAGACAATTTTATTAGCTGAGGTTCTATTCACATTTCTATACATGAGTATCAGTATAATCCAAGTTACTTTTTGTTTCTGCTTTTCAACAATGTGAATTTGTGCTTCTGTCATATGTTCCTGGTACATCTGCTGAAGTCGCCCCAATTCCTGTGATACAGTCTGCCACAGTTCTAGCACATTTTCTTTTTCCTAAGAAAGAATGAAATACACAATGAATATACAACAGTTACAGTACAGAGAAATGTAATTGTTATTTTACATCTAAGAGTAAGGCGACTCACAGCACATTTCTTACTCGTATCTCAAAATAATACAGGCATACCACTATAACAAAGTCTTTGACAAACATGCACCTTTTTACAAAGTTTTTTTCTACTTGTCCAGCCCCTCTTTTCTTCTTGTTCCTCTGTCTAGCTGGACTTTTTTTTTTTTAAACAACAATGAAGATATGAAAAAGAGCTAAAGATAGATTTTCAGTGTTTGTTTGCAGCAGAGCACCTACAGTGAACACTGCAATAAAGTTTGAGCTGAGAAACAACAGGATTCTTCTCCAAATTATTCTCCTGTAGCCAATATGTGACTGTTTACAACAGGCAAGGTAAGTAGCAGTTGCCTCCAGATTCCCCGGCTAAGCATGCATGAACAGCAAAAGAGAAAAGGAGAAAGCAAATTAGTCTGTCTTGCCAGCTGCCCCTATAGCATATTTATGAAAGCACAGCTCTGTAAGGTTGGTCACCAAAATGGAAATAAAAAATGGAAATTGGTAGAAGAAAAAAAAAATCCTTGGGTATATTTTGGAAATAGCTTTGAACTTATTTCTAGAAGGTTCTAAATATTTTTATTTACTTATACAAGGCTTCTCTGACCTGATTGTTTCATTTCACCTGTGCATATTAGTAGTTTTGGACAAAATGTTTACTCTTTTGTGTGTGCTGCAATCTTATTCTATTTATGTTATTTCTGTTTTGATACTATATTGTTGGTTAAAATAGTAATGCCCAGGGAACTGAGGTATTCCCATACTGCTTTAATCATTATTTACACATTTTCTATATAGTAAATCAGCACGGAAGAATTCTTCGTAAGAAAGTCACATTTTTAGTTATATTTCTATACATACACATCGACTGAATTCTAATAACATAATGATTGCCCTTCTCTCCTGCCATAACTGGTTTGAGATTGCCACTCCTGAAAATGCTAAACACTATTGTTTTTTGAAATTAAAAAAAAACAACATTAAAAAAAACACGTATGTTTGTTTATTTAAACCAGTTTTTTTTGTTTGCATTAATATGCAGTATTACACTAAATTACAGTAAATATAGGACTAAATCAGAAAATCAAATAGCAAAATGTAGTTTACTGGTTATGGCCACTAGATTAAATAATAATTGTTCTTTAAAAGTACTTTCTTAAAAGTAAATTGTTTTGGCTGAACTCATGTTAATCAAAGAATTTGTTTCTGAATGACATTTCTTACATTGTGACTGTAACAAAGTGATTGAAAAGAAACTGACACTGGAAACTGGTGTAATAATCAACAACTGCCAATGAACTTTTAAAGTTAAAACACTTCAATTCAAATAGTCATTGCTGTTCCAGTAAGAGGGTTGGAAAATAGTAATTTAAAAAATGAATGATCAATTTTTAAAAAAACAAATTAAAGGGGAAAAAAATCCGGGGTAACCTGGTTTAAACCAGCCAACCCTGATTACATTAATGTCTTCTTATCTGAATCCTTGTTCAAGCTCTAAATTCCAGGGTGAAAAACCTGGAATTCAAAAGTTTACAAATCTTGATAAAAATATTACTGTACTTGAAATGGTACATATCATCCACTGTCAGCGAAAGGAAGAATGGTGTTTATGACAGTTGTTTGGTATTTGGTAGGATATAACATACCAAACATTCAGGGAACTAGGAGAGGGTTCACTCACTTTATTTGCTAGTTGTAGTTGTTCTTGAAGGTTTCTTATTAGGTTTTCATCCATAAATGTACCATCCCTTGAGGTGGAACCTGACGGCAGACCCTCCAACTGCTTTTCAATGGCCTCTTTCAATTCTTCATGTAATCTAGGTACCAAGTTGGTGAACAATCAGTTTGTTTTAAATCAATGCTCATTGCTAGCAGAAATGACCCACATCTTGAAAACTGACATTGTTTTAAATAGTCATGGCTATTATAAACACAGTGGAGGGTTTGGGATACATGTGTCTGCAGGAAATTTAAAAAAGGAAATCAATTTATTGCTTCAGAAGTGCACACATTAAGGAAAGTACCCACAGATTTCTTATCAGCATATTTCTGGTATAGCACAGAACTGATCTATGTGACCACTTGTGATTCTCTGGAGACGTTTTCCTAATGTGGCTAACAGTTAAACTATGTGCTACATTGTGTGCAGCTAAATATTTTAGTTACAAGAAAACATGTGGAAATTCAATCTGGATACAGCTGTGGTGTGTGAGCATGGAAGATTTAAAACGTGCCCTCCCAGCCATTTTTAACCCAAATTCTTTCCTATCCATATACTACAAAGGACCAAAAAATAGAAGAAAGACTGAGCTGGCATAAATGCAGGATTCTTTTATTTCTTTAATCATTGCAGAGTTTAAAAAACTTGGGGGGGGGGGATGTTAAATCTCTTCTACCAGCACACAGTGGGAATTATAGTGAACAGGTCTCCACAAGCATAAATGTAAGTTAAAAAAAGAAAATAGCTTCCAGCTGCATACTATCCACTTAATGTTGCATGTACTGGTAGTTTTACACAAACAAATACACTGATATTAATCAGCAAATGCTGCGGAAAGCTCTACAGAGAGGACCAAGTAAGCACATTAGTATCTTCTGCATGACCTCTGGAAAAATAGTTTATAGCCACAGAAGCCACATCAGTTTTGGTTTCTTGAGAGAAATAGTAGGGTGATTCAACAGTATAGATTCAGATGATACTTCTAGCAATGATAATATTGCATGAACAGAATTCAGCCTCAAATACTCCCAATGTAAAAGAACTGAGGTGTGGAGCTGATATGTGCTAATTCTGTCCCCCATCAAGCCTCTTCAAGCATTCTATACAGAGGAGGAAGCAGCCATGTCTGAACAGTAGTATTAAGGCATATATTTCAAATGCTTTCCTTCCATTTAAACTTTTCTAAAATTAAGCTTAGGCCCCAATTATGCCAGCGAATATTAACACCTACTAACTGCCTAGAAAAGCATTCATGACTCTGGAGATGTATTTGAGAATTCATGGAGGTTAACTGTAACCATGGCCTCAAACAGATGGACCAAAAAGACCACTGTCAGGCTGCGGCATTCAGATGATGCACAACCCAAACGTAGGTGTGGCTCGCCCTGGAAGAACCGGCCCAAAAAGCAGGGGTAAAACACCACTCCTTTTTGGCTCCTGGTTTAGGACTACAGCAGTGGCCCAGATTGACGCTGGGCGCATGTGGCTGCCACGGTCCTGGGGTAGACCTTTTGCGCTGTCTCCTTCAGTCCTATGTCACAGGAAAAACATCACAACCATACAACCTATTATCTGACATTAACGCTGAACTCAGTGTGGCTTACTTCTCAGCAAAAATGTATACATGATTGCTCTTGAAGTGTATAGAGAAAGAATTCAGGTTTTATTTAGAGTTGAAGGTGCTTATAAAGCAAACAGACCTAGGTTAAATCTACCTAATCCTGCCCCAAAAAGAGTCTAGGCAAAAATATATGGATATATGTCTGATTTTAAGAAAAATAGAAGTAAAAACCACAATTAATTTCCCGACTGCATATTCCTCTGCAAGTTCTGAGGAAAGAACCCTCTCTCAACTGTTTTAAAAAGAATTTTATTTTTCCACTCTGTTATCAAAACTGTTGACAACACATGCCTAACCAGTGACTCTACCTTTCATTTTCCTTGATGACTTGTTCAAGTTTTAATCTCATTTCCCTCATTTGTATCTAAAGAAAGCAATGAAAAACAGAAAGCCATTATTTCTGAGGAAGAATCAGCAAAATGAAAGAATTATATACGAAAATATTTGATTCTGTCACAATCATCACACTGATGCCTTAATACCAATGACAAAATTGAAGAAACAGAATACTTTTTCTTAACTATTTCAATTATATGAGTTCAGTACTTGTAATGCATTACACTTAAGACAATGCTATTTACAGTACTTAGTATATGGTTCAGTAAGATACTAAGATTCATATCACAATTCAACTTTGCACATCACTAACTTTTAAAAGGTTTAATCTTACGAAAATGGTAATAACAGCAAGAAAAAAACATTTTCAGGTAACATTAACCAATGTCAACAACTAAAAAAACTTAGCTTAGCTTTTTGTGTATAATTTATACCTGACAGTATCTCAGTTCTTTGTTCATTTCCTCTAGATGGTTATCATACTCCGTTACTAGTGGCAATACCAAGCTAAAATTGTTATAAAAACAAACAAAACAAAGTTACTAATATCAGATAACACATAATTTAAAACAAACCCATTTCTCTCCCAATAATTTCAGCAACAAACTAGGGAATATTATTTGAAGTAGAACATTCAAGTACTAACAAAATTCCCATATGTTACAGAGTTATGTAGGAAACATTCTCTGACATCTGTCTTTTTTCACTCTTTTTACATGTTTTGCAACATTTGCTCTAAACCTCATATTTCTTTGCTCCTCATTCATGCTACAGAAGTCAATCTTGCAATTCACATTTTCATTAACTAAACATACTATATGTTTTCTAGGGTAACTCCCCCTTCCAGATGCGAGTTTAGCAAAACAATTAATTTGCTTACTGCTTCAAAACTTGCTTTAGGTGCTAGCAGATGTGAATTGCTTATACTGATGTATGGGGCAATAAGTATGGGTTGGCAATTATCATTAGCATCACAGAATGCACGACCTGTTCATTGATTAGAGTCTGTGTTACTATAAATAGCGCTTAGCTGTAATGAGACTTCTGAATTTCACAGAACTATCAACCCCCTGTGAAAGGTGGCATGCTTTGGTGTGCCTCTGGGAGGCATGTGAACAGGAGCACAAAACTTTCCCCATTTAATCAACTGTTTTAAAGAAAGAAAAACACACCAGAATTCCACTGCCTCCCTCTCTTGTAGCACCTAGTTTACAGGATATGATAAACAGCATGACAAAATAGATCAAGCTTGCATTTTTTTTCTTGGCAAATTGCTTGCCAAAGGAGGGGGGAAATAGCATTTGATTGCTGTGAAAAGCAACTATCCACAAGGGTAGTTTGACTTTCAGTGATGGCAATTCCTTCAGACTGGTACTTTCATGCCAGTAACCAAACGCAGTGAAATTTCTGTGCGGTGTTATTTTTTAACCACACAAATCATAATTGTAAGAAAAATACTGGCCTGCTTTAGAGGATGTGAAAAGCTACTACAGCTAGCATATTAAGATTTGCTATGTTATCACTTAATATAATTTCTAAGATAAGAAGTACTTATGGAACATTATCACAGGTGAAGAGGCACAGGTTTCCCAAACACAGCTGATGGCATTCCTGGAGATGCAGTCTAAGAGGAGGAGAAGGGAAACTGACACAAGGCTAACTGCAGATGTAGTTATACTGAAAGCAAACTCCTTGAAATCAACAGGATTTGATCCATCTCAATGATTTCATGGGTCTACTCTAAGTATGACTAATCCTGAATGCAACACACAAAATGTTGAAAAGGGCGTTTTTTTGGGTTTGATAATTAACCAGAAGTCTTAGAGGGGAACAGACGGGCAAGAAATTCTGAAGACAGATTGGGTCCTCAGCAACTACATGCTGTGGCCCCAATCCTCCTTGAATCTGGCTGAAAAAAGAGCAGGTAAGATTTGCTAGGTTTTTGGCCGGCTTTGCCAACCCTGCTGCAGCCCCATAGCAGCTTCATGATGCTCTGTTGGCATGTGGCATGTAAACACCCACATCTGGGCAGCCAGGCGGCTTCAAGCTGGCTTCCTGGTGACATGCAGCATCTAAACGGCATGCACCAATGATGCTTGGAAATAGGCTTTTTTGGGCTATCTGTTCTGGCCCCTAAAGTATGGTTGCAAACATGGTTACTCAAAATATATATTCTGCCAAGTTCAAATGGACATCTCTTTCTAAAAGGAAAATGATAGGCTGAAAAAAAATCTCATAAATTAAGAAACTTGGTAATATTAGGGTTTACACAGCACAATCAGAATAAATACAACTTCACTTTTAAATATATATAAAGGTAAAATCAGGATAATAACACTATTTTTGACAACTTCCCAAGTATAAACTTGCCTTCTTAAGGTAGCTGTTTAAGAAAAAAATGAATTAAAAACAAACCTAATTCTAAATGTGGCATTGTCTTATATTTAATTATAATGTCAGATAAACCTGTTTACCTTTGTTCCATCAGCCATGACTCCATTGTGTTATCAGGTTCAGAGGAATTTTTCTGAAACAAAATAATTTCACTTTAATACAGTTATAGGCTGTCATGCAGACAGACAGAAAAGTTATATCTGTTCAATTTCATAAAATCTCAACATTCTGACTAACTTGTACCATTTGGTCTGATGTTTACCTCTTTGAATATATACTTAATTACACTCTCGTATTGTTTTTGCTCCAAAACATTACATCATTTTAGTTTGTCTCAATACAAACATAAGGCTGACTTCCAACTGTTTTAAAATATGCCCAATGAATCAGTGGGATTTACATAAATGCTGTTTTATCATGTAGCAATAGATTAAATGGGTTAGATCTGGGGAATTAAGAGGCTGTACAGACCAGCCAAAAGTGCTGGCCTGGGGTGGAGTGGGGGTGTGGCGACCACCTGCTGCCCGCCCTAACTCCACTCTGATGCCGCCGTCATGTCGCCAACTCAACCAGATGGTGGACAGTGTCAGGGCATTCCCTTGGCGTAGCATTCACACACGTTGCACCAAAAGAGTGCCGAAAAGCCACTGCCGCAGCAAGGGCAGTTTTTTGCCTCTCCAAAAAGGAGTGGCATTTGCCAGATCTTTTTAGAGCAGCAAAGCACCAGATCAGGGCCGCAGCGTGCGGCTGCTGCGGTCCCAAACTGGCAAGGAAATGGGCAGTGGGACGTCACCCCTTAGGGGCCATCTGTTCAGCCCCTAAGTTTCTTCCACAGCAGAAAACCCTGTTTCCAGCTAAAGGTTCTAAAATAAGCAAAACGACAAGTCACTTTCTTATTAGATACCGCATTGGATGCCCTACTCTATGGCTGTGCTTTATCTTTTGTTTCTGTGGCTATGCCAGAAAACTTTCATTTTTGTTTGTATAATGATTTCAATAAAATATAAACCACTTTCCCAAGTTAAAAGTTGAATCTCAAGTATGAGATCTTTGGAATTTTTAATGCACAAATTGATAGCTAAATCTTTTTTAGGATGTAATTATTTTACCTCATCAACAGTTTCATACACCATCCAGCAAAATTTATCCAAATTCTTGATGGTGTAATTAATGTCACATAAGATATAATATCAACATACAACTCTACCACAGAATTGGGCACAATTAAATATATTGATAATAATATGTTGAGATGTAATTGCAGAGATATGGCTTATCATTCATGAACAGGAACATTTATGAGCACCCTCAGGAACATCCACATTCTTAACTTCCTTCTTATGCTTTTGGTTTGCACAAGGCATAGTTTGGCTCTACATCACAAGTGGAAATTCAGTTCAGTCATGGTTTCCAGTTCTGGGTTGGACTGAACAGGATCCTTATTTTTTATTAAAACTTTCAGCTAAAATCTATGTATGACAAATATTAAAAACTAAGGCAATATATTTGCATATAACATAATGTGGATGACTTCCAGAGCTGATATGCAAGCACATTCTAGTCTTCCCTCTCTCAGCACCAATATACACATGCAAAACCTTGGTAGGATGGAGATCTGGGAATTTCAGCATTCTATTTTTTGTAAACATAAACACTGTAAATTTGATTGTGTGTTCCTGCATGGCAGGGGTTGAACTGGATGGCTCATGTGATCTCTTCCAACTCTATGATTCTATGATTTTATTGCATAGAATACTTCTAATATACATGGTTTTATACTTTACATTATTCCCATGAGCAGTGCCAATGTAAATACTAGAACATAAACAAACCTTGTTTACCTGTACAGAGGTAGCTGTTGGAAGATTTTCTGTCTGAAATTGCCTGAGCTTATGATCTGAAACAAAATAAGCACCTTACCTTGCAACGCAGATAACAGATCATGGATTTCAATTAAAAATAAACTCTCTTAAAACATCCATTTCCTGGCACTTTGAAAAAGGCATTTATTTTGTCAAAATATAATTTAAAAAACAACACAGTTTATTTATACCACAGTGAATTCGTCTTATTTTATTATCATCTTGACTATAAACACATGAATTTACCCATTCAAATTTTTCTTTTTTTGTCAAGGTCCCTGACAAAAAGTTTACCAACTATCCAAATTCTAAGAGAATAATAAAGGATAGTTTAGACATATCTTACTTATTTTTTCTATCAATTTATCCAAGATAAAATGTTTGTCTAACAGTTCTGTAGTCTGTTGGATGACAGTGATTAAGCTAGAGTATCCATGAACCACTTTTAATTAACTTCTCTGGAAGAAATTTCAAAGAAGATTATGAGAGATTACTGGTCAAATGTAATGTTCAAAAGTTTCTATCTTACTCTTTGCATAATATTAACTCAGCATAAATCATGTTTTTTACATTTAATTCAGCATTTATATGTCATTTTTCTGTTAGAATGGCCTAAAAGCAGTCTATAAACTCAATTTGAAAAAGTGTTAGGTTCATGGGCCACATACAGCCCCCCTGGGCTACTTTTAGGCCCCCAGGAAATAAAAACCCATTTTAAAAACAATTGTCCTCAAATGCACTCTAGGCAATTCAACTATGTTTGGAGCCCAAAGGACCTCTGGGAGGCTCAGAAACATCTTGTCCTTCACAGCTTGCCATCTGCAAAGGAGCGAGGGACGTGAATGGCAAGATTGCGAATGGTGAGGGATGAGTGTAATAGGAAATCTACAGCCGTATTTTTTAAAAAATATAAACACTAAAATGATTAATTTCTTTAGCAGAAATAACATAGGAAAAATAAGATTGGATCTTTTTATCATTAAAAAGAAAAGCAATTTATGTTTCAGCAAACTCTTTATTTAAAATTAACATTATAAATATGTGAAATGAAATAACCAGGTCAGGTAAGGCTAGCATAAGTACACAAAAAATATTTTAAATCTTCTAGAGGCCACTTGAAAACATCTTCCTAAAAGTATTTGGAATGGAGACTGCAATCAAGAAATTAGAAGAAGACTAGGAATGGGAAAGGGAGCTGTGAAAGAACTAGGCAAGATCATTACGAGTGAGCACTAAAGTTAGAATTGTCCAAGCCATTGTATTCCCCATCATAATGTACAGATGTGAGAGGTGGAAATTGAAAAAAAGCAGATAAGAAATTCAACTCATTTGAGATATGGTGCTGGAGAAGAGTGCTCAGGATACCATGGACATTCAAAAGGACAAACAAATAAGTTCTAGAGAAGATAAAGCCTGAAATCTCCCTGGAAGACAAGGTGACAAAAATGAGGCTGTCATACTTTGGCCACATCATGAGAAGGCACAACTCATCAGAAAAGATATTAATGCTAGGGATGGTAGTAGAGAGGATGACCACATGCTAGGGAAGGGAAGTCATGGTCCTGAGTTTACAGGATCTAAAAAGAGCAGTGGAGGATAGGGGGGCTCTCAGAGATGTCTCATCCACAGGGTCGCTATGAGTCAGGGTCAACTCAAGGTCAGTTAACTAAAACAACAAAAGCATCCAGGGTTGATTCTTTTATTTCAGCAGCCTCCACTTTCCTGATCATTTCCAGTTTGAGAGACAATACTTATAGATCTATGCTTTCTCAACATGTCAGTGTAGCTGGTGAGGCAGGCTAATGTTGTCCCCTTTTCTTTGTTTTGATCTTAATACATTCTCTGGTAGTGGTTTTGGAAACAACTAAATAATAAATGTTTTTTTTCTTAGATATTAATGCATCCATATTAAGACATCGAGTACAATCCTGTAGATGTGAACATCTCTTTTACTCAGACTTGTTAATCCTCTTGAAATACATAAGCATGTTGGTCAAGATCTTTTGAAAGCTGGAAATGTGAGGAACAACAGAGGAAAGGGCTATGTAGTACCATGGGGTTGCAAACATTCGTTGGGATAGAGATTTGGACAGGGACTGCAAAGCAAGAAGCTAGGGAAGCCTGGGTAGAACCACCCAATCACAGCTCATGGGGGGCTGTGATTGGCTGATTCTACCCAGGCTTGCTTTGGGGAGTTAGATAAGGCCAGTTAAAAATAGAGTTAGGGCCAGTGAAGAAGAAAGAACTGACAAAATTTGAATAGAGTTTGGAGGAGTTGAGAATGTAGGAAGTATTCAGAGAGAAGTATTACTTTTGTTTGAAACAAAGATGTTACTGTGTACTATGAGCAGAACCACTGTAAAGTTAGATGTTTATTTTATTTTGATATATATAAAATCTTTTTATTTTCTACAACAGTGTCAGAATGTGTGCATTTAAGAAGTGATAGGGAGGATTCAGTTACACATTAACTTACTGATCAACACATCTACTTGTCCAGTATAGTCGAAAGCATGAGGCTTGAGTATCAAATCCAGGGGGAGATACCGAGAGTAAAAGGCAAGGTGAGCGACAGAAGCCCAAGGATTGGAACTATGGGACCAAACTGGATAGAGAACTATCACAATTCACTCTTGAGACCTCAGTGAGAAGGTTTTTTGGGACCTCATTCCAGCAGTGAGCAGGATTAAGGCATGGGCTAGGCAAAATAAATAAATAAATAAATAAATAAATAAATAAAATGGGTTGTGCTAGAAGTAACTTGCTGCTTCAGTCATATTTCCACAAGGCTCATAAAACACAGCTCACTTCTGTGCATATCTACTTAAGAGTAAGCCCTAGTGTAACATTTTTCATGCCGGCAAAAAAGCTCAGTTGTTTTACACAGCAGCATTCATTCCAAGAAAGCACTGATAAAATCTCTGCAGGGTATATGATGTTTAAATGCCCTATTATCAAAGGTAACAGTAGAAGCTTTTGGGGACAGAGGTCTGCACCTTTGTAGAAGAGAAAGCTAGAGCAAAGATAACATAGAAATCCCCATGGCCATTTCAGCAAATACAGGCTTTTCACAGTCCAGTGACTGGCTGTTAGCATCAAAATGACAGGTACCATGACATGTTTTTACATTGCACAGGCACTAGGAAGCAAGTATTTAAGAAGCTGCAGCAGACCAAGTTCTCAGTGACAAATGATTCTTTGGAAAACAGGAAATGTTTAAAGTTTACTTTGGGAGGCCAGCTAGTTAATTAAACTATCACCTGCAACGTATGAAATCTAAAGTGCCATTTTTTAAAGACACAACCATGAAACCAATTTTACAGCAACCAATAGAAAGGGTCTGTTAGCTAATGACTATCTCAGGAGAGAATGCCATAAATTTATTTATTTATTTAAAATGTATATACCACCCTGTTATCAAAGATCTCAGGGCCTTAAGAGCACTGAAAGAAGTTACAGAAAATAAAACAATAAATAAGTAAATTAACTAATACTTACTAAACTTCAGTAATAAGTTAAAAGATTTAATTTTTTTTAAAAAAAACTATGTACACCATATATGGGATGGCTTAATGAGGCGCAAAGGCTTTGATGAACAGCAAAGTTTCAACTTGGTTCCTTTATGACATGAGTGTTGGTCAAAGTCGAACCTTGCACAGTTGGGATGACATGGCTGAGAAGGCCTCTCTCATGTTTGAACACAGTGTACTGATTTCTCTGATGGGGCATAAAGGAGCACTCCCCCGCCCAGGAGATCTTAATCCTCGGGAGGCAATTATTGGGAACACATTCGCTCAAGTATAGAGGTTCCAAGCCATTTAGGGCTTTAAATGTTATTACAGGCACCTGGAATTCATACCAGAAATGTACGGACAGCCACTGAAATTCTTTTAAGACCGGCATGATATGATGTCTATATATTTCAGTTAGCAGTTGAGCTACTGCATTTTCTGTCTGCAACTTCAGGGGCACCCCCCCCCCCCCACACACACAGAGTGCATTACAGGAGGCTTCCACAAGACTACTGTGGCTTGGTTATCTCTGTCTAGGAAAGACCATAATAGTTGGTGCACCACTTGAAGCTGGCACCAAGCGCTCAGAAACACAGGACCCGCTTGGGCCTCCAGTGAGACGGACGGATCTAGGAGCACTCCCAAGCTTTGCACCTGCTCCTCCAGGAGGTGTGAAACCCCATCCAGAACAGGCTGTTTACCCAATTCCTGGACCTGAAAACCACTATCCAGAGAGCCTCTGTCTTATCAGAATTCAGTTTCAGTTTACTGGCCCTCATCCAGCCCAATATAGCACCTAGGCATTGGTCCAGCACGTGCATATACCTCTGGATCCAGGGAAGTCCTCTTCAGGAGAGGACTGCTTCCTTCAAGGCAGCAGGCACTTCCCCCTGACATAACAAGGCATTTACCACCCCTGGACCCTCCTGGTCAGTCCACCTGTTAGATTTTATCAAGATGGGCAAGGGTTAAGCTTACATGTGGTGAGCTAAACTGCTTCAAGCATCTTGTCCACATTATCAGGTTCCAGTAACTGCAACTGATCCCTTGAAGAGTGACCAGATAGTGCACTGGACACCTCCCTAAGCTCAATAACAAGTATGGTGTCATGTTTTGAGCAAATGTGAGCAACTTTTTCCTCAAAGTACTTAGCAAATTTTTCACAGTAGGTGGCCAAGGGTTGCATATGTGAACTCTGAAATGAACCTACTGAATTGCTCTTTCCTGGAACACCAGAGCACAGCCATTAGAGAAGAACCCTGGTGGTGCAGTGGTTAAATGCCTGCACTTCAGCCACTCACACACAAACCATAAGGTTGTGAGTTCAATACCAGCCAGGGGCTCAGGGTT
>CM034708.1:39110953-39136339 GCA_020142125.1 Phrynosoma platyrhinos
TTATTTCTATTACTGTATGTCCCATGTTGCTTTTTCCTTAACAGTCTCATACCTTATACACATAAACTGAAGGCAATTTTGTACACAATATTTTTGATAATTTTGTGCATCAAACAATACTTGTGTACATTTAACCATTAGAAATAAAGGTGTCACTATCTCAGCCACCCATGTAGACAATTTGGATTTTGGGGTATTTTGGATTTCTAGATAAGGGATACTCAAACTGCAGTAAAAATTCCTGAGTTGGGCTGTGTTGTCTTTACTGGTAGACCCCAAATATTCATTCCACAGAGAGGTGGGATTGATCTGAACAGGGGGCCAAATGCATTCTGGGTGGATTTTGTACCTCCTCACTCAGTTTTCCATCCGTCTGTGTGTATGCACCCATGTGTGCATGTCCATTGGTTAATCATGTTTCTAGGATGCGTGATTCTCCATTTAATCACTGTTCCCCTCACAAAGAAAACATTACAAAGAGCAAAACAGAAAAACTGCACTAGAAGTCCAGTTTTGGGGGATACAGGAGCACCAGAAAATAAAAACGGGAGGTGCAGCCCTGGATCCTCTGTGGCTTCTCATGCCTCATTTAAAAGCATGAATGGAGCTAATGGGTATCAGTTGGATATACTTTCCCATATGCTTTCTCTTTAGATTCATACTCCATAGTTTCCTGGATGAAGAAGAAATAATCTTGTAGAAGCTATTTATATTGTATCATTACCATTTACTTTTTTCTTCTTTGGGAGATTCCCCTATGCACTGAAATGCAGCAACAGGATTACTAAGTAGCTCTTTTATACATCTGGATGAAATTCATTCCCTGTTCCCATAGTTGTTTTACATTCAGTCCACTGTTTTAGGAATTCATGGCATCAGTTTCTTGCACTTAAGGATTTTCCTTGGGGGCAGTTGTGAGTGATTGCTCAGTTCTGTTCAATTTCACCTATGTAGGCCCCTGAAAAAGAGTTTCAAAGCTACACATACCTGATTGACAGCTAATAGCAGTTGGGAAAATTGTTCTTTTCTACATCTGTATTCAGTCTAATCTAAATGGAAAAATCTATTGTCTCTGCATTTCAAGCTAACTTTTAAAAATAAATCCTTTTCCCTAGTAGTTTTAAAACCAATGTTCAAGATTATGGTAATCATAAATACTATATATACTCATGTATAAGTCTAGAAATTTTAGTCAAAAAATTGACCCAAGAACCTGGGGTTGGCTTATCCATGAGTCAGTGTACTTTGACTCTTATAGATATAGAGAAGAAAGGAGCTATCCGCTTTCTCTGGGCCTTTGCAGACTGCCAGAAATAGTGCAAATTGAGTCCACTTTAAAGCAAAGCAAAGCAGCTTCATTTATATACCACTTCATATCACGCTATGGGATGTCTAAGCGGTTTACAACTGTGAGCTGATTGCCCCCCAACAAGCTGGGTACTCATTTTAGTGACCTCGGAAGGATGCAGGCCTGAGCCGAGCCTCAGCCCTGGCTGGTATTGAACTCGCAACCTTGTGGTTTATGAGTGAGTGGCTGCAGTACAGGCATTTAACCATTGCGCCAGTTAAATCCTAACTTTAAGGGTTAGGGTTAGTGCTAGGGAGTCATGGGAATTGTTTTTTTTCTGAGACATTGAGCCTTCTCTGTCAGAGATCTCTGGTGCCACAATAAAATACAGTTCCCATGATTTCCTAACCCTAACCCTTAAAGTGGACTCAATTTGCACTATTTCTGGCAGTCTGCAAAGGCCCTCTGAATAGAGTGGTAAAAGGCGAGAGCTTAGTCCATCCTGGAAGCACCAAAAAGAAGCATGGATTCCCTCTACTTTGTCATCTTTCCAGCCTTTAGGATGAGCACAAACAGTTATGCCTGCCAGAATTTTCTAAATTCTTTGGCATCATTTCCCTTTGCATCATCCTTTACATCCTTTGTTATATGCCCCTAAATTTTATCCTTGACTTATCCACGGATCATATAAAAATCCATAATTTTGACCTCAAAACCTGCCCTCGACTTATACATGATTTCAACCTATACTTGAGTATATACAGTATTCTACAAAGTGTTTTGAGTGCACTTCTACAAAGTGTTTTGAGTAAAACCTATTGAGTTCATTGGGTTTGCTTCCAGGTAAGTAGGAACAGGATTGCAGTCAAAGTTTGCAGTGGTACACACATTAGGCAATAAGACCTATTGAACTTTGTAGACTTGACTTCTTGGTAAATTTGCCAGCAACTGCTCTGTAAGTATTTTAAGTAAGTATAATAAAAATGATTTTAAAAATGGCAATAATGTCTTTTGTTTGGGTTTTTAGTTGTAGAAGCATTCTTCCTGAATGGCCAAACGCAGCAATACTTAGAAGTGGAGCTCTGTCCGTAAGTAGAGATTTTTAAATGTTTTAAAACTGTCCCAAGTTGTTTAGCAGTCTTTTGTTGCAGTTGTGTTGCTTTAATTCATTGCTTCTCTGGTGAGCCCTGCAATTCTTTTTTCTCCAAGTGCCAGGGATCCAGCACTATATTTATGCCCATTGGCTACAATTGTTTCTTTCCTAAAAAGTCACCAAGGACCAGCAGCTGATGGCTCAGTCACTTGCACCTGTCCAGGGACCACAACTTTGAGTAGCACTGGCTTGAACACTTTGCTTATCAGCTTGATTTTTGAAAACTACTAGAATTCAAAGGATACTTTCAAGAAAGTGTTAGGTGTCAGCACAGGGATGCCTCTCTCGAGCAGTTTTTTAAATATCACTCTTGTTATCTGTTTGCTTGGAAATGTTCTGTAAAGTGGGATAGAAACCTTGTGGCCCTCCAAATGCTGCTAGACAGCAACTACTGTCATCTTTGATAATTGACCATACTGGCTGGGGGGAGCTGGAGCTCATAAACTTTTGAATTTCCATAGGTTTCCCTTTTGTGCTCTGGAAAGTAACTACTAGGATGGCAGGATGGATAGTAGAAAATGTTTGCTAGCAGTGTACTTAAGGAACAGAGCTATAAAGGTTATCAGAAAGAGATATATTGTAATAGCATACAAAGAGTAAAGTGGCGTAGAGCAACAGAGTCCCTGACAAAGGCAAAAATTGGTGAACAGGGATAATGGCAAGGACATTATATGTATTTACTCTTTACCTTCTGTTAGGCTTCCTTAATAAGGTAAACTATTAATTTAGATCTAGCAAAAATGTGTCCTGGTCTGATATAGAAAGGAGAAATTCTTTCCTGGTTCTATAGTTGCTAGGTTGCACATAGGACAGGACTTATCCCTTCTAACTGCAAGCACTAACTGACATGTGAACAAAGATTTTTGCAAATCCTGTTTCTTTCAAGTACTGCATTGTTAGGAGAATCTGGGGGATAGGGTGAAATCCTGTTTTCAAACAACTATATTAAAGGTATCTGTTCAGTCTGGGAAGCCTACGCATCCTACCTTGTATTTGTTGAAAGCAGTATCAGGAAAATGACCAATGAATGATTTATTTTATTTTATTTTTTAACAAATAGCACAGAAAGAGTAGATTTCAAGATTAGATAATGACTTGACACTTGCAACAGTTACATTTTAATTTCTGAGACTTGGGAAGGCAATATTACAAAAATATCTAATAGAAGTGATTTGAGTAATGTTGGAGTTAGGATATTGCATCACTAAAAATGATTTGCTGTTATTAGTGCCAAATGTACTCACTAGCATGGTGTGTGTACATTTATGTTCAGAGGGAAAGAGAAAGAATGAGTGAGTGTGAGAGATTGTAAAGAATGTAACATTGTCCTGTAGTTTAATTCTTTACATTTAGATAAATAAAATTGTATTTTATTATGTACTACAATTCTCTGTTAAGAACTATCATCATTTTTTTGGTTTGGAGATACACTAGTACATGTATTTCTGGTATGACTATACCATGTTTTCATAGGCATGGGCAGCATCTTGTATTGTTGCTTTCTGGCAGACGGAAGGTATGCAAAGTAAGTAAACCATATTAGTCTTTCCTCTTAAATGCATGATTACTTTTATAATAGAATAAATCTGTATCTATTTTTCTAAACATAGCAGGAGCTCCCTTTAATATTTGAAGTATCAAGAACAAGTACCAACTGGATTGGCAAAGCTCATCTGCCTTGGACCTATTTTCCTCCAGCCACTGACAAATTTAATGCGTTTGCAATTCATGGATCAGGTGTGGATAGAACATATGAAGCCCTCTTCCCTGTACCTCAACTTGAAATTCAAAAAGAACAGGAGCCTGATTTGTAAGTACACCTGTCATACTTCAGTGACAACTGAAAGGCTGTTATGAGAGGGAGAATATTTTATTGCTCTTCACATGGTGTATCTAACAAAGAGAACTCGGGTGACTCTGGACCATGATCTAACTTTATGTGATGTTGCTTCTTCTGTTAAGGCTGTGCAAGAGTGATTGTTTATTCTGCTTATTGTAATATTATTATTAAATATGTTAACTTATTACAGCAATATAACCTTTACAGACAGTCCTCTTTCACATGCTTCACTTTGCTGAAGATTTTGAAACTTATCCTGTGAATATAACATAGTACAATAATAAAAATATGCTTATTAGACTAATAGAAACTTATCCATTGTATGTATTCATTATTTCTACAGGGTCCCCGAATAAGCATATTTTTCTGAAAGTCATGGGGCCTTAAATAAATAGGTTAGAATCCTGTTGGGGAGGTGTGAATGTGCAACTACTGTCATTCTGCGTCAACACAATAAATCCTGGTTCAATCTCCTCAATCCCCACTTAGTGGGAAATAGCTGCTGGGACTACTGGAGAGACATTGTTGCTCAGGAAGCAGCTGGCTGATGTTTCCGCTCCCTTCTATGAGCGATCCCCATTGCAAAAGGCAGAAACAGGGTCTCTGTCACAATTCCCCTCACATTGGAGACCACCCATGCCAGTGGGTGGTAGGAACATCAGTCAGCAACAGAGAGATGATGGAGAGAGATGTGACTGGAGAGAAGCATAAGGATCTGTGGGAATATGTTCCTTCCACCATTTCACAGATCTTCAGTCTCTCTCAACCTCATTATGTATATGCAAATACAGGTATTCCAAAATCTAAAAAAATCAAATTAGAGAACACTTCTAGTCTCAGGAATTTCAGATAAGGGCTACCTAACCTGTATCCACATGTGGTAGTTCCTTCTTGAAGGGAATTCCCTGTAGTATGTATGCATTGCTGTGCCTCCCTAAAAGTTCACAATTGTCAACTGACATCAGAATTTTTTGTAGCTGAAGTCACCTGATTCATTTCACTAGGGCAGTGGTCCCCAATTTACTGCTCCCTTTTCTTTTGGATGACAATCCTAGCACCCTCCGACACTATTTTTTTCAATATTAGATCTACTGTTTGTGTAGCAACCAGCCAACCAGTAGCATCCACCTCAGCCATGCCTAGCTTGCCACCACTTCAGCATCTCATGTGCAAATATGGCAGTAGTAGTAACCCAGGCCTGCTCTCCCTCCCTTCCATGCTGGTCTTACAGCAAAAGGAAGGCCTGCTGGCTGTTAGGAAGGATCTAATTAGAGGAATTTATAATTAACTCAAATATACAAGAGTGGGGCCCTAACAACACCCTGTGAGACCAGAGTACCGATGTGTATACCGGAAGACTAAGAGATCCCACAATGGATGACGCTGAGACAGGCTTCTTCAATTAAGGTCAAAATATTTATTAAAGGGGAAAACTGCTCACACACACAAATACAACACACACACTCACACTGCACACTTAGAAGTAAAGGAGTGAAAGCGGGAATAGACTGAGATGGGCCAGACTATGGGAGATACTCACTTCCGAAGGCTTCTCCAGGATCCACTGTGGATATGGGTGATGGTAATGATGATACATGGCCACCAAAATCGGAGGAAGGGATGGCCAAGGGAGCTATGATCAGAGCACAGACTGACGTGGAATCAAGATGCACTCTAAGGATAGAATGTGGAGTCTAAAAATCTAGAGGTTTATATAGGTAATATCTTGCTTCTAGCTATAGACTTGATGGCTTGGCTGAAGCCTGGACAAAGGCGCTGATTGCCTGGACATTGTTAAGCCAAGGTGTGAGAATGGCCTAAACAATGTACTTTAGCAACTTCCTTTAGCAACTCCCAAACCTGTCTGGTATGGAATTTTCCAGTTGTTTGGGCAGGCCCTCCCTGTGCCTACCTGACCTGCCATCGAGAGGATTATAGCTGACATCATAGAGGGAGCTCCACATGTGTCCCAAAATTTTATTAATTTCATATTTGCTAACATGGCTGGTTACTCAGTTGCTGCTCCTAGGGTGACCAGGTGCAAAGGGAGCAGCAACTGAGAAGCCTCTTGTCCACGTCAGCCTTTGCCGCTGCTCCCTTTGCACTCAGTCACCCTGGGAGCAGCGACCAAGCAGCCAGTCAATTAGTGTCTGAGAAGCCTCTCGCCCATGCTGGCCTTACAGCAAAGGCTAGTGCAGGTGAGAGACTTCTTTGTTGCTGCTTGACTGGCTGTTTGGTTGTGGCTCCCAATGTGACTGGGTACAAAAAGAGAAGCTTTTATCCATTGAGTAAGTACTGTAAATCCTTTTTCACTGAAGTGGAGAGGGTTACAGTTGGCTTTCCACTTTTCCACCCAATGAGGAAGGACTCTCAATTCAACACAGGCAAAGAACTCTTTCTAAGAATCAATCCTGGATACACTTCCCACTCCTTCCCCAGAGATGTGTCTTCCCCATGCAACTGCAAGTCCTCTGCACAAGCATTGTTTCTTCTGCTACCTCTCCTCTCAGACTGTCCAACAAAAGTAAGCAGGAGCAGCAGTGCAGTTCCAGTCTTCAGCCAAGTCCTGGAAAAGCTCAGAAAGCTTAAGCAAACTCCCAAATGTGAAAGCGCCTTTTTGCTGTTGCTTCTGCTGCACTGCCATGTACTCTATCTTCTCATTCCCACCATGGTCCTAAAGGCCACTGGTTCCTCTTCTCTTGTGTACCAATTCTTTGACTGAAGGTCCCCCTGCTACCTCCTTTTTCTTCATCATCCTCTGGATCTTTCCACTCCTTCTGGGTTTAGGTGATACTACCCACTGTGGGAGTCACTGCACTAGGGTATAGTTTCATTTTGGGGTGAAAACCTTAATTTGTAGGCTTTCCTTGTGACATAGGCTGTTAAAACATAATCATATAGTACAATATGCCCTATCTACTATTGTACCGCAAAACCTACCCCCCACCTGTCATTCGTTGAATGGGCATGGTCAACACAATGGCTAGAGTATATTCTCAATTTGAAATGGTGGTGTGATAAACCATTATTTGATATCCAACTTATTTTGAAGGATTACTTTACTTTGCTTTTATTACATTGTAGTGCAGATGTAAAAATAGTTAACTTATTTGCATGCAGCTTTTTGAAATGGCAAAGATGGGTGAATTAAATTTTGAATAACTCATTTAACTTAAATGTATTGTTTGCACCATTTTAGCAGGAGTTGAAATGAGTAAGTGTAAAAGTTTTTGACCTATCTGACTTCTTGTTTCCTTTATCTTGCAGCCATCGCTTAGAATATTTTAAAAGTTTCAGTCTAAAACTCTTAATGGGGGATGCCTGGAAGCAGCCTGATTCAGACCTGTGGGCATTATGCAAACATAGCAATTAAATACCAAGGACAAGAAGTAGGATGCCAACCAACATAAAGTAGGTAAGCCAATAAATACAGATTGCTTCCACTGAACTGTAGGGCATGTAAGCATACAATAGCTTAAACACTCTTGATTTAGGGCAGAATATACTCATGTATATGTCTAGAAATTTTAGTCAAAAAATTGACCCCAAAAAACTGGGTTGACCTATCTATGGGTCAAATGTAATTATGTACCTTAACTTATATTTAAAAAGAAGGAACCATCCCCTTCTCTGAGTCAAGTGGCAAAAGGCTCCATTCCAGGAGCACCCAAAAAAAGCACCAACCTCTCCATCACAGCACTGTTTCTGACCTTTTTCAGTACGTGGGCAGGAAAGTGGTGGTACTGGCAGCTCTTTGGCATTTCCCCTCAAAGGAGTGCCAAAAGGAATCAGGCTTTGAAGGATTTTAATGATACACTTGTGTATGTTTGTCAGCTTTTCTGGGTTAAAATCAGGCAAAGTTAATGCATTAAAGTTAAAGGCTATAATCACTTCTAATGTAGCTACCATTGTCTTTGCTTTGCCTTTACATCCTTTTTGACATGTACATTTTCTTAGTCCCACCTGTGCCTCCCCCACACATCTCATAGCCATCATTTACCGTAGATTTACCATACAGGCTGCTTTTGGCTATTGTGTGACAATGTGAAATATTGATTTACATCAGTGATGAGAATCATGTGGCCCTCCAGATATTGTTGGCTGAGCCACCATAGTCAATGATGAAGGATAGTGAGAGTAACTGTCCAACAGCATCGAAAAGCTTGCATGATTCCCACTTACATGGATGGGGTGGTGGTCGGAGCAATGAAGTATACTATCTGTATCCTCAGACCTTGTCCTTCTTGCCTTCTGTCTGTGGGGAGCTTAGTTAATAAGTTTTGAACTATAAAGTTTGAAGCAAGAGTTATGAAAAAACCCCAAAAAAACCCCATACTCCCACATGAGCACTTTAACGTCTATGACAGAGGCCCTATTTGGTTCTTGCCCAGATGTGGATTTTGCTTCCCAGAGGCTCTTGGTTTGTGCCTCCTTCTCTACTTTTTTCAAGTCAGTTGAAGATCATTTTGTTTAATTACCCATTGGTGTGGGTGAGGAGTAACTAAAGGATTTTACATTCTTCCCCATTTGTATGTTTGATGTTAGTCATTTGTCCTTTGTACCAGATAGTAGGTCTTTGCTTATGATAGTAACATTGTTTTTCTTTTATCTCTCAAACATCTTCCATGATATGCATTCTCTCCAGTCTCCCCATTCCCACCAATTGTCATAAAGTAATAATTACACAAAAAATTGTTTACATTTTTTACTATGTAAAAATGTACTACATTTCCGCATTTTAATGATATCTTGATTTTATTCTTTAGCTATTAAGTATGTTATTTTATTCACATTTCATGCTGACTTCATTTACTGCTCACTTCAGTATTATGCTTTATTTATTCTGTTTCTGGGTTTCACACCAGACAATCTCCCAGGAATAAATTATTCAATTATTTTTTTTTAGTCAAACCTAAGCAAATTCTACAACAAATTACTCCACATATCATTTTGCAGCAAAATATTCCAGGTTTTGAGCTTCTGTGGACTGTAGGGTTTCAACAGTGCCTTCCTTGGAATGCAAAAATAAATAAATAAATATTAGAAGGGTACAAAAATACAGAAAAATGGTGCAGATTATTTTTGCATGTTTGGACACATTCTCTCACCATTCTCATTTCAAGCTGTGACAATTACAGTATTCTTTCTGATAACTAACATTACTTCTACAGGAAAGGAAGTGGGAGGAACATTTTTGTCATGAAGCTATACTTCTGTAGTCTAAATGATAGAAATCAAAATATAATCCAGCTATGTGTTTGAATGAATCAGTGATGGATGCTGCTTGTGGGATTAATTGAAGAACAGTGTTTTCCCTGTTACACTGGCTGGACCATTCTTGGATTTTGAACATTCACCTTTTTGCAACCCGAGCATGTATTTCTTACATTTCCAGTAAAATCTACTGAGCTTGTGCATAATACATTCTGTTGCTTCTGTGTTAACTTGTATTTCTTCTTGAATTTGCAATAAATGAACACTTTTTTCCATTCAAAGTCAGGATTTAGGATCTTGATAACTTTATCTTCATGAAAAATCTGTAGAATTGTACTTTTAACTTAAGCTCCCCCCCCAAAAAAAAGTGAAATATGTTTCATTTAACTAGAAATTTGTATTGCCAAAATGTACTTAATTATTTAACAGGTTAATTAGTGATTTATGGCCAAGATCCATTAGTACCCTGGCAGAAAATAAAGGTCACCAGCATAGGTACACTGGACATCCACTACTACTCTCAAGGTAACACAGCTTGATAAGAAAAGAAATCATCATCATCAGTAACAACAATAATGCCATTAGTTAATAGCCAGGAGAGGGTACAGTATTGGTAGCAAGGATAAAAGAACAGCCATTGTCCATGCAGAGCTCCAGAAAATATGTTTAATTACTTTAGCGTATGCTAAATAGTAGTGGCTGTTCTTTTCTTCTAGATGCACAACTGCAGCTATATGCTGCCCAAGCATCCTTTGCTTACTAATTAGCAATGAGTGTGTGCCTCAGTTTCACCAAGATGTAGATATGCTTGGAGGGCATTATGCAATGAGGTACTGGGTTCCATAGCATTCCCAGAAGTACATACATGGTATAACCCCTCTGAATATTCCTTGCCTAAGAAAGCCCTATGAAATCCTTGGTAAACATAAGTTGACAGAGACTGTGAAGGGACACACATTATGGTATGTGTCACCTATAAGATTCCAGTTTTTATTTGTTGAGCTAAAAGTAAGGTTTGTTCCTGTACAGTGTATGTATCAAACAGCTTTTTTTTTCATGCTAAACTGATTGTGCCTTGTGTAAAGGAATTATGAATCCACAGATATTGATTCAGGTAGTTTTATGTTGTCTCTTCTCATCATACACTGAATTCATTTGATTGAAACAAATTATTTTTATATTTTAAATTCAAATAAAATCTGAAATTACAAATGAATTATAATGTGTCTGTATATGGGGTTCTTCCTAAAATATCATGCCCACCTGAATTTCAGGTCTTTGGGGACACTATTTATGTTTATCGTATATAATGTCTGGAGACAGAAATGAGCAGGATTCCAAAGAAAGACCTTTTCCATTTGTGGTATTAAAATTGAAAATAGAGTGGCTTACAATGACACTTTAACACATAAACTCAGGAATCCTCCCAGCAGAGACGATACAGCTTACTCATCTAAAGGAATGGGACTTCTGGGGCAGAACGCCTGCCCTATGGTGCAGGACTTCTCCCCCCCCAACCCCGCACCTTCCCGGGCTTTCAGCTGCCTCTCCGGTGCGTGCCTGTTCCTCCTCTTCCCCCTTCAACTGCCTCCACACAGGCAGCTCAAGGCCTGGGAAGGTGTGGGGGAAAAGCTAAAAGAAAAGGAATAAGAGAACAGTGTTGAACCTTGTTTAACCATCTTATACTGACACTAAGCTACAGGTAAGCTACATACCTACTACGCCCATGTTGGCGAACCTATGGCACATGTGCCAGAGATGGCACACAGAGCCATTTTCCCTGGCATGCAGAGCAGGAAAGAGGAGGAGGAAAAGGCGCACCCCTGTTCCTCCTCCTCCCAGCTGTTTCAGGCCTTCAGCTGCCTTCAGAAAAGGTGGAGGGGGAGGAGGTTCCACCCCATATGGAAAAAGTCCTGCCCCGGAAGTCTCATTCCCCCTGGAAGTTCCACCTCCAGCATGGGGTAACACCCAGTGGCGGAAGGCTGTTTAGTTCATAGAATCAGAGTTGGAAGAGACCAAAAGGGCCATCCAGTCCAGCCCCCTGCCATGCAGGAACTCAAAATCAAAGCATCCCCAACAGATGGCCATGCAGCCTCTGTTTAAAGACCTCCAAAAAAGGAGACTCCACCACACTCTGAGGGAGTGTGTTCCACTGTTGAATAGCTCGCACTGTCAGGAAGTTCCTCCTAATGCTGAGATGGAATCTCTTTTCTTGTAGCTTGCATCCATTGTTCTATGTCCTATTGTCTGGAGCAGCAGAAAACAAGCTAGCGCCCTCCTCAATATGACATCCCTTCAAATATTTAAACAGAGCTATCATATCACCTCTTAACCATTTCTTCTCCAGGCTAAACATATCCCGTTCCCTAAGTCGTTTCTCATAGGGCATAATTTCCAGACTCTTCATTTTAGTTGCCATCATCTGGACACACTCCAATTTTTCAACATCCTTTTTGAATTGTGCCCAGAACTGGACACAGTATTCCAGATGGGGCCTGACCAAAGCAGAATACATTGGCACTATTACTTCCCTTGATCTAGATACTATATGTGTGGGGGCTTTCCTTTCTAAGACAACTCAGAAACCAGCAGCAGCTACTGTTGACTGGGTTTCTATTCAGATATAACACTTCTTTTGAAGGAATTAAACTGGTTGTTGATAAAGTTTCCATTCTGAATTCAAGGTGCTGGCAATAACATTTAAAGCTCTAAATGATTTGGGACCAACATACTTGTGGGAGCTTCTATCTATATGCCTGCCTGCAAATCTTTTGGAGCCCCCCTCCCCTCATGTCCAACCAGGAGGAGAAATACATTGTGGGAGGACATGGAAGAGGGCTTTTTCTGCAGTGGTACTCTGATAATAGAATTTCTGCTCTCTGGAGGCCCGACTGGTGTCAATATTAGAATAATTTTTGTGTCAAGTTAGAACTGCCTTTTTATTAAAGCCTTTGGGCCACACTGATTTTATCCAGGCTGCACACATTGTATAGTTTTATTATTAAAGATTGTTTTAACTGGTCTTAAATGATCTGTTTTTAAACTGAAAAACTAAGATATGTTAAATCTTTTAAACTTCTGTAATTTTTTTTAAGTTGATTTTTTTGGTAATCATGAAAGGCTATGGAATGCCCTTAAAGACATAGATGTGCCAATGCATCTGATAGGCCTGATGAGGAATCTGTACTCAGGACAAGAGGCTACTGTCAGAACAGAACATGGAGAAACAGAATAGTCCCCAATTGGCAAAGGAGTCAGACAAGGCTGCATCCTATCACCCTACCTATTCAACTTATATGCAGAACATATTGTAAGGAAAACAGGCTTGGACATGGAAGAGGGAAGAGTGAAAATAGGAGGAAAAAATATCAACAATCTGAGATATGCTGACGACACCATAATACTAGCAGAAAACCTCACAGACCTGGAACAACTACTAAGAAAGATCAAAGAAGAAAGTGCAAAGGCAGCCTTACTGTTGAACATAAAGAAAACAATAATAATGAGTTTAATAATAATAATGAACATAAAGAAAACAATAATAATGAGTTTAATAATAAAGCCCTCCCTCCATTACCATCCGATGTCATCTGGGGGAGAGACACTAGGCCAAGCACCATCGGGCCTAAAATAAGAAGAGCCCTCCCTCCATTACCATCCGATGTCATCTGGGGGAGAGACACTAAGCCCAGCACCACCCGGCCTAGAATAAGAAGAACTCTTACTTCTTAAAGGATGGGTGGGCTTCGGGATTTTATGTTTTGTTTAATGGAAATTGTAATGTTGTAAGCCGCCCCGATTGCTCTGCAGAGGGGCGGGATATAAATAAATATTATTATTATTAATATTATTATTATTATTATTATTTGAGATATGGTGCTGGAGAAGAGTGCTAAGGATCCCATGGACAGCTAAAAAAACAAACAAATAGGTCCTAGAGCAGGTCAAGCCAGAGATATCCCTAGAGGCCAAGATGACAAGACTTAGACTATAATACTTTGGACACATAACGAGAAAGCATGAATCATTGGAAAAAACAATAATGTTAGGAAAGGTGGAGGGAAGTAGAAGGAAGAAGGCCTCATGCTAGATGGATGGACTTTTATTAAAGAGACCACGAATATGAGTTTGCAGGAGCTGGTGGGAGCAGTAGAAAACCGGGGTGGGTGGGGCTGGAGATGTCTCATTAGCAATGTCGCCATGGGTGAGATCGACACGAAGGCAGTTAACAACAACAACAAAACAGGCTGGATGGCCATCTGTCGAGGGTACTTTGATTGTGACTTCTTGCATAGTGGGGGTTGGACTGGATGGCCTTTGTGGTCTCTTCCGACTCTATGATTCTATGAGTCTGTAAATCCATCACTGATACATATATACTGCCTAGTAAATGAAATTTAGATTTGGAAAATTTGCAGTCTTAGGACAGGCTATACTAAAAAGTCTGTCATGACAAGGAATCAAATATTTCTGAATGTGTTTGAAAATATGTGATGTCTATGACTGTATTTGTATTGTTAAACTGATTGTGGATATAATGCCAGTAAAGTATGCACAGTGTCAATTAACAAGAAACCCATAAGGTAGAAAAGGAATTCTGCCTCTTAGTGTAGTTGGATACTTAAGGAAGAATTGCTTTAAGACAGTTTAACATCTCCTGTAGAATACACAACACACACACACATTTAAAGTTGAACTAAAAGAAGTCAGATGGGAATGTTACAGTTTACCAAAATTGGAAAGCTTATTCATAAACTGTTTTGCATTGCATTATTATTAGTAGTAGTAATATTAGTATTAGTAGCCCACTCTTTTCCCAGAACTGGGACTCAGCGGCTTCACAATATTAAAAAAACAATTAAGAACATAGAAAAGAAGTGCATTAAAAGGGAATGAAATTATTACAATGTTAAAATAGATAGCTATTAAAAGAATAAAATACATTTTAAAAAGACAGAACTGTATAAAACACTTTAAAATGAAACATTCTGAGCGGGTCCTTACAAACATTCCGTTTTAAAAGCCTATCTGAATAGGTAGGACTTAGCCTGCCAGCAGAAGGCCAACAAGGAGGGAACCATTCTGGTCTCCCTAGGAAGGGAGTTCCAGAGTCTAGGGGCAGCCACCGAGAAGGCCCTGTCTTGTGTCCCCACCAACCGTGCTTGTGATGGTGGGATGGAGAGAAGGGTCTCTCCAGAGGATCTCAGAGCCCAGGCTAATTCACACAGGGAGATACAGTCTGCCAAATAGTGTGGATGTGAGCCATGTAGAGCTTTATATGTCATAGCCAGCACTTTGAATTGTGCCCAGAACAAACTGGCAGCTAATGGAGCTGTTTCAACAGGGGCGTTATGTGGTTTCTGCAACCTGCCCCAGTTAACAGCCTGGCTGCAGCTCTTTGGACCAGCTGAAGTTTCCGAACACTCTTCAAAGGCAGCCCCACATAGAGTATTTCCTCAGATTTTAACAACAGTTCAGATTTTATTAACATCCCAATGCTTGAGGCTTCATTTGAAAGACAGAACTTAAGCTTACTTTTAAGTATCAGCAGTGGTTAAATCCATCAATAATAAGGGGAATGGGAAAAGCCGAGTCTGACAGCACTTGAAACTCGGGGCAGAGTGCTGCTATGATAAGGTCCTTTTTTGTCTTTTGTGATCATTTCATTTAAGACTGAGTCATGTATGTGGGTGGCAGCAGATTTTTTCTCTTCTTCATGGTGACTAATGTCATGCCCCTGTCGTCTTAGATCTTGGTATGTACAATTTATGAGAGAAATGAATGAAGGGAAGAACACTTAGTTCCAATTTTATAGTGCATTAGCTACAGAACATATTGGATCTGTGCTCTTCAGTCAGCTTTAGAAATTGGTGCTCTCTCGTAAGTTTGTACAAGAGATGTGTAACAGCTGCACTCTACTCCGTGCTGAAGCACTTAATGATTTAAAGAAATTTTTGACTTTTCAGTGTGAACATTGTGAAATACTGTTTACAGTTTTGGTAACACAGGAACAGATGGTTTTAGTCTCAATAAGCCATTGAACCCTTCAGGTTAATGCAGATAGCAAATCTGAGTTGATATGATGTTACTACTGCATTTGTGAACATGCAGTTTTGAAGGTCTTTGGCTTCATTTAGATAGTAGGAAAGTGTTTTTATCAGTAATTTGGCAGATACAAAATATTGGACTTGAGTGGCATACACAATACCCTTTCTGTGTTTTAGACCCATTTTTCTAGAGCATTCCTTGAAGATTGTAACCCTTCAGATTTCTCCTCCTCCTCCAATTATTTATGCTTATTTTTATTTCACCTTTTCCCCAGCATTTCCCTAGGATTCAAGGTGACTGATAGAAATCTAACCCTACCTATCAATCTACATCCCACTCACCATATGGAAAGTAAATATAAAAATCTGGAGAAAGTTATTGCTCCTCTTTTTGGTTAGGCAAAGCAAATCACTGTTAGGACTGTAGCAATAAAAGTGTTTCCCTTTTTTGGAAAAAAAGTTATTACTAGGTGCTCACCACTATTGTATATGTGGATGGACAAAGTGTTTTCGCTCAAAAATTATTTCATCATCCTACTGGATAATCTTCACTAAGACGGAATCAGGGAGAGTGATTTTGTATTTTCACAATCCTTTTGGCTCCTACTGCTTTATCCCTTCTTTCCCAGCCTTGAATTTCCACAAACTCATTGCTGGGCTCCACAGTTCAACCTGCTATTACTACTTTAATTGCCACCTTCTAGACCTCTCTTTGTTCCTAAGCAAATCCTGTTTAGGTTACAATATATTGCAAGAAGCTGTAACCTCAGAAGAAGGAGGAGGAGGAGGATTGCTCTTTTTGTTCATTTCTTCAAAGAACTGGTAATCACATGCTGCCTGATTTTGGAGAAACTTCATGAAAGCTATGGTGACACAAACAGTGTGTAATGTATGAGCCTAAAGCAGGGGTCGGCAACCTATGGCCTGAGGGCTGCACCCAGTCCGCCAAGGCCTGCTGACCAGCTCCTGCCTGGTCCTGCAGCCACTGCCACCACCTTTCGTGGCTGTGGGAGTCCTCCGGGGGCACCATTTTGGAACACAAAATGGCGCCCCGGAGGGCCCCCGCAGCCACGCTGGGCCTCTCCCGAGGCCCGGTGTAGTCAAGGGAGCCCTCCTGGGGGCCCCCCGCGGCCGCACTGGGCTTCTCTCGAGGGCCGGCGCGGTTGAGGGAGCCCTCCTGGGGGACCCCCCGCAGCCGTGCTGGGCCTCTCCCGAGGGCCGGCGCAGTCAAGGGAGCCCTTCTGGGGGACCCCTGTGGCCGTGCTGGGCCTCTCCGAGACCTGGTGTGGTCAAGGGAGCCCTCCTGGTAGTGTGCGTGCATGTGCGCGTGCCACTGCAGCCCAGGGGGCATCGGGGGACAGGGGGATTGGCCCCACCCCCAAAAAGGTTGCCGACCCTTGGCCTAAAGTTTACTGTGACTGAATCCAAGAAACATAATGGAAGAAAGGTCAATGTAGGTTAGGTCTTTCTTTGGACCTCTAAGTCCAGTTGTTTTTAAAGGTTCTTTGTTGATTTGGACTAACTACATTAAGTATCTGTGAATGCTGACATCAGATGAAACAAAATTTTAGATACTGATAGGGAAGATTAAAAAAAAAAAGACCGGAGCACATGTGCATATTTCTTCCACATGGTCTTTAGACTGATATAGATCATGGTTTAGAGCCACATGTAGAGTACACAAATTGTTAAGCTATTGGCCCTTCTCAAACACAGAATTTAGAGACAATTCAGACAATTACATCTTAAACTTGTAACCCTCCTGGCTGTGCATTTCTGTTGCTAATCTCATCTCTGTCTTCTTCCCCCCCACACCATTTTTTTAAGGAAAAGACAAAATGTCTGGATGGATGACAATAGGAGATCTCTGTTTGGAAGCACTGTTCATCATATTCAGAATAAACCCATTGAACTCCCCCAGATGTTCCATCATGACTCAGTCTTGATCCAGTCCCATATTTTAAAGTAGTGATAGAGAGCATGTTTGAAATACCATAATGAAATATTTTCCCTTGCTTAAGGGATCAAGTCACTGATTTAACAAGTTAGTCAATTATTAAAAGCCTATCAAGGCTAGCAAGTGTTATTAATAACTTCTTTTTGACAGTAACCGTGTCAAAAGCCCAATGAACATTTGGCTCTGATAACACAGGCAGCATATAAAGGCTGATAAATTTTGTATTGCATGATAGCTTTTTGAAAAATGAAAACTTTATTTGCTGTAGCTTTTATAGCTATATGGCTGGCCGACCCTGTGCACCACTTCAAACCAAGCAGGTACTTCATAATTTTGTTTTATATCTGGGTCATCATGTCCTTACCAAATTGGGGGGAGGGCATGTTTATTTAATGCAAATGGTATGTTTGATCCCCTCTTTATGGTTTTATAAAATAAATGGTTTCCATGCTGATGAAGCAGATGCTTTATTCTCTCTTGCAAGATACGAGGGGATATCGTAAAGTTTTAATTATCAATTTTAAAAAAATTGACAGAAAGTTTGTTTCGATTTGTAGTTGTTAACTTATCTCTATGTAGTTACCATCTAGATTTACAAATTTTCCCAGTGTTTCTTGACCCTCCAAATACAGTTATTGTAGAAGGCTGCAGATTGTGCCTTAAATCACTCTTCCACTTCATGAATGACATCATCTGTGTTGTCAAATCAGCAACCCCGCAACAGATTTTTCATTTTTGGGAAAATAAAAAGTCACTTGGTGATAATGACAGTGACAAAATTTCATCAATATACCATAATAACTTCTGGATGATAATTATTACTTCATGATACCCCCTCATACTTCTCCATCTTACACTTTAGTCACTTCTAGCACAACCTGTAACAAAAATAAAGGACTCAATGAGCTGGTTTTCTCAACATCGTGCACTCAATGTTGACATTGACAAAATTTCATCAATATACTATAATAATAGTTATGAGACAGTATAAGCAACCTTTCTGAGTGTTTTGTAGAGACAAAACAGAAGTTTAGTCTGTTCTTTTGACAGGGGTTGTGTGGCAATGCATAGTAGATGAAATATTTTCCATTAAAGAGCCTGATTTAACTTACAAGAGCTGCATGAGTGATCTCACTGATGCACATAGAAGCAAATATTGGCTACTGTTTACCATATATAGTAAGGTGAATGTTGGAAAGGAGGAATTCAAGTTGTTATTTGGTATGCCAGACCATCTGATAGAGACTATACAGTTGTCCCTCCCTGTTCGTGGACTTTCAGTCTGCGGTCTTGCTCTCCATGGGGAGGGACAAGTGCCTGTATTTAAAATGGCTGGGCGCACCTGTGTGTGCGCCACAGACATGCATGCCATTAGTTTCAATGGGGGTCCAATATTAGGGAGCCGCCATTTTTGCAGGGGATCTGGAATGGATCCCCCGTGAATTGGGAGGGGCAACTGTACATGTCTTTTCCCAAATGGATTTCAAAATATTTCAGTTTTAAATGGATGTGCCTTCTGGAGTTATTTTCTAACCACCTCCCCCCGACATTTGCCTGACAAAACTCTGATGCAAAAGAAGCCAAGGAATGCATAGTTTATCCCCAAGCTGTGAAGTTTCATCTATGGTTAATAAGGATTTCCCCACTTTTACACAAAGCAGTGCATCTGTGTTGAACCTCTAGGAAAATGTTTTTATGCCTTTCATTTAAAACAATGGCATGGATTTTGTGTGCATGTGTAAATAATATTGTGGATTGAATCCTGAACATTTGTGGCAGGAACTCTCTTTTTCCTTTTATGCTTGTCTGCCTAGAATCTTCCTTAAAATCTTTTGGTGTTTTTGCTCAACTGTGACTACCTTATAGTGTACTTATAATGTAGTGCCACCAGAAGCTTGGAAATGCAAACTATGCATTGGGTTCTGATTATACCACAGATAAACCATGATTTGGAGTTGCTTACCTTTTCACTCTCGTCAGCATTTCAATTTTTATGTCTGTAATGCAGCATGTTGTGGAACAATGGCTGTGATGTTCCTTCGATTTGACTTAAACAGTTAACTTAAACCATAGTTAACTTAAACCATAATTTGGAAACTCACTTCAATTCATGATTTGTGAGTGTGGTCTGCCCTTTAGTCCAAGCAAGTGGCTTGTGTCTTCTGATATAACACTGTGTTCTATTAAATGTCTTTAATCATGCTTTGGTATGATACTTGAGGGCCAATCAGAATCTACCCAGTTTGCATTTGAAACAAGACTTTTAATGGATTTATAGTTGTGCCTCCTCCACTATAGCATATGTAGATTAAAAAGTGTGCTTACATATATATAGCCTCTGAGAGTTCTAAGGAAAACAAAAACAACATATTTTTCTTTTCTGTATTCTCCCCATCTTGTCTTTGCTTAATACAGTGTCACTGCCTATAGTCAACAAGTTGTCCAAAGCTTTTGCATACCTTCACATTTTATCTCTGTTTCTGCCAAATCTGTTCAGGCAGTCTGATGGACATTAGGCCTGTTTTGGATGGGAGGTTGACACTGTTTCCACTTTTGACATAAGATTCCACACTCCTTAATATTTCAGCCAATGTGTTCAGTGAAAACTACCTTCAAGTAAGCACGCACAGGACTGCAACCTTAATCTGTTGAGGATCTGGGATAGGAAGGAAATTTCAAATAGCAATAATGAAGTGAAGCACACAGTCAGTAAAGAACAGCCAGAGGCCACTCTGATCAAACCAGGACTGTGGCGACCACACGGCCCACTCCTGAAGCCGGTTTAAAATGACTCCTTTTTGCAATGGCATTGGACCGCTTCTGGCAGTGCAGGAGCAACTTCTGGCTGCTTTGAGGCATGCGTCATTTGAATGCTGCACTCCCCCCCCCCCAAAGCATCCAGAAGTCACCTTATTTGGCCCATGTGTTTTGGACCAATGACATTCTCTGTCTTTTCTCCTCCTCTTTCTTTCCTTAGCTTTTAGTGGCACTTCATTATAGGTACACTATAAGGCATATGTGTACATGAGATATGGGATGATGCAAAGCAGAAATTAGTTCTTTCCCTTTGTATGTGTATATGTGCCTTCAATTTGGTTGTCAACTAATGGTGGCCCCATAAATTTTATAGGGTTTTTCTGGGCAAGGAATACTCAGAGGTGATTTTGCCACTTCCCTCCCCTGAAATATAGCTTACAGTACCTGGTATTTGTTGGCAGTTTCCCATACAAGTACTACCAGACTCTGCTTAGCTTTCAAGATCCAACAGGATCTGGTGCCTTTAGGGTATTTAGGTCCTGACTCTTCCTATCTCCTGCCTTATTATTAAGCTTATGAACAGCAGTGTATGCTGTATTTTTTTTTAATGTAACGAAATGTAATCAGGAACCCTGAATGATACAAACTGGAAATGACATTTTGGAAATACATATGTCCTCCTGTGAGCATATAAATAAAATTTAGATATTTTGCTCCTCCTATTATTGCATTCATAGACTTATTCCAGCCAGAAATCTTGAATCTTACTACTTTTTGCCACTAGATGGGAGAATAAAGTTATCATTGTTGTGTTTAGGAGGTATCTACTAATTTTTCTTCTAGACTCTGCTTTAGAATTTTTTTTTAGAAAACAGATCCTCAGATTAGTTAGATATAACTAAATTGATTGCTGTTTTTAAGCTGAAACTGCCTATTTTGTGAATAAACAGAATACTGTAACAATAATGTAAGCAGCTTCCACTCATCTATATATGTTTCATTTTCAAGTGCATATGAAGTCTTCAGTGACCATGCAACAGTATTTCTCAGGAACAAAGCACAAGAGGTGAGCATCTGTATTTGAAAGACATCACTCAGACTTATGCAGTTTTAAGGGAGTGAACGGTATTTTAAGAAATGTTCTTAGCAGTTAATGAGATTTAACATAATCTTTACATTTATATTTTTTAACTTTTCTTTTCTTTACTACACTTGATTGGATAAAAACATTGCATTAAGATAACAAGACTGTGCGTCTCAGATATATATAAAGAGAGGGAGGGAGATTCACCTGGAAAGTTGCTGGCTGGCTATCAAATTTTTATTCAAAAATTGTTTGAATATAATGTTTAAACCACACTAATGATGCAATCTCATACATGGCTACTGACAGGTAGGCTTTACTGAGTTCAGTGAATTACTGCCAAGCATGTGGTTATACTACTGAAGCTTAAGCATTTCACTGAATTTTTCAGATATTTCATTTTAGCTTGTTTTGTTGACTGGATAAATCATACTGACAAATACCTTATGATAACTTATATATGTTATCTAGCAATAAGTCTCTGAATATACTGCAGAACTTGTTTAATAACAATAGCCTGAAATGGATTAAAACTGTTGGGACTAGATCACATAATTATTTTTGTCTTCTTGTGTATTTTTGTAGGTAGAATATAAAATAAAAAATACTTGGGACAGCATACCTATTATGCACGCACCAGTAACAATCAAATTTAAACCTGGTGATAAGGGCTTGGTAATGGAAGTGAATTCCTTGTTCTTTGATGATCCTCCAGCTCCATCTGGTGAACCTGGAAAGCCTTTTGATACCCTTTGGGATTATGAAGGTGAAGTTTCATGAAAGCTAAATAATACCCCACTCCACAAAAAATATAAATAAATAAATAAAAATCCTCAAAAATCATGGGTTCTGTTTTTATTTAGCCATATGCATGCAAATCCAAACCACACCAGTGTTCTTCAGATGAAGGGTTTTTTGTTCTTCTGTTGTTATAATTCTTTATTTTATAAATTTAGAAGACTGAAGAAACTTTATTTTTATGTACTTAATAATATTAAACAAGTTTTAGTGCAGGTAACTGTCTGAGTTTGCCCTGTAGACAGAGTTTTATTCTTGATTCATTAGAAGAACCAAGAAGAGAACCTAATAAACATTTAATGAACAATATGGAATATTATAAATATATATGTGTGTTATGTGCCTTTAAGTCAAGACTGCCCTATAGTGACCATATCCTAGGGTTTTCTTGGCAAAATTTGTTCACAGGAGGTTTGCCATTGGCTTTGTCATAGGCTGAAAGAATGTCTTGCACAAGGTCACCCAGCAGATTTTCATTGCTGAGTGGAGACTCAAACCTGGTCTCCCAGAGTCCGTCAAATATTCACACCATTGCACAATGTTGGCTCTCAGACATATGACTATGTCTTAACTTTTAAATATGTATATTGAAATGAATCCAGTTATATTAACCTGTTACCCTACACAATTATTTGAAATGAATAAAAATATTATTAAAAACACTGTGGTATTTTAGTGGTTCAAATTTTAAAACACATCCACATGACTATAGCTAATAGTTCTCCATGTTCAAAACTAATTTGGATTTTAGTGTTTCTCAAATTGCTCAAAATTCTGAAATTCTCAAATTTCAAAAAAGCTCCTGGTTTCAAATGACAAAAACTTCTGAAATTAAGCAGAATATTTAAAACATATTAAAACTATATAAAACTTTTTGTTCACCATCAAAGCAATTATGACCCCATGGAGCATGTCTTGGCATGCCTAATGTTCTTATATTGGCATTTAAAGATATGGCCATTCCTGTCAGCTAAAGTCTTATTTAGGTTCAGAAATAGACACCTGATGAGTCTTCATAATATCATATAGCAGCCATAGATATGTCAGAATACAAACTTTCAAATAAATTAAAGAATTAGTTCTACAAAACTAAAGGGGCTATGATACTGAGTCTCAAATTAATTCTATATGTAATGTCAAACACACCTGAGACTGAGAGGATTTTCAAAGGCATCTTGGGATAGGCCATGGCAGGTAAGGGCTTGGGATAGGGCCAAGGTCTTAGACATGATTGATTAAAGATATTGTGTATCCCAGTGTATATCATAAGATCTGATTCATCCACTGGTGTAGTTAGGCTGAAGGCAGGGAAGAGAATGGTGGTGATGGTAGCAAGAAGAACATGCTTAGAAGTGACTGTAGCAAGGGAAACTCAACTCACAGTAGTAGAAATGGGAGGAGGAGACAGCATGATCCAAGTTTCTATTTTATAAATGCTTGAGTTTGGAGGAGGCATGTGAAGGAAGGAGGTTCTTGGAGCTAAGGTGTCCTATGCTAGTGGATAGGAAATTGCCTATGTTACAGGATAGGAAATTTCCCAAATCCACTATTTCTATAATTTCCAGAATTTCCAAAAAGGATCTAGGGAGGGTTGTTTCCATGCCCCCTGGCAGGTGCTGCTGGATGTTTTGAGGCATTTTTTTTTAAAAAAGAAGAAATGAAAAGGGGTGATGGTGGTGGAGCTAGGGATGGATCTCTCTAAGATCTCCCAGGGTAAGTGTGGCATCTTAGGGGGGTTGCAGACTGCCAGAAATAGTGCAAATTGAGTCCACTTTTAGGGCTAGGGTTAGTGCTAGGGAATCATGGGAACTGTTTTTTATTGTGGCACCAGAGCTCTCTGACAAAGAAGGCTCAATGTCTCAGGAAAAAAAAACAATTCCCATGATTCCCTAGCACTAACCCTAACCCTAAAAGTGGACTCAATTTGCACTATTTCTGGCAGTCTGCAACCCCCCTTAGTCCCCTGATAGGAGACCATCCCTGTTTGACCAAATAAATAAATAAATAAAATTTAAAACATTTAAAATCCCATAGCTGATACCCCACCTTCCTTTTCATGTACTAATGTACCTTTGTTCTTTCCCAGTGGTTGAATCTTTCTTTTTGAATAGTGCAACAAGAAACTACTTGGAAATAGAACTCTGTCCGTAAGTATTGAATGGAAAAAGACCCACATGACAAGAATTATTTAAGTGTGGTCTATCCTAAGAGTTGTGTGTTGTCAGTGAGCCTCCCTAGTTCAAGGAACTGAATGAGCTTTCCTCAAGTTGTGATGCAATACACTATTTTTATGGCAGCACTCACTGTTGTTTTTAACATATTTGGGGGTAGCTGCCCCAATTAAAATGCACAATTAAAATGCACAAGATACACCAAGGTTTTGGAGGTTCACTGGCTTCTTCATTAGGAAAAGATGTTAAAAATCATACAGGAGAAGAAAAGTGATGATATTAGAGATTACATTTTGTCTCAGATGTTACTTCTTTTGTCAGTTAAGATGGTCAGAGGGATATCAATGTATGCAGAAGCCACTTCCCTTCTTAGCATAGGAACAAAAGGCAGTAAAACATGGACAATAACATTTCAAATCCATTAGCAGTGGCAAAGTAACTTCCATTGAAATCCAGGCAAACTCTGTCCTGTTGAAGTAGTCAGTTGTCTGAAAATAGTATTTTAAAATGACTGTCCATGATTGCCTCTGATTTGGGGTCTCTGGGACTCTGAATGAGACGTAGGGCCTCTGCAGACGGGTGGCCATGGGCCACTCCGAGAAGCCGCAGATTGGGGTCAAGGCTGCTGCACACCTCGGCCCCAATCCACTCTTTTTCCGCCCCTGGAAAGAGCGCTAAAATAGCACTCCTTCCGCAAGGTGCGGAAAGGGTGCCACAACATACAGTGCGCGCCTCTTTGGCGTCTCTTCCGGCTCAGCGTGTCCGACCGCTGAGCCAGAAGGACGTCATCAGAGCATCGTGTGCAACTATGGGCGCTCCGATGATGTCCTCAGGAAGGGGTTGGGGCACCTGGCATCTGGCTGCCCCACCCCTTCCTGGGATTGAAGACAGTGCTTTGTGCCCTCTGCAAAGGGGATTCGAAAATGTTCTTGCCTGAGTGTTTCTTTTAGCTAAGCTGTGTTCTCTGTACTACAAGGTTGCATTGATAAGACCACAGTCATCTTGTACTGTAAACATTTTCCACGTAATATTCCTATGTTCTGAAAACAATGTCTGCTTAACAAGAAGTTCTGAATA
>CM034708.1:39151593-39164998 GCA_020142125.1 Phrynosoma platyrhinos
CCCTCGGCCCTTAAAGGGGAAAGGTTGCCTACCCCTGGCCTAGGCAATATCACAGGGTTGTTGTCGGGATAAAATGGAGAGGAAGAGGAGGCATACGTAAGCTGTCTTGCATCCCTTGGAGAGGAAAAAGGAGGGATATAAACATAATAAGTCTGACTATGGATAGGCTGGATTGTTGCTATTAGCATTGCTTGTGGCTACAACTATATTGTTCATGTTGTCCTAACAAGAAGATACAACCACCAATATAATGTTTGCCTTTCCTCTCTCCCACTATGCTTAAGGCATTCAACTTAGTTGTTTTTTGAAAGAAGAGAATTTCCAATAGCAGCACATGGCCTTCATGGATGAGACCTTCCCCATTTGTGAAATTACGAGCAATTGAAGAAGGCTTGACAATAAATCTGCCACTATGTAATACTGAATCATTTTCCTATCTAGTAAAATAAAATTACATACACTTGAAGATTATATTTTGATCAGGGTCTTCATTTATGCTATTCATAGTGGTTGTAGTCCATGTTATGGCTAAGTTTTATGAATTTAAGAGAATACGTTGATGCCTCCATTTTCATTTTAGTCACTTTACCTGTAAGAGCCTAGTGTTAATTGGCCTTAGAAACTGCAATCCAGGAAGTGGTAATGGTTTCTAACCCAGGATTCTTAACACCCTCACACAAGTAATATTTTTAAATGCTATGTGAGGAACAATGATGCAACCAGCTCATAAACTATTTAAATTTATGCCTCCAAATCCTACAAAATCTTCCTTATAGATTAAGAGTATCAATTTTCTTGTTTATGATGAACACAGTGATCTGAGGACAAACTGTGTTTTTGTAATGTAGCCCACCATCCAACCCATATGGTATCATAAACTAACAAAGGCAGAGGAAATGGTCTTTTATTTTATTCTGCTATGAAAATGTATTTTCCATCATTTACATGAGGGATGTCTTAACACTATTTCTTATTTATTTGTCTGAATATTTCTACAGAGCCTTTCTATTAAACTTGTTTATAGTAGTTTACAACTGCATATTAAAGACAACTGTATTCAATAAAACTGCATACAGGAGAAAAATTCAGTAGTAAAAACAACTGCACCAGAATTTTTTTTGAAAAACCCTAAAGTTTAAAATAGTTGGAGTATGTGAGGGGGGCTGACATCTAAATCTAAGGTTCTAAAATAATATGTTCGTCTATGGACAGAGGCTTCCACAAGCAAACAACTGCTTGAATAGAATACTTAAGTGCTATAGGATGTCATTATATTGAATAATGATAAAAATGTTTATTGAGATTATTTTTGAGAAGGATAACTGAGACAGATGGCATATAACCCCCACCAAATCCTAAACTGTTTATAGCAAAAATATTTAAAGTTTCTGTAAATATATTTGAACAAAGAAGTATTTTTCCCCATTAAGCAGCTTGATTGGCTCATATGATTAAACCTCCAACATTTAGTTTTAAAACTCTGAAAGAACAACTTCAGTATCTCTTCAGGTAACAGGTTACATGTGCAGTAGAATTCTTTTCCAATAAAACTATGGGGCAAAAGTTACAGCATATGAGAGATTAAAGCAAAATTGTTTAAGGCAGGCTAGATTTTCACACCATTACGTTCACAAATGCTGTAGGCTAAATTGCTTCTAATGCAACATTTTGTGGAGTAAGCTGCTGCTCAAGGTATAAATATGGCAATATCTGTCTCTGAATAAAGAATTTCCAATCTGTTCCTGTAATCTACTCAACTTCCTAAAGTTTGAGGTCCCATTTATCAATACAACTTCCTATGTATACAATGTTTTGCAGAAGTATTAATCCTCCTATGACTTTTCTTGTGAGTTCTTCAAAGTATATGTTTAATGTGGGATAATCATGCATATGTCTTGGTGCATGTGTACCATGTGTGCCTGCAGTCACATATGTGTTGCTGTGTGCCTTCAAGTCATTTCTGACTTATGGTGCCCCTAAGGGAAACCTATCATGGAGTTTTCTTGGCAAGATTTGTTCGGGGGGGGCCTTTGCAGACTGCTAGAAATAGTGCAAATTGACTCCACTTTAACTGCCCTGGCTCAGTGCTAGGGAATCATGGGAATTTTATTTTTTTCTGAGACATTGAGCCTTCTCTGTCAGAGAACTCCGGTGCTACAATAAACTACAGTTCCCATGATTCCCTAGCACTTAGTCAGGGCAGTTAAAGTGGACTCAATTTACACTATTTCTGGCAGTCTGCAAAAGCCCTAAGAGAATGTGACTTCCCCAAAGTCACCCACTGGGTTTCCATGGCTGAGTGGGAATTTGAACCCTGCTATTCCAGAGTCCTAGTCCAACACTTAAACCAGTACACCATGCTGTATCTCCTAGCCACATATACACTTGTGCAGTAATCAAACTAACAGTCTGTACATGGTCTCTACTTTCCCCTGCTCTTAGACAGCAAGTCCCATAGTGAAGACTATAATGCCATATAAGCAAGGGTACTAAATACCCTGGAACTGATTTAATGAACAGAATGAAAAGATAGGCCCTTAGTCATCAAAAAGTAAAGATAAATCAGGTTAAAGAAAGAATGCAGACTTGATACCATGGGGCAGATCAAGAATCTCATAAGGGTCCAGAAAACTTGAGCTTTTCTTGAGCTGCTGGAAGGACAATTGATTAGGTATGTTCTGTTATGACCACTGGAAGTCTTCCAGTTTTGTGGTGTGGGTTCCCCTGTATGGCCCCAAATGGAACCTGTCAGCCATGAGCCTAAAAGTGGAAGATCACATACCAAGGTACCTGATTAACAGATCAAACAGATAGTCTGGAAGCTGCAGTCAAGGAAAAATTCACACTTCTAAGACAGAAAGGCTAGGTGATTTACAGCAGGATGTTTTGTACCCAAGTAGGAGAGTGCCCATTTACAATCCCATTCCCACCTTTGAAACCCCAGTCTAAAATTATCTTTTCCTGTACAGATTTGGCCCTTTGATGTATCTTTGCCTCAGGCTATTTTTGCTCTATATAACTACCCAAATTTCCTTTGTTTCCTTGGGCTGGCTAGAATTCAAGGTGACTCCACACCACTTTGCATTCTGACTGGTTCTGACTCACTGCCATCCCTCCCAGTGTGTTCCAATATGGCTGAGTCCAACACCATATCATCCAATTGGACCACTCAGAGTCACTATGTCTATAGTAAGTATCACAATTAGTGGCGCCTCTGATCTATTCGAACACTCATTACTTTATTCCTTAGCACTTGTGTGTGTGTGTGTGTGCATGCGCGTGCATGCATGCGCTTGCACTGATGTGTGTTTCCCCTGAATAAATTACAATTAATAGAAAGAATTCTGCCCCTGTGAACTCCCTATTCCAGCACCTCAGTATACAGATGGGAAACGATCTCTAGGGACTACTTGTAATTTGGTCCGTTATGTGACCTAATTAAAAATTCCCCTAGTTCAGAGTTACATTCCCTAAAAAGAGTGAAGTCTTATTGCATATTAAAGAATAGCACATTGATTATGGCATCATAAACATTTGTTAACTAGTGTCCACAGTACCAGCTGTATGGAGTGTTAATTTTACTTGGCAGGCACACGTATACCCACAGGCATAGATCATGTTTATGTATCTCACAGTCTTGTTTCCAATTGGGTTTTATCAGTTTGCCAGTAGCTATGTTCTTGAGGATTAAATCTTTTTAAAATGCTTGGTGATTACTCTACAGCAGAGGCTCAGTTAGAATGTGTATTATAGGTTAAAAGGTATCACCAGCATGAGTAATGAATAGGGTCAGGAAGTTATTAGAGAAAAGGCTTTCTGCAGAAAATAGAAGTCACAACGTAATGAGAACAAAAAAAAAATGCTAACTTCTATAAAATAACTGCAAGCAAACAGTAAGAAATGCAAACAAGGAGTCCGAAGACAATGGAGATTATTTCACAAATCTCAGTCCTGTCTTGGTTCATACTATTAACCCTCCCCAAAACATATCAATTTTGGAAATTTAATACGGCAATTCTTTTCAATAATGGGATGGGCTTTATATGCCATTAAGTCCACATTCCCCCTAAACCTGGTTTCCTTCCCTCCCTGCTTTCCCCTCCTGCCAAAGAAGGAACAACAGCCTCCCCATGAGTAAGCAGTCATTCCTTCTTTGGCAGGCTGTATGTGTGTGTGTGTGTGTGTGTGTGTGTGAAGCCTGTTTCTCTCCCCTCCCTCCTGCCAAAGAAGGAATGACTGCCTCTTGGTAAATAAGCAGTCATTCCTTCTTTGACAGATGTGTGTGCATGCAGAGAAGCCGGTTTTGAGAAAAGAGCCAATACCTCCTTCTCTTCTTAGCACTGAAAGTAGAATGTCTACAGATTTTCAAGGACAGAGAAAGGAAGAGATGGGAGTAATGCCCACTCACATCATATGGGATCATCAATGGCTGAATTACTCTGGGAATGACCTATTGCACATACTTCAGTAATGCATAAATTAAGAGCTGTTCACAGGAGTTTCCCATTAATTAAAAGTAGCAGCAGAAACACAGATTGGCTACATGATAGCTACTGCCCAGCCATGAAATCATGCAGTAGGAACCCGCCATTACAGTTAAAATCCTGCTTCTATTCCATTATTTAAGAACAGTGTGATAATCTTCAACACGTCTAATATTAAAACCAACAGTAAATGAATCTGAAGCAAACAACCAGTCAGGGGTATAGTTGGGACACCAGATGAGAGTTAAAGGAAAAGTAGACTAAGATGTTTACATGGTAGCTAAAGGATATCTTTTTCTTCATCTATCTACTGCAGATAACTTCAGACAAATACTAAGCAGAAAGTGAGAGAAGATCTTCACTTCCTTCTTATGCTGTGATGTATAGGGTGAAGGTACATATAAGAGGGGAACATTTTTTTAAGCAACGAGATGTTATTTGCTGTACTTTGTAAAAAAGAATTTATTATTATTATTATTATTATTATTATTATTATTATTATTATTACTATTATTATTAATAATAATATGTGAATTAATGTGTCAAATTACAACTGGGCTGAGGTGCTTGTTAGATATACAATCAGCCCTCCATATCAGTGGGCTAGTCATCCATGATAGGAGCATTTGCGGATGGCCCCATCCCATTCTTATCAGTGGTGGCACATGCATACAGCTGTGCCAATGCAGCCATGTGCACATTGGCATCCATTGACACTAATGGGATATGCAGTCATGCATTTTTTATATCCACGGCAAGATCTAGAATTGAACCTCTGCCTATGAAGAGCTGTATTCCTTAAAAGCATTTAAGCATAGCCAGAAAGTTAGCAATGCATATTCATAATTTCTAGTGACTGAATGATGATGCATTTTCATTATAGATATATGTACATGGGGATGCTTCAAGGATGCATGTGTTAGGAAGAGGGGTTTGCAAAATCTAAAGACTGGCTCCAGTGCTTTGTCACGCATGCAGATAATGTCTAAGGGTGATGGGTAGAATCATAGAGCTGGAAAGGGCTGCAAGGGAGATCTGGTTCAATCCCCTGCCATGAAGAAATAAATAACTAAAGCAATCCTGAAAGATTGCTACCCAACCTCTATTTAGAAATTTCTCAAGAGGCTGTATATATCCACGCTCAGAAAGTGCTTACAATCAATAGATTTTTTCTAATGTTTAGGTGGAATATTTTTCCTTATAATTTGAATCCATTGGTTTATGTTCTAGTCAATGGAGCAGCAGAAAACAACCTCACCCATAAAATTAAAATATTTAAAGAGTTCACATCATCAATTTAAACCATTATCTTGCCAAGCAGCTAATTATTGAAGGTGTATGTGACTAGAAAGGTCTTTACCTAGGGGCAGAAGAAAAACAAGGAGGGACTAATCTAGTCTCCCTTGAAAGGGAGTTCCATATTCTGTAACTGACCATCAAGGATGTCTTCTCTTGCCCAGTATTGACTAAATATTTCTTTGCAGGTGGCAGCACAGTGTAGTGTTTTGAGCATTGGACTAACATCTCTGGGATACCAGGGTTCAAACTCCTGCTCAGCCATGGAAACTCCCTGGGTGACATTGAGCAAGTCATGTTCTCTTAGCTTCAGAAAAAGGCAACATCAAACCCACTCTGAACAAATCTTTTCAAGAAAATCCCATGATAGAGTCACCTTAGAGTCACCATAAGTCAGAAATTACTTGAAGAAGATTATCACATGGGGTAATAAGCATTAGAGAAGAGTATTGTTACCATCATTATTGCACGATTAGGGCAATGGTTTTCACACAATGTCATTGAGCTATCGTTCTTGCGACATCATGGAAACGTTGGGCTAGTGGAATAAGTCATTGATGATAAAAAAAAACTGTCAATGGCTTGGCGATCATGGTTTATTTGCACTATTGCAAAGGTGTTAAAGGCAATCACATTTCAATAGCGCTCATCATACTGGTGAATCTTTGAAGAGTGCTGTGGGTCTTCCTTCCCCAATTATCACACTACAATCTACTTTTACTGTTTGGGTTGCCTCCTGCTGCATTTTGGGGTTTGTAGTTCAGTGAGGCTTAAGTGCTTTCTGGCTGAATATTCTAAATGGCTCTTCCTAAACTACAAGTCCCAGAATACAACAGGAGGATAATCTCCTAAATTGAACCCCACAATTTGGGAATCACTTCCTGTATCACAGGAGTTCCTCCGTGGGGGGAGAGAGACCCATTTTCAAAAGCCCTTTCTTACTACTTGTGAATCATTAATGCCCCGTTTTTGCAACCAGTGTGAAAGTAAGTATTTTAATGTCGGCATTGTATCGTTCTTGCTTAATAATGTTACAATAACAGTTTTTAAACTGTAATAGCCATCGTGTGATAATCTCCATAGACAGTAAACAATAATGATGACTGTGGAGAGAAGGTAGAATTGAGTCAGCTGAGCAATAGCCAATCAGAAGTGGGCTGGTGATAGCCAACAGAATTGTGGGCTGTAGGTGATAAAGAATTCTGTTGTTGATAGTTGGAGTCAGACCAGGTCTGGTATGGTAACAGTCCATAAAACAGGGACTGTGAGGGAATAATCCAGTAGCAAGGGGCTTAGCTCGAGTATAGCACTCCAAGTAGGGGAGTTGCTGGTATTTGATATCCTGCAGGATATAGGGCCTTTGCAGACTACCAGAAATAATGCAAATTGAGTCCACTTTAAGGGTTAGGGCTAGTGCTAGGGAGTCATGGGATTTTTTTTCCTGAGACATTGAGCCTTCTCTGTCACAGAGCTCTGGTGCCACAATAAAATACAATTCCCAGGATTCCCTAACCCTAACAGTGGACTCAATATGCACTATTTCTAGCAATCTGCAAATAGTTAGCCTGAGGGCTGGCATAGAAATAATGTTGGAAGGATAACAGTAAATAAGGATGGTGTGAGGGTGCTAAGTGAGAGTAAATGGTGTTCTTTAGATAAAGAGTTGTGTAACCAAGTGTAACAAAAACAAGTGAATACAACATCATAACAAATGAAGCATTGTTAACTATCATTCAAATAAAGTTTTATTGTTATTTAATTACAAGCTTGTCTGAACCTGGATTGAATTTCCATGCTACTAAGAGGTACATAAAGTGAACCAGTTACATCCATAAACTGGGGTTTCACAAGGAAACAGCTTTAAAAAGAAACATAGTTTAAGAAACCTCATAAGCAGAATACTTGGTGTGGCATAGGACTGCCAAAATAAGAGAAAGTGAGAAGTCCCCATCACAAAATTGGTGGCGGTGGTGGAATAGTAAAATCCTGTCGCTTGAAGAAAAGGATTGGGTGAGTGGGACAACGACAACAAATACATATAATTAGTAAATAATATGCAAGTATAATTCCTGAAGAGTCAGCACGGTGTAGTGGTTTGGGCATTGGAGTATGAACCTGGGGACCAGGGTTTGATTCCCCACTCAGCCATGGAAAACCAAAAAGAGATCTTGGGCAAGTCACATACTCTGAGTCACAGAAAATCTCATGATAGGTTCAACTTAGGGTCACCATAAGTCAGAAATTACTTGAAGGTACAAACAACAACAACAGCAACAAATCGTTGCTTGGTCAAGATACTTGACTTCTGTATTCCTCTTTACTCTATTTGTTTTAGAACAACCAGTGTGCTCTGTACTTTTCTGTACACCATGTTACAATGTTCCACACAACGAGCACTCCGATTCCTATGTTCCACATGACGGGCACTCTGATTACGTCCTTCTGGCTCAGCGTCCATACACACTGAGCTGGAAGAGACAGCAAAGAGGCGCACCATGCCTCTTATGGCGCCCCTTTTGAGGCTTGCGGAAGGACCGCTATTTTAGCGCTCCTTTCGCAGGTGGCAAAATGGAGTATCAGGGCCGAGGTGTTTGGCAGCCTCAGCCTCGATCCCCTGCTTCAGGGGGCAGCCCAGGGCTGCCCGTCTGCTTCCCCCCTAAATTTATTAGAAATGAGATATAAATCAATAGTCAACAACAAAAGATGTTTTAGTATATGTTCTCAGTATGTTTCCCCATAGGCAATGCAATTAAAAAATTCTAAGGTGTGCTCTTGTTTTGCGGCAAGTTCTGATAGTATCTATCACTGTGGCTTTGATTTAAATGCCTCATGGATTGGTGGGCACCATCTATGAGCATATTATACTTACTCATTTTTCAGCTAAATACTGCCAAGGACTGAGACTCTCTTCTTGCACTTACCATATATACTTGACTATATGTTGATCTCATGTATAAGTTGAGGGCAGATTTTGAGGCCAAAATTATGGATTTTGATATGACCTGTTTGATATGATAGTTGTTTTTCTTCTGTTTGGTTTGTAAAATCTTGCCTGATGAAGAAGCCCATGGAGTTTCGAAAGCTTCCAACAAATATATTGTGCATTTTTGTTGGCTATTAAAGACATCACTGATGGATTTTTGTTTGAATTTGCTGAATGGCCAACACAGTTACCCCTGAAAATTCCAGCAGGCATAACTATTTGTGCTTATACTGAAGGCTGGATGGATGAGAGAGTAGAAGGAGGTCAGTGCTTTCAGGGCAGATTAAACTCTTACCTTTCACCAGTGTGTGTGTGTGTGTGTGTATAATTTGAAGTACAGTACTTACAGTGACCCATGAATAAGTCAACTCATGTTTTTTGGGTCACTTTTTAAAACCTAAATTTCTAGACTTACACATGTGTATATACAGTACTACTACTGATGAATTTGTAATCCTTTCGGCAATGCCTCTTGAATATTTTAAGTCATTTGTTGTTAAAAATAAAAGGCGCCACAGCAAATCACTTAATAATGACATTTTTGTCTCCATTCATTGCCTTGGTGTTTACTGCATCATCTTTAATCATGTGGTATGGGTGTATGATGTAAATATATTTATAGAATTCCTGCCATACTGAATTGAATAAAATTATAGTCTATTATTGTAAAAGTACTATTTTTCTCACTTAACAAGCAGCCTGCAGCTTTGTGCATCTGTGGGCTATCCTTATCTCCATGGTTGCTACTCTTCTACATACCAACATATGTCAAGGGGAAAGGTTTGCTTCTCTCATGCAACCAAAGCAACTATATGCAATCTTGTACTGCAGTCATGCTTCCCCCTTAAAAAATGAAACTTAGTATCCTGATGGTGGCAGCAAAGTACATGTAAGCAGACAAACCTGGAGCTCATAAAGAAGCAAAGAGATTAATGAAGCCCTGCAGAGGTAATGATGACTCTGAAAAATGCATCAGCTTTTCTTTGGTTTAAAAAGATAGCATGGATAAAGTGTGGGAGGCAGAATTATATTTATCTATAGGTATTTTTAAATCATTAAAAGCATTGCTTCTGCATCCTGGCAGCAACAGGACACATAATCCTTCTTTGCTCAATCTTATTCCCCACTACTTCTCCTATACCAAATATGTAGCAAAATATGTGTTCTTAAGGCTCTTGGGTTTATCCATCTATCTTTAGACTTCATGGTTTATTTTCAAATGCTTTCTTCCTAATCTTGAAATTCCTCTATATTTCAATCGTTCTCTCTCTTTCTGTTATCGTGTCTTCAGTACCCATAAAAGTGTGATTAATGAGGCTGATGATGCATGTTCTAATAACAGATTGCAAAGGACATCATATTAGACAGCTGACAAGGCTTCTTTCTTCCAAAGTGTACATATAATAACAGCCTGGCAGACATGAGTTATGGATGTTGCTCCTTGAATAACAGCCACTGTATCATTTGTGAATGCCAATGGCAACATTATTGAAATGGGAAAAAAAGAAGAAAAGAGAAGAGATTTTCTCATTCCCAAATTGCAACTGTTGTTTTCAGTGTAATACTTGTTTGTCAATATGTTGTTTGGGAGGAAGAATCAGTAGGACATCTGATGATTTACAGGTTAGCAAAGGACTGTGTGAAGATGTTGTTGATCTTAGCTTAGAAGGGATAGGAGATAAAGAACTTTCATTAACATGTCTTAGAGAGAGACTGGACTTATTGTTATATAATACATGTATTTTATAGTCCATTTTTAAGCGACAGTTGGTTCCAACAGACTTGCTGTTAAAATCTGTGTAATGGTACAACTATAATTAGGTAGGCCTATGCACATGTCTGTATGTCTCTTCTGGTCTCTGTATGTCTCTTCTGGTGCAGGCCGAAGGAGCTACAGGTAGATTTAGAAATTTTATTCTCTCCAAAAAACATGTCCCCTCTGACCTTCCATATAATATTTCATATGGTTGAAAACTGCCCATGTATACTGATGGGTTTGGGAAGGACAACCACCACATGGTCAGAGACAATGTAACAATGTAAATATGGTCTATGATGAGCATGATGTTGTGCCAAAACCCATGTATGACTAGCCAATTATATTCCAAGGGACTTTCAGTCCTAAATAGGAGCCGGAAAACAACAGAGTAAAGGAAAAGCAAAAGCAAGGCTGTACAGGAGAAGGATATGTGATTATTTCAATTACATATACTTTGCTTTGATTGCAGCAAGGTAAAGTAATGGGATTGGAAAATTACACCAATTAAAGTGAAAAAAAGATAAGCACATTCTATAGCAACAGTGAAATACAGTATGAAAAAAGATGCATGATTAGATCAGTGAAATACATGTAAATAAACTAACGCAATGAGATCAGTAAGAAATTAAAATACAGCCTAGATGTTTCTATCTGAAATCTTTCTGTGTGTAATATTTCAGCCATTTATGTGTGATGACAAGGAATTGGGGGTGGGATGGTATTAGGGTCCTTGTTAAGGATGACTCTATTGCAAGGGCCTGAAAGGTGCCCTTGAAAACAAAATGAGGCAGTTGGCTTAGATGGGAGATGGAATCATATGAAAAAGGTATAAAGATGAAGCGATAGACCAGTGGGGAGAGATAAAAAGAGTGTGTGTGTGCACATAGAGCAGGAGTGGGCATAGTAGCTTGTGAAACCTACTATAGTGGCTCCCGAAGCTTCCAGTCTTAGAACAATAGGCATTTTGTCCACCAAATAATGTAGACCACCTCCACACAAGAAAACAAGGAAAAATACCCCCCACACCTCCACAAGCACTCCAGAACCTTGTATTAACCCCAAATACTGATTTTCTTATGTGGTCCCTGTCAAAATAGCAACAGGAAGTGTTCCTTTGCCAGGGACTGCAAGGAAAAATAGAAGTTCTTAAAATCACATTTGCTTCAGTTTGACTGGATTGTATGTCTCAGAGAAACATAGAAACATGTCTGAATCATTGGAATGAGAAGATGTCACAAACAGTAGTAATTTCTTAAAACCTTTCCCAGAAAAGGGGATTTGTGGAATTCTGGGGAAGAAGAGAAATTATGGGAAAGCCTTGCTTCAATGGGAAGACCTGTTGCCAGAAAAGGGTGGTGGTAGGGCAAAAGACCGTACCCTGAAAAGAGCATTGGAGGTTAAAATAGGCTTTAGCACTGTAAAGGTCAGGGGGGAGTTCTGAGCATAGAATATCCTCCAACAGTTCACAGATGAAAATCAAAATACCTGTGGCCAAACAACATCAGAGTATGGCCGATATGGCAAAACGTATTAACGAGTAAGAACTCACAAGCTCGGAGGGGCTGCAGAAGTTTGCATTTGCCTGAGTCTGTTCCCTTCTTTCCTCTCCCCTGTGCTAATTGAATGCAAACTATTTTGGCACTCTGAACTTTGTTTGCAGCAACTGAAGCAAGCAGTGGACAAAGGAGTGGGAGTGGGAGCAGCAAAGAGACATTATAAAAGCAACTTGGGAACTTGTGATGAAGTACTGTAAAGAAAAATGGCTCAAATGAAGACTGTCTTACAAAGAATAAGATAATTAGATTGGAAATACGATAATAGTTTAATTTAAGGAGGATCTATATGGGAGATTTTACTCAAAGTAAGAGTACTAATCCATCTGAATACCTATTTTAGTTATAAGGTTGAGAATTAAACAATCATGCCCAGAAGTTAAGATGTAAGAAATACAAAACAAAAAATAGAGTTCATGGTAGTCTATGGAAAAAGATAAAGAAAACAATTAAGAGAACATGTTGTATGTAGGATATATCAAAATTAATATAAGAGGAAGAATATATGTTCTGTGATGTTATCAATAATTGATGTTTACATATTTTATATTGACAAAGAAGCCTTAGGATGAAGAAAGATAAGAACACTTCAAAGAACAACATAGACAGAATTATTAATGTATTAAGAAAAAAAAATAGTAGCAGAAGTATGCAAATTGTAAGTCTGTTTTTCTTATGTGTGAAAACCAATAAAATTATCTATCTATCTATCTATCTATCTATCTATCTATCTATCTGCAACTGAAAAAGTGGAATGAGAGAGGATTAATTGGGATCATCACTGCCAAATTGGAACACTTGGAAGGTATGGCATAGCTGCCTATCACAAATATTTGCACTTTCAGGGTGATTATAAAACAGGATTCACCAGTTCAGTTCCCAACTAGAAAATGAACTATTGTTTCTGAGAGTGTTCTTTTTTTACTTTTCCTAAAGTGTTCTTATTGAATTACATGAGATTCTGTAATTTAGTTTTCCCCTAGATTTCTTATGTCTGCCTTTTCCAGTTCTGGTTACCCACTGATGGACTCTTGCTGGAAGAATAACCAATCTTGTCTTCCTTAATAAAGTTGTTTACTTTATAAATTATTGTTGTTGTGTGCCTACAAGCCATTTTCAATTTATAGTGACCCTAAGGTAAACCTATTACAGGGTTTCCTTGGCAAGATTTATTCAGAGACAATTTGCCACAGCCTTCCTTTGAGGCTGAGTGTGTGTGATTTGCCTAAAGTCACCCAATAGGTTTACATGGCTCAGTGGGATTCAAACCCTGGTCTCCAGAGTCATAGGGGGGATGCAGACCAGGGCGTCGGGGACGCCCTGGTCCGGA
>CM034708.1:39201629-39218154 GCA_020142125.1 Phrynosoma platyrhinos
TTTGAACTGAGTGTAGGTCTAATTCTTCAATTTGAGCTTTTTTTTTCTAATTAAGTCTGAGTTTTGGGTTTTCTTGTGAGAATTTGACAAGAATTTAATTTTTATAATAAATTCCTGGCATTTCTTTTCCTTAATTTTCTTTTGTTTGGAGCCTCCTGTATAAACAGACCTCAGATCTATTTTCTAGATAAAAAGTTTCTATTGCTTTTCTATGGTCTTATTAAAAGAGTCATGCATTAGGAGTGCTGGTCTAAATCACTAAGATTTTGAAGTCTGGGAAAGTCCTTCCAGTGCCCAGTCTAGTATTATTGGCAAATGGTCTGAAAATAAGTTTGGATGTAACATGTACTTTTTGGATGTGGAAGACAAAGAAACCCAGAGCAATTGGTTCAGGAAGAGAGTACAGTATGAGTCAGAAGTAATTTAATTTATTTGAAGCTAGCAGTTTTTGAATGAACAACTTTTGTAATGCAACTTGCTTTAAACAATTAATTAATTAATCAATTAATTAATGCTTTGAGGGGTGTTACTTTTCTTTGGACTAGGAGGTATAGCACCATACTTTTCCAGAGAGAGAATACATATTAATATATTATCAAATTAATGTCAGAAGTTTGCATATCAAGTCTTGTTATGGCCTCCAGGGATACTTACATAACCCTACATGTCAATAACACTGAAAGTGATTAAACATGATAAAAAATAAACTGCAGTTACAAGGCCTTTTTAATTTAGTATTACAAGGTAATAACAATTAAAGGATTACAAGTCTGAGGGGTTACTCACACTGTGTGATCTACTGAAAAGTGTGTATATTTAGGAGCAAGGAAATGCACCCACATATTTTACAGAGCAAAAAGCAAATGTTGACTTCCTCCTACAATAGGGTACATGGCTGGTTCCCCACTTGTAACTTGGGTAATCTATAAATGGATGTGGAAGGAGTTCAAGAACAATTATGCATTCTTCCTACATTACAAATATTTTGCTACTCCTGAGTAAACATATGCTTCTGAAAATTTGTAGTAGGACAAGTGAATCTAAAAAAGAACATGGAATTAGCAAGGTATGATATGGCACACAAACTTAGCACAGTCTTTCCCAACTCTCATATATCTAAGAGTGTAGCCACACTGAAGAATTAAAGCAATTTGACACCACTTTAATTGCCATGACTCTACCCTACAGAATCCTTGGATTTGTGGTTTGGTGAGATACCAGAGCTCTCTGACAAGTCAGGCTGAATATCTCATCAAGCTACAAGTCACAGGATTCTGTAGGATAGAGTCATGGCAATTAAGGTGGTGTCAAACTGCTTTAATTCTGCAGTGTGGATGCATCCAAAGTGTTTTACAATGCAGCTTCTATCAGCATCAATAAGGCTAATAGTCACAAGTGTCAGGAGCTGTAGTGCAAAACAAGGGTTGAAGTTGGCCCAAGCAAAGTGGCTGTGCTAAAAGTTAGTTGTTGGCTGAGGTTTATGTTAGAACCTAAGGCTTATATAATGCTGATCCTGAATGAAGTATGGAGTGGAAAGTAGAACTCAGTGTAGATACTGCCAGATACAAACTTTGTTTCACATTAATTAGCTCCAATTTGAAATATCTTAATTATATACTTATTTGTGTTTATATAACAACTGTGCCTAGGAAAAAAATAAGAAAGGAAACAAACGCTAATACTTAGTAAAGTATTTTTCAAAGAAATTACTTTGGAAGAACTCTTCATATTTATTTTACAGATGTTCCAGAAGGAAGTTTAGTGGTGTGAACATAACCTGGGGCTTTTGTTCTAGACACATTTACTTGGAAGTAAGTACTGCTGATTTCAATGGTACTTCAAAGAAGAAGTATGTAAGCCAAACCTTTCAAGCAGGTGTGTATGATAGGCTTAATGCTGCTTTGATCTTTGACTTATCTTCGTTTTTTATTTTAGCTCAGTACTTCAGTGCAATTCTGTATTCATTTCTTTTTGTATCATACTTCTTCAAATGTTATACATTTTCTCTGAAAGGTGGCTGTCTATTGCTACGATAGATAGCAATCTGCCACTTGAGCTGTTAATAGTCTTTGGAGTACAGTATGTAATAGTGTTTGCTAGTGGAATGTATATATTCGGGAATGGAAAGACAGAACTTTTGGATAAATATAAAACTTTTATACCACAAATATGATTGACTACAGTGTAGTGGTTAGTCTCATCCCAGATAATCTCTAGTAACTTTGAAAATAAGCATCATGAAACCAATTGACAGACTAAAAAAAGCATTTTGATGCAAGAATATCCATTGCAGCTTCATGACAGCTGCAAATGTTGGTTTGTACAATACCTTATTAAACATGGTCTACTCTTGTCTTTGCACTAAAAAATTAACAAAATTAATTTCAAATTTTAACCTCTGGGATCCCCAAACTTAGATTTTTCCAGATGTTGCACACTAGCAATTAATCCACCCTATTAGCCACACTAACTGGCACTGAGACTGATGGAAGTTATTGTCCACAGAATCTGGAGAGACCAGGGTGGGGAAGGTTGCTCTGTGTATGATGTATATTGATGCCTGTGGTTTTTGGAATCGTTCGAAACATAGTTGGCCTTTTTTGGAATGTGCTTTGATGTGATGAAACTTGACAACTTGGTTCCAAGGGGTGTTCACATTAAACTACCATTATTCAATGGGGGACCATTTATGTTTTGTAGACAGAACGGTTCAATTCCTGTCATCTTGATTTAAGAGGTTCAGTTAACCATGTGGTGTGAAATACTTCTTTTTTAAATAATATTTTTAATTAAGAATTTCCAAGTACACTGAAAAACTACATATAGAGAGATGTGTGTAAAGAAAAGAAAAAAGAAGTAAAAAAGGAAAAAAAGGACTTTCAGCTTTCTTTTCTGTGGTTATAAGTCTAGATATATAAAATCTAACTTCTCCAAACAAAAAATGCTTCATTTACTTCTTCTGCTAATTCAATTCTACTAATTATTAAATGTGATGTGAAATTTGTTGCTGCTCTGTGCCTTCAAGTTGTTTCCAGATGTTGCAAACCCTAATGGTTTTCTTAGAAGTTTCTTCAAAGAGGGTTTGGGATTGCCATTCTCTGAGGCTGAAAGTGTGTGACTTGTCCAAGGTGACCCAGTAGATTTACATGGATGAGCCAGGATTCAAACCCTGGTCTTGAGTCATAGTCCAGCACTCAAACCACTACACCATGCTGGCTCCTATTTTAGACCTCTGCTGGATGTCTGCTATTTACTTCTTTTAACAGGATTTGTGAGATACTGGAGAGATGTAAAACACATGCTTGCCCATAGTTGTGCCCTAATTCCTCCAATTTCTGTGTTTGAGTGGTTATTTGGTGGAGCAGATGTGCACCTGGGGCAACCAAACATCTTTCAGTACTGAAAAATAAATTTGAGGACTTAACACCCAGAGTAGCCTAGCTTGAACTGAGGTGCTGAGTGTGAAGAATATTTTTAATTATTTTATTGTAACATTTGTTGTTGTTGTGTGTTTCAAGTCGTTTCCAACTTATGGTGATCCTAAGGTGAACCTATCATGGGGTTTTCTTAACAAGTTACCTTCCTTCAATATTCCTAAGATGTTGAAACTTACCTTTCTTTTAAGTGCTTTTTAAGTATTTCATAATTTTGAGAAGGCAAGGAATCTGATAACCACCTTAAGAAATCATGAACATGATGTGATATTGTATTGGAGCTTTAGTCAGATGGTCTTTATTTAAGGTTATATAAACATGCAAGGTCCACCAATGATACTACCTTTCTGCAGTGATTGGATTATGTGGTCCTGGTAGGGTCTCCCATTTTAGATAGGCCTTTGCTGAGGAGCCAGACCAAATGTGCCAAACAACTACTGAGCAGCAGCAGTAGTGGGAGATGACACTGGTGGAGGATCTCTCAGAGATAACAGCAGTGGCACCATAGCAAACACTTGTTAGTACTGTGCAGAAGGAGGCACAGTAAACCCCTTTTCAATGTCTTTTACCATTGACACCACTGACATTATGATACAATCCAAAATGAAATAAATGATAGTGCCAGAAGGTGAAACTCTCCAGGTTGGATAGCACTCAGTGAGCTACTGGGATACAGCAAAGGACAACTAGGAGTAGCTCTGTGGCTAATGATGCAACTGGCCTCAAGACAAAAGGGCATTCATCCGTTGACCTGCTCAGAGGTGAAAGGAAAGTCTGAAATCAAAATGACTGTAACAGATTAGAAATCTGGACCAAAACTAGCAAAATGAATTTAAACAGGGAGAAATGTAGCATATTACATTTGGGCAGTAAAAATGAAACGCACAGATATAGGATGGGTCACACTTGGCTTGATGGTAATACATGGAAAAAGGATCTAGGAATCTTAGAGGACCATAGGCTGAACATGAGTCAGCAATGTCATGTGGTAGCTAAGAAAGCCAATGCAATTCTAGGATGTATCAATAGGAGTATAGTGTCTAAATCGAGGGAAATAATAGTACCACTCTATTCTGCTTTGGTCAGACCTCATCTGGAATATTGTGTCCAGTTCTGGGCACCACAATTCAAGAAGGATGTGGACAAGCTGGAACATGTCTAGAGGAGGTGACCAAAAATGGTGAAAAGTCTGGAACCCATGCCCTATGAGGAGCAACTTGGGGAGCTGGATATGTTTAGTCTGGAGGTTAAGAGGTGACATGATAGTCCTGTTGAAATATCTGAAGGGACATTGTGGATGGAGCAAGCTTGTTTTCTGCTGCTCCAGAGACTAGGACACAGAGCAATGGATTCAAGCTACAGGAAAAGAGATTCCACCTAAATATTATGAAGAAGTTCCTGACAGTAAGAGCTGTTCAACAGTGGAACACATTGCCATGGAGTGAGGTGGAGTCTCCTTTGGTGGGTTTTAAACAGAATCTGGATGGCCATTTATCAGGGGTGCTTTGAATGTGTGTTCCTGCATGGCAAAGGGTTGGACTGAATGGTCCTTGAGGTCTCTTGCAACTTTAGGATTCCATGAATCTATTATTCTATTTATGAAATGAAAATCTAAGAACTGGAGTGACATTAATAGCGAGGAAATATATAGCAAAATCAGTCAAAGGATATAATGCAAAGCCTGACCAAGTCATATCAATAAGATTTCAGGGGGAAAACCCCATCAATATAACTATAATTCAGGTTTATGATTCAATTACAGAAGCAGAAACAGAAATATTGAAAGATTTTATGCTAGAGTCCAGGAGAACTTCTCCCTTTAGTTCAGAACCCTAGGAAACCGGGGTTCCAAATTATGTGGAGAATTTGAATAGATAGCAAAAGCTCTCTTCAGATCATGGCTCTTCATATGAGGAAAACAAGAATGGCCTAGGTTTGGGTAAATATGCTTTCTTCATTATATGTTTACTTAACGCAACCAGAATAAAGCTGATGGGAATTCAGGATGCCTACTAAATTCTGAAGTGTCACACTCCTTCTGTTTATTTCTCTCAAATTCTGTTTAATGTAAGGTACTAGCAAGAAAGCAACTGCATTACAACTAAATGAATTAACCAAAGCTCCAAAACATAAATTAGAATTTAACTATGCCATTAAAAGCTAATTTAATTTGCAAGCCATCATTATTAGATAATAAAGACCTACTGCAAAATGCACAACAAAACAAGGGAAAAACAAGCTATAAATCTCTTTGAGCAGATGAATCACTCTTTCACTAAAAATAAGGGATGAAGGATCTTGAATGCTTAGTAGCTCAAGAGATAATGAAAAGGTAATAATGAAATAACTTGAGAGTTTAGTGAAGAAAGGATGTTTTTATGGGTGAGGGAAAGCCTTAAGAGGTGCTAAATGGAAATCTGCATGATTAAAAAACCCAACAACCTCTTAAATCTGATTTTATAAAAACATATTATTTGGAAGAACATTATCCTTCTGAAGCACCACTGAATGGAGCCAGCAAGATGAGTGACCAGATGTGATGAATGATAGGGCTCTTGTAACTTTAAGAACTAGTAGGAAATACTTGCCATGAGGTAGAGTGAAGGTGGCTACTTTAGGCAGAAGACTTTGGGTGTCATAAAAGAGCAGCAGTTGTTAATTATTTACATTGCTATTGTTTTATTTTTACCTGCCAAGGACAAGGAGAAATGTTTGTGTGATTTTCTGTCTCATGTGCTAGAATATCTTGGCTGGCTTTCCTGTTCACTTTAGCTTGGATGACTGTCTGTGGGTGGCATGGAACATGGCAAAGAGGGTACCATTGGTTGTTTTGCCTCAGGCAGCAAAATGGATTTGGTCAACTTTGAGTAGAGTGAAGCACCTGCTTTAACAATGTCATGGGGTGGGGTGGGGTGGATGATAGAAGCAAGAACTATGCTTATCAATGATTTTGTGAAACTACTGAATGTTGTTGATCCTAGAATTGGAAAGGGTAGGGGGAGATTTTGGAAGATAAATTTCTTGAGCTAGTGCTAAATAGTTGTTTAGAAGAAGCAGACTTTGACAGTTCAGCATAATTCCTTCAGGATTATAGCTGTGCATGTTTTACTTAGCAAAATTCTTTCTTCTGCACAGTTATAGGTACAAGAATTCTGTCATTGGCTGCAACGAATTACCCTGCATGATGGAAAAAGAAACCTATGTGTGCAAATGCAATTAGTTATCTTATCTTTGCCTACCAAATGCAGTTTCACCAGTCTTCTAGGCCAGTGTTTGCTGGGTATTATCCTTTCATTTTTAAATTACAGTTGGGAATCAGCAAAAGCTGAGGCACTATCTGGTGAAGTTGAGGGTCAACCACTCTCCCAGTAGATCAGCATTACAATTGCAAAAACAAAGAAGGGGGTTATATTTTAAGAATTCTAAAATACAACCTGCAGCAATTATAAAAAAGTACAGAACCCTACCCACTTCTTTTTAGAAATAAAGGGATGTATGTCTTCGATGTTCAAACTATTATTTGGAAGAGCACGATACTTATGATGCAATCCTAATTTTATTTTCCAAGATCCATTTAAGAAAATGGGACTGGATAGCTGTGTGTAGGATTGCACTATGAGCAGGTTAACACAGTGAATTAGAGAAATATGGGTGCTTTCAGCATCTAAAACAGTATCTCAATAAGTAATAGCCCCCTTGCTGTAAGAATGTGAACACATTTTGGTGTTAATTTTTCCCCTTCAGTGACATTCCCTTTACAATTAAGTAGTGTCATTGTTGTATGTATTCAAGTAATTTCCATGTTATGGTGGTTCTAAGGCAAGACTATCACATAAATTTCTTGGCAAGATTTCTGCAGAGGGGGTTTCCTCTTGCCGCCCACTGAGACTGAGAAAGTATGATTTGCCCAAGCTCACTCAGTGGGTTTCCATGGCCAAGTGGGGATTCAGACCCTGTTTTCCAGAATCCTAGTCCAACACTAGCATAGTATTGTGGTGTAGTCTAACACTCAAACCACTACACCACTACACTACGCCAGTTAACTATACTAACATATTTAGTGGGACTACATTTAGGTATCTTATCCTTGCCTTACATAGCACGCATCAGCTAGAATAAATCTATTCCGCTTAATGAAACTCCACTTTTAATACTATCATCAGAATAGGCTGCAAGAATTCCAATCAATATGAACATTTTGTTTCTCTTTGTGGTCTTTCTCTTGCTGAAAAACCAACCACTCAATGCACTCATATTCTGAGATTTGGAGATAAATATGATTCCATTGACATATCGTCTTTATGTTATACTGTCAGCAGATGGCAGTGCAGTACTTTGCTTCTAATTTCCCAGTGGTCTAATTTTAAATGATGATTACCATTTTAATAAAATTAATGTTATTAATAGGAGAAGTGGTAATAGGTTCATTTGTCCAAACTGTCTTATCTCATACCAGACAAAACTGTGGAATTATATATGGTCCATCTTCCCTTTCTTCCTGAGAGTGGCTCAAGCTTTATCCACATATGTGATCAGCCAGAGTATTAAATTGCTTTGCACTATCTGACTCCATAGATGCACGTAAGGTCATACACTGAAGGCACTGATAGGGCTGTATAATTAAATGGTGCCATATTTTAAGGCTCATTCAATTTGGGTAATTACAAAATCACCCTCTGTACGATCCCTGGAGTATAAGATTGGTTAATTTCATTCAAGATCTGCTGTGGGGTAGTTGGTTCCTGTGCTTCTAAGGGGGTTGAAATGCTATCTCAGACATATGGACTCTTTAGTTTAATGTCCCATCCCCTGCACCATATGTATAACTATCAGCCTGACTGGTCTATTGACTGTGATGGCACTAGTCAGGCATGTCAAACTACTCCTGTGCTGAAATGAATGTTTGCAGGTCTGGGTTCAGCATTTGTAAATCAATATTGTGTGAAGCTTGTTAGAGAGGGCTTTGAATGAAAGAAGCTGTAGAAATGTCAGTCATTATTATAGTCAGCTTCACAAATATCCCCTATACTAGCCATGTTTACTCATATCTGCCAGTGAGATATAGTGATCTTGAACAAGGAAGACAAAACCCACTACCAGACTCCCCCCTCCCCGCGATCCTCTCGTGAATGGGGAAAAAATGCAGATATTCACGTCCCATTTCTTTTAATGGCAGCGTGCTCCCATGTGTGCCACTATGTATGCACTGCAGGCGTATGCACCATTTTGCCCCTCCTGGCTTGCCATCCACAAAAGATCAAAACCATGGACGGCAAGTGTATATCTTACGTACATTTATTTGATCTGCTTTTTCTTTAACAGCAGCAATATGTGCTAGTTTTATACCGATGCACATGTATTATTCATTAAAAGCAAGCAATACTGTGTGTTGCAGCATGAGAAAACCTTAATGACTCTGAGTAGGCTGTTTTGCTAATTGTGATGGGTAAGGTAAAGGTAAAGGTTGTCAATCCTTGTCCAACCGTAGAGGGTGGTGCTTAACTCCATTACTAAGCCGAAGGGCCAGCGTTGTCAGAGACTACTCTGTGATCATGTGGCCAGCATGATTGAACAGAACACTGTTTACCTTCCCACCAAAGTGGTACCTATTTATCTATTTGCATTTGCATGCTTTCAAACTGTTAGGTTGGCAGAAGCTGGGACTAGTGATGGGAGCTCACTCCATCATGCAGCACCCGGGCCTTGAACTGCCAACCTGCCAATCTTGCAATCAACACAGTCAGCATCTTAACCATTTGAGCCACTGCATGGGTAGAGTTTTTTAAAACAAATTCAGGTTCTTTAAATCAGTGGTGGTAGTTATGTGGCATCCAGATGTTTTTGGCCTGTAACTCTCAACATTCTTCACCATTGGCTATATTGGCTAGGGCTACTGGGATTTGCAGTTCAACAATATTTGAAACTTGCATAATTTTCACTCAATTTTAATTCTGTAGTTCATCAGCTGGGCTCCTTTGTAGAAGAGGATGAAAAAGTTACTTTACTGGGCCACAACTACCATAATCCCCAGTTAGCATGGTCCATGTGGCATTCTTGACATTTATAGTCTTCTGAGATCTGTAATTATTGGCAGTGCTGGACATATTGGTGGTTCCCTTGGTATTGTCTCACATTGAATTCGTGGTTTCAGTAGTAAAAGAGCTACAAAATTAAATGAAGTACATTAAAGCAAGGGCAACATAAGATGAGCAAGTATAGTGTAGTGGTTTGAGTGTTGAACTATGACTTTAGAGACCAGAGTTCGAATCCTCTCTGGGCTATGGAAACCCACTTGGGCAAGTCACATTCTCTCAGCCTCAGAGTAAAGCAAATGAAAACTCCCTCTGAACAAATCTTGCCAGGGAAATCCTGTGATTGGTTTGCCTTAGGGTCATCATAAATTAGAAGTGACTTGAAGGCACATAAAAAGAACGACAAGAAGAACAACAATGTAAGACACTTTGATACCCTGTGGTGGAAAAGTCATTTGTGTGCACACATTTGTGTGAAAAAGATCACTTGTGCATGCATGCACACACACACACATATATGCACAAAAACCGTAGGATTATTTCAATGATTGTCCACGTGATTTGTACAACATTACAGTATGGTACCTGGTACCTAGTTATGGGGAGCTAGACTATGGAAAACTTGAGACTGAAGGTTCTGATGTTTGGGAGGGGACAAGAATTAGGTGGCGGAAAGGCTAAAATAAATAACAGCTAGGTGTTCCATGAGCTTGCCCGACTTTAAAAACATCTGGGAGAGAGCATACTCTTTATCCCATCACCATCACACAGGTGCATTTGATGAGGACATGGGAAAGAGCTATTTCCACTCCCAAGTTTTGGCACTTCCTCCCCTGGGGGACTGCTTTCTGTTCAATGGTGGCAAATGTCATTTTTATCTAGGTAGCCAAGGGCATTACTAGAGGCCTGTGGGGCTGTGGGCTGCATTAGGTGACACTTTGGGGAGGGGATGAATACCAGGTGGTATTTCTCTCCATCCCAAAACACCACCTGGTCACCCCCCTCCACCAGCCAAGGCCCCTCTGCTGTCCAGCAGCTGCAGGTGGTGATGGGATGCTGGTGCTGCCCAGAAGCCCTTCTGGGACTGGTACAGCTCTTGTGCAAGTGTTGTCACCTCCCTTTCTTCGTCACCCTGAAGTTGCACCAGATCTGCAATGGATCAGATGTCATAACTGCAAAGGAGGACAAGGCACCACAAAACATAGGACATTCAAGACAAATGTAGGACATTACAAAATGAAAGCTAAATATATTAATATAAGTGTAAACTCATGCGTCTCAGTCATGCTGAAAGTGGAGGATATTTGAAATTCCTCCTTGACAGAAGGTTGAAATGTAGGACGCATCTTAGAAAAGGAGGATGTCTGGTCACTTTGGTGGGGGTGGGGTGGGGTGGCTGGGGGTTTGCCAGCTAGGCAGTCTGGGAGGTGATAGCATGAGTTACTACACAAGGGTGACACTAGCTCTAGTAACGCCACTGGAGGCAGCCCTTTGGCTTTTAACTTACTGTGTCAGAAGGATATTCTAATGGGGTGTGTTATGCTTTTATCCTTTTTATTTACTATGTGTTTTAAAATGGTTTCAATTAAGCATTTTTAGTAGAATTGTTTAATTTTTTTTTTACTTTTGTATCAAATAGGTTTTAGCTATATTTTGCTTTATTTTGCTTTAAGCCCCCTTGGGTCACAAACTGGGAGAAAGCTAGCTTATAAATGACACATACAAAATAAACAAATAAATGAAATAAGGATGTAAGGGAAGACCAGCAAGAAAGCAGAGGAATGGACAGGAGAGAAAAGCAACAGCAATGGAGTGAGGGAGAGAAAGGGGCTGTAACTCTGGGAAAATTGGTATAGCACACATAAATACCAGGGTGTACAGAAGTAAAGATCAGGGTTTTCTTTTAAGGTTGGCAGACAGAAGAAAAAAAGAGAGAGAGAGAGGGAGAAGAAGCATCATGTTGATAATTTTCACCCCAGTGAAGCTGGGAATTTTGCTATATCACATTTAGTAATTGATATTTTAACCAAGCTATCTTGATCTTTTAAAATAAACACAAGGTAATTGTTTAAAAATGGTCTTTAAAAAACCACCTAGCTTTTCTTATACTACTACTTTTTTATTGTTTTTATGTGTTTTCAATCAGTAACCCTAAGGTGAATCTATCATAGGATTTTCTGGGGCTGAGAGTGTGTGATTCACCCAAGGTCATCCAGTGGGTTTCCATGGTCAAGCAGAAAACTGAACACTGATCTTCAAAGTTGTAGTCCCACATGCAAACAATGCTGGGTCTGATACTACATAAACTGAACAGATTTTTTTTGAGGGGAACCCAAATACAAGTAAAGAAGTCTTATTTTTATGAACTGCCTTTACTCACATGAGCACTTTTAGCAATGCTAACAGGGTCTGCTCATGTAAACATGTAATAATTGCTTAATTAAGCTATTAAATTGAGGAAAGCTGCTGGGCATGAATAGTCTAAATTATAATACACAGTTATTTCAAAAGAGTGATTAAAAATAGTTAATGACCCATGATGGGTAAGCAATATAAAGGAATAATAAGTGAGGCAAATATAAGTTGTTTAGTCATGTTTTATTCTTGTTTACTTTGAACATCTAATGGCAAATCAGAATCTCAATTTTGAATGGAAGCCTTTTAGACTGGGGTGGACAATCACAAAGGGAAGGGGCCAGTTTTCACCATAACCTCTGATAGGGCACACCCACATGCCCAGTTGCTCTACCGTGCTGGTATACAGCCACCCCTCCTCAGAAACAGTCAAAAACAGCCAAAACACTTCCTCTGGGTTGTGGAAGGGTAGAAAGCAGCAGTTTGCAAAATTTGGGATGATTTGACATTGTTGTGGGGCAAAAGCTATCTGAAAATTGGACAGGATTAAAATTAGGGCACTGGAGGGCTGGATGGTGCTCAGGGACCACTTGTTGCCCATGGCCAATTTCCTATCCCTGCCATAAGACACAAGAATAACAGGGTATAACTTCTATTTCTTTGCAATATGTTTTGTCTGTTTAACCAGCCATAAATTTGTTATCAGAAGCCTCTTGACTGCATTGCTTCATATGGGTATAAAAAAAGAGAGGCCAAAAATGTTCTTTCAGGTTCATTTTGTAGTTAATTCAGCAGAATTCTAACTTAATTGATAAGCGAATTAGGCCAAGATGAGCAAGCTATGGTCAATGGACCTTGTGCAGGTTCATTCTATGGCTTCCATCTCTCCAACTGCTGACCCAGAAATGAGTGCTTCTATCACACCACTGCAGGAAGTAGACTTGTAAAATGTAAAGTCTAAGCAGGTAATGGTTTTCCCCTCTTCCCTTCCCTTCTGTCCTGCCAGTCCACAGGGCTGTATGATGCAGCAGAATGTTCCAGTGCAGTTGTCACCAAACTTTGGCATTGTGGTATTAATGCCAATGCCAAATTCAGTGACATCACAAGCACTTGGGAGGACCTTTATTATGGTGAAAAGCCTCTAAGCAGGTTATGCCACTTCCAAGTCAGATGTCATGCTTGCTTCACTAATAGAAATACTCATATGTAATGAATCAGGCCTCTCAAGTCATGACACTTTTAAAAAGTGACCCTATTTTCTTTAATCATTTCATTTGTAAACTGTTTTCTTCAAAATCTTACAATCTGTTAATTTATCACTCTGAAAATGAAAGTTCATACTGTTAGTAGTTTTGAAAACCTCCCTAGGACACCAGGAAGGATACGCTCTCAAAAATTAACATCTGAAAGTGGTTAGCTGGATCCCTACAACTGTGCATACTTTTACATTTGAATTGCACCAGTGATGTTATCAAAGAGAATTGATTTCCTTCTTAGGAATGGAAACTGAACCCAAATAATAGATGTTCTTTAACTTCGATATCTTTTCCTTACTTTGCATCTTGAAACTAAAGGGGATTTTAAAAATGAACTCTTGCAAGCATAACAGACACAGATATTTTCTAGAATCTCTGAATCATACATATGCTACCAGAAGGTTATGCCTATGGGTATATGTGGCTCGTGGCTCCTTGTCTCTCTAATGGTAGAAATATATTTCATGCCTGTGTCATAGTGAATCAGATAAAAAAATATTAGAATGGCCTATATACTCCATGACCATGAAAATTAAAGATGCCACTAGTTAAGCATAACATGAGAAATCTGGATATAGAATGAAACCAGTAACTGATAGAAGATATTGCATACAGTCAGATAGTTTGGGTGTGTAACTGCTATTTAGCTGAGGAAAAAACCTGTACTTTTAATAATAATTGTTGACTGTCTAAAGGCCCTCCCAGGTGCTGTGATTTGTTAATACTTTCATCACCAGTATTGTATTTAGAAGCCTGGAATTCTTAGAAAAAAGAATGTAGACTCCTGAGATATTCAAAAAATTAAGGCTTTACGATACTACAGTTCTTTCCCTTCCCATTCTGATAAACCTGTAGATGCATTGGATGAAAGCCTCAAAAGCATTGGATGTCAAATCCTAGCAAGTTGGGAGTGATGGGAGTTGTAGTCCAGCACATTTGTAGTGCACCAGAATTGTACTGGCATAGGATATCCAGGGAGGAGGTGTGTGGGATAGCTACCTTAGTTTTATTCCACTATGATAACTATAGGATGGATTGCAAACCTATGACCTTCCAGGAGTTGTTTCCATTATATCTACCATCATCCTTGATCACTAGCTAGCTGGGTTGATTAGAGTTGGCATACAATTACATCAAAAGGGCCATAGTTTTCCCATGTGTACTTTACAAACCTGACACATTATTTCACTTGCATAATCTGCTTTTGGTTATAAGTATGCTTCTGTTGGTTGTGTACCACAAACAACCTACATCTGTAGTCTGCCCAGATACTCACTACAGACATTTCATAGGGGAGCCACCTATGGCCCTAGCAATTAGTCACAAGTCATAACTTGCCACTGGCTTTCTGAGGCCAAATACTACCAGGACTTAAAATGTGCATATAAGTATAGAGCAGTGCTTCTCCATTATTTTCTTTCACACCCCCCCAGGAAAGAAGAAAACATTTTGCGCCCCCCCGCGTGACTGTAAATAGTCACATGGGTGGGTTTGACCAATCAGGATAGAGCACGTCGGGCTGCTACTGGGGCTGCGCTGGGACAATCTCCCTCTCTCCAGCCGTAACGGGCCCCCCTTTACGGAGCCTCGCGCCCCCCCTGGGGGGGCCCGCCCCACTATTTGAGAACCACTTGTATAGAGGCAGATTCAACAATAACCACTATCATCCAAATCAGGGTGGGAATCATATAGCCCTTTTGATGTTGTTGGACTCCAACTTTCAGTAGATTCAGACAGTGTAACCAATGGTAAAGACTGGTGGGATTTGCAGTCCAATAATATCTGGAGGGTTGTATGGTTCCCACCCTTGTCTAAATGAAGAGCCAAAAACATCTATACTGAAAGGCAGATTCTGCAAATGAAATCCTATGGCACTTCTGTAATGAATGGATGGGAAATCTGTGGCACCTTTAGATGTGTTAGATTCTAAATCCCAGCAGGCCTAGTCAGTGGTAAGAAGTGCTGGGAAATACACTCCAATGACTTATGGAGGAGCATATGATCTCTTCCTTGCCCTAAACAGGAATAGAACACATCTCACCATACAGATAAAAACTATAACTGGGTAACCTGCATCCCTGTTCATTCTCCAATCTAGGTGCTGTTTATGGGCAAATTCAAGGTCCCTGCTCTTGCTTCTTATGGTTTCTTCTTATTTAAAGACTTTAAAGACAGTTCTTGAACTAGAAGTCTACAGAATGTATGGAAGATACTTTCCTTTAAAAAGGAGGGCACATACACATGCTCTTTGGAAGTTCTTGACAGGGAAACTGCAGTCAAAGACAATGGAATATGCTAGAGACAATATTCTTTCTTTCAGCATGTCTTTTTGTTTTGGAATATGGAACATTTTGGGGAACTCAAGAAAAACAGTGTCAGCTCATTATCTACTTAGCCATTACTTTTTTTTCCCTTTTTTGCAGCCCCCCAATATTCTCCACCCTCTATCTCCAGAAATAAAACTTGTTGGTGCTGCTAGGATACTTCTAAAAACCCTAATTTACAGTAAATACCTCTCCTAGAAGTGAATATTAAAACAAAAGCCATGTTAGCAAGTGCTTCTCTGTCATTCAGGATGTAGCTCTCTTTCATGTTGTTTTGAAGTTTGTTACCGTAGGTTTTTTTTTAAAAACACCAAATTGAATTACATAAGCCACTTATTCATCCATGATTCTAGTCTGATTCTGAGTTATTATGAATTTTATTGCTTCCCTGTTCTGCCCTTGCCAGGCTCCCTCCATTTTGTATTGTCAGCACTTTTGCTTGCTGCCTTTTCCTTTTTTGTGGTCTTTAGGCAAACAAGATCAATACTAATATAATGACATGCTACAAGTCAACCTCTTCCATTTGGAAATGTTCACAATCATAAGTATTTTCTGCCTGCAGAATCATGGCAAGGATTTTATCCACTCAGGATAACTTGACACCTATGACATGTGCCTAAATGTCATAATAACTCAGAAGCCTACCTCCACCTTCTTGGCAGTGTGGCGGCACAATGGCAGCAGAGCTGGGAGAGCCCTGGGTGGAGAATAAAAAGTCTGCCCAGTTCCACCTTCTTTGGCAACGCAGGGAATCTGGGAGGACTTGGGCGGTGGTTTAATCTCCATCATCACCCACCCAATTACCAGAATCTGTTTACCTGTAGTTTTAAAAATGACTGGGTTGTGTACTCTGGGCTTATAAAACAATCAATTAGATGGAGGAAAACAGGGGCGAGTTGTCAGAGGAAACCCTGGGAGTGGCAATTCAAGTGGTGTGGGGCAAAGGAAGAAAAGGCGATAGCAGAGTGAAATCTTTTTACAAAAGAAGGCGGGCTCGATGTTTAAAAGTGATCCTGCTCTCAGTTCACTCTGTTGCCCAAAGTAGGTTGGGGAGCTTACCAGCCTTGCCATAGAATCTTACCTTGCTCCTTTGTAATGCCAGGTCAGTGAAAAACAAAACTCAT
>CM034708.1:39265734-39294402 GCA_020142125.1 Phrynosoma platyrhinos
GCTTACAACATTAAAATGTACATAAAGATATGTTAATACAATGTAAATACTATGTATGTGAACCATTGCATACAAACACCAGCCTCCCCACCCCGCAAAAAGATGACACCATATTTTCTTGATGTCAGTACAAATAAGGGAGCTACCCTTTGAGGGTGGGAACACACAGGTGACCTAAGTGGCCACCCATCAACATGGCACCCTTTCGCCCCCCCATCCCTTCAATGACAATTCCATTGCATTTGCCATTTGGGAGTCAAACCCCACATTTTTAAAAAAGGCTCTTCCCAAAAATAGCTGACTGAATGGGAGGAGTATTTTTTTTAAATCACCTTAAAGCCTTCAGGTATCAAATGTTTTCACACTGGAATGAGAGGAATATTGCCTGTTCCAACAGGAATGGGATCAGGGTAAATGTGATTTCCATGCAGCCATCAGAACCCTTGAAAGCCCCATCCATTTTTTTTCCTTCCTGAGTTGAATGTTCTTGGGCAATGCTGCAGAGGAGAAGCAAGGATTAACTCTCTGGCTCACTGTAAATCTAAGGTATATAAGGCTCACCCTAAACTTATAAACAAAGGACAGCCTTTGAAATCCAGGGTAGTGTTGACTGTCACCAGTATATATGTGTATGTGTTGGACAGGAGAGGGCACTGGACTGGCATATATCTTGATATGGAGAAACAGAATGCCTATTTAATTTCTGGCTATATTATTTTTCAACTTCTTTCAACCAATGTGAACATTTATAGAAAAATCTAGCATGCTGAAATGTGAATGTTTTTTGGGGGGAAATGAAAAGAAGACAGTTTAAAGCCAACCTTTTGGCCATTCTATAGAATTCCTTCACTCTTTACAGGATGATATGTTTCAATGTAGCTGAGTTATCACATAAGATGTCTTCTGAATGATGAAGGGAGAGAAGAGGTAGGAGTTGATTCCAAGAATCTTTGGGCAAGGTTGTTTGCCTGTTTATTTATTTTTCTTTTTAGAAATGTTTTACTGGAGTTCTACTAAAGTAACATAAAATCTCAGAATAACAATGTTGATAAGAGGACAAATAATCACAAAAATACCTATAATCATAACAAAAATCTAGCTTACCAATGGAATAGTTATGGATGCAAGTGGTTTGGAGTGAGCCCTGTTTGGTGTGGGACCACAGCAACCAGATGTGGCTGTCCTGAGGCCAGCTGCTGCCATAGTTTGAAATGAACTGCCAGCAAGGAGTGTTTCCCCCCCTGCTCTTTTTGTGGCTGGGTTTGGGCCACCTTAGGCAGCCTCGGCATGGCTTCTGGCTGATCCAGGTGTGTGTGTCATCTGCATGCCATGCCGCCGAAGGAGCCAGAAGCCACTCTTTATTGTCTGTGTATTTCAGGCACATGTCAGATTTAAAAGCATTTCTAAAATAAAAAGCAGCATACCTTTCCATCTGCAGATTCTAGTTTCATGATTTTTAAATGTCCAAACCATATTGTCTTCTATCCATCTCATATGGCTGCCAATCAACAGGCATGATAAATCATGAGAAAAAGTACTCTGGGTAAGATACAGCACTGTAGGAGGGGGGAATTGGAAGGCCCAGATAATGATCCATTAACATCTAACCAAAGTAACCCTAATCTGAAGCCTCATGTTCTGATATATATTGTATGGGCTTCCTTCAACACATTGGTCCTTCCCTGCATTTCATGAATGGCTGGAATATTTATTTATTTATAATAGTTGTACCACACCCTTTAGACAAAAAGGCTTCAGAGTGGTTTATAGATTATTAATATAATGGTTCCCTGTCCTCAGGATTACATGAGAGTTTGCAAAAGGCACCAGTGTAGGAGCTTCATTGGTCTGGGAGCTACATCAGAAGTCAGTAAAGGCCCAAGACCATGCTTGCTAGATAATCTGGATGGGGTCCAGTTATCATGGAATCACAGAGTTGGAAAAGGCCTCATGGGCTATCGAATCTAGCCCCCTGCTCAATGCAGAATGTCTGGTTAGAGTATCCCCAGCAGGTAACTGTCGGGACTCTGAATGAATGAATTTATTTATTGCAGTCACAGAACAGCACATGCATTGCTCTTTCTGAAAACACTCAGCAAAGAAACCCCTCTAGACAATTGGTTCCATTGCTCAACCATTTTTGACAGTGCCATGACAATTTGTTATTATGGCCTTTCAGATTGACTTTGACTTGTAGCAACCCTTTCATGGGGTTTCTTGGTACGATATCAATTTCCTCTGTATAAAACAGTTTGTCCTCGTATTCCTCTTAGGCTGAGAGCAGGTGTGACTTGCCCAAGGTTACTCACTGGGTTTCCATAGCTGAGTGGGGATTTGACCTCTGTCTCCCAGAGTCCTAGTGAAGTGTTCAAACCACTACATAATTCTGGTTCTCGGTGATAATGTCTCCCAGTTATGTTACACATTACTTATCCCCCAGATTAGAATGTGGCCTTACTTTGATTTTCCATCTTCTACCAAACACGGGAGCAGGATGGTTTGTAGCTCTGATGTCAGTGGAGTGGTAATCCACTCTGGATTTTAGACTGAACTTTTACAATAGCTATCCAAGCATCTGAATCTTGTAGGGGTGGGGGTGGAGAGGGTTCTTGAATAGCTACTTTACGTTTCTAATAAAATTTGGAACACATTCAAAACCCCAGAGACATCAGAATTGATAGCTAGAACTACTTGGGAGTGAATGGTTGCTGTGTGTATAAATGTATCATTTTTTATATTCTAGAAATCAGGTCACAGACCTTTATGATTTCTATGCCTGCTTCTGCCCTGCCTTCACACTTGTCAAGCAGCAAAATGCTGACTCCCATTCATCTGTCCCCTACAGTGATTTGTTAATAACTGAGTCTAAAGACATGCTTGCCATTGGTTTACTATATTTGTGTGAAAGTAAGCTGCTGACAGTGTGCATGGTAACTGCCTACAAAGACAGTTTGTTGGCAGCCTGACAACTGTAGACGTCTTGGCTGCTTAAGCAGTACTGAACCCCTTTATACTCTGCAGTAATCCTATAGGAAGGTTGGAAACCAGCCAAGCCTCAAGTATAAAGAACGTGGTTGTCATGCCTGCCTCTGACTCCTTTTGTCACTTTTCTCTTTCTCTTTTTTCATTTGAGGAGGTTAATACCTCTTTTGAAAATGGAATTCTTGAAAGTGAAAGCCAGAGAAAGGAAGAAGACCCCTTTTTGTTAACATGTATCAAAGGCAAGCTTGGTGGTTATTCCTGGAGTATGACTATGGGGGCTTTGGTTTTTACAGTTCATTTTCCATGTGTTGATGGCATGTGCTCCTGCCAGCCCATATCTGATTGCCATCTACCTCTGTATCTGCTCAGCAATTAATGAATAGGAGTGGATTCCTGAAAGAGAATGTGGTACCATGGAGTACTGCTATTCTGTGCACTTCATTTCTTTTTCCATCCCCTTTTTTGCTTTCTAATCTTCCTTTCCAACAGCCAATCAGCTTCCTATGCTCACTGAGTATGCTCAGTCTTCTCTGGGCTGTTTCTGAACTTGGTGTTCTGGAGTCAGGTAGATGCACTAGTGACCAATCCTGTTTGTGTATATATGTGCCTTCACGTTGCCTGCTGTCTTATGGTGACTTGATGAATTTCACAGGGCTTTTAAAGGCAAGGAATGCTCAGAGATGGTTTTGCCATTGCCTTTCATCGAAATATAGAAGTAGGTATTCATTGGTGGTCTCCCCATCCAAGTACTAACCTGGGCTGACCCTGATTAACTTTCAAGATCAGACAGGCTATGGTGCTTTCAGAGTATTTATGCCCTGTGTGATAGCTGTATAATCTCAATATCTTCTGTTAATTTCTATGTGCAATGTGTGCTCACATTTCTAGGTTCATTTAAAAAGATGAACTAGGAAATGACCAGTTCAGACATGAGATGGTCTCACTGACATTTTAATATCTGTCACCGCCTTTTCCAATGATTTGTTTCCATTTCCTCTTTCATCCATTTATTTCCATTCAATAATTGTCATTCTGTGAGCACTGATCTGACCTCATTCTGCTGTGCTGACTGTTCCCTTCAACTCTATTTTTTCTCTCTATATATATTTAGTACTTTTACAAACTTTTATAAACTTGGCATTGCCCTTGTAGCTTTCTCTTGAAGAGAATTATTACCCTATTGGTTACTTCACTCTTGGCCTTCATATACAGGTGTGCTTTACTTAACAATGTACATGTGTTCCTTTTAGCAGAAAATTTGGTACCAGAGGAAGAAATTACATGGAATGAATAGGGGTAGGCTGCTACCTTACAAAAAAGAACAAAGAAAAAGAAAGAGCAGATCATCATGTTTCAACATTTTTTAAAAAACCCCAAATAACCAAAATGCATATGTAAATGAAAAGCAAAACAAAACAACTAGGGGTCTATGCAGATGGGCAGGAAAGGGTGACCTGAAGCTGCCTTTTCTGTAAGCTGCAGCAACTGCCACGCTTGCCCCAAGGATGCCCTAAATGGGGATGGAGCAACTGCACTGGGGGGAGTCAGTGCAGTTTTTCTGAGGTTGTATTGAAGTCCTAGCAACTGCAGCGCCAGCCCCAAGGATGCTGCAAAGGGGATGGAGCAACCGCATGGGTGACCAGTGGCTGCTTTTTTTTCCCATTCTCTCAGATACATGCGCACTTGCACAGGAACACATCCCTGCACACTTGCACAGAACCTGTCATAGGCTAGTATACAGTCTGTCATTTTGTCTGTACAAAGGTGGCTGAAGTTTGACATGCCAGTGCACATGCGCAGGACCTGTCATACATCCACAGATCATGCAAGGATTCACTGACCTTGACTTCCCCCAAGTAGTGGGTGCTGTAGACAGGTGCCACTGTCTGATTGTGCCACCCTTCCAGTGAAGAAACTTACAAAACATGTCCCACACAGATTGTCCTCCACAAACCATGTCCCTGACAGATCAGGGGGGAGGGGAGAGGGACATGCAAGGGAGGTTTCTGTGGACAGACTGGACACATGTAGCTGGTGGTCATGCAAGGGACATGGTGAACAGGACACATGGATAAATGTTATTCCAGGATCCTCCCTACCAATCATGCCAGGAAGTGGTGTGCAGATCTTATGCATACCTGCACACCTGCACAGAAAAGGTCACAAAAGCCTCTTTCATATAATCTGCTGGGCATGCTGACATCAAGCATACATGCAACAGAATGCATTTATTGTCATAATAGAGGACACTTGCTAGGGCGCATGCATAGGGTTACAATTAGGATTAGGGTTAGGGATATGGTTCTAATATTCAGGCACACTTGCGTCAGTGCATCTACACCTGGAAGCATAGGGCAATTTAAGTTAAAGCCTGCATTGTAGGGTGCATGCTCTGGATTGCCAACTCAATTTCCACTGTGTGTGCAGCTATGCATTTATACGGCCATTTTCTGGTGCACCCGTGTCACTGCATACGTACGCACATGCGAAGGTGCTTATCTTCTCTGAAGGAGTGGGAAAAAACACCTCCTTTTGGGAGCGGCTTTTCTTGGCATACGACGGGTAGAAGGTGCTTTCCTACAAGTCATCCTCAAAGCATCTCTTTTTGCCCGTCTGCAGAGCCCCTAGGCCAGGTAAGCCTTATATAAGTAAAGAAAAATATTTTGAACCTTCTAGGGATCATTTGAAGGCACTTTTCCAAATTGCATCCAGGGATGAATTTTTCTTTCCCCAGCCTCCATTTTTCTGGTTTTCCACTTTTGTGGCTAAATATACAGATCTATCTCTTTTATAAACATAGAGGAGCATTAATCTATCATTTCCCTTTTCAATAATGGATTTTGAAAACAGCTGTCTACTTTGAATCTTTTATACAGGCATGCACATTTCAGTGGCATGGCTGGGGTTGGCGTCACCCAGTGCAATAACTCATGGTATCACTCCTCACTGACCTCTTCCCAGACCACACCATACACAATCCTTAGTAATGCTTTTTGCACTAATGTTACTCATAGATGTTGATTCCCATGTGTCACTAAATGTAATGGTAATAGCAAAACTAAAGTATACCTTCAAATTACAATATCATACACACAGCCTAAATGTATTTACATATACATAGTTTCATGTAGTTAAAGTAAAAATATAAGATTATATCTTTTTAAAGAAAATTTAACACGGATATTTTTTAAAAAAAATTCTAAGATTTTTTAAATTTTTTTTAAAAATTAAATGTTATATTTTAATTTTCTTAAAAAAAACTGGGGCCTCTCCTTTCTTATCCCACTCACACCAGCATTTTAAAGGGACACGGGCAAATACCACAGTTCATATCTGCCAAAAGGCAGATGTTTAAGGAAATCATCAGTAAAATCGTGTTCTTTCTCAACTCAAGTATTGGTTATTGCACTGTTTACTGTAGACAGGAAATACTCCTGCAACTTGACTCCAAAAGTCTGTGTTTTTCAGACCTCTTTAATCATTTAACATGGCTAAAAATCAAAACCAAAACCTCAAGCTAGATAAGAGGATGAAGAGTAAAGGAGTGGGCTGGGCAAATGCAAAAAAACCCTTTCTGAAAAGAAGCCTTGCTGTCAGAAGCTTTATTAATTTAGGTATGCCTATAATTGACTTGGAATTGGAACAAAATATGCTCCCCATGGAACAACTTTGGAAGCAGCCAGTCATATAGTTGAAGATTCTTGATTGCATGCTGGTTCCAAATCTGCACTGGAGGGTAAGAAATTCTGTTGGTTTGCACTGCAGTTGACAACTAGGGTGATGAACAAAGTCTGTTCGCAGATTTTGATCATTTTGGTTTCTTTGTTACTTACATTATATGTTCCTTCAGATCACAGGAAAATCAGTAGCTGTGGAGAATGGAATATATGAGACATGGGAAGAATGTAGAGATTTGCATTCATTTGGGCACAAATACTTAATTGCACAATATGAGATCTGTTAGGCTCAGTTTTCATTGGTCCCCAAACTAATGTACAGAATAATTACTCAGTGCAAACAAGTATGGAAAGATATCTTATAAGCAAGATCTCTACAAGATCTCTTTCCATACTGATTTTACAGACTAACATTGAATTCAATACAAACCAATTTTTCATGATTCATATTTGTAACTATCCCTTACTCATTTTCCTCTATTCAGAGATGTTTGTGGGAATCTTCCCTCCTGGAATAATGACAAAAATAGTGTCTGTTCTGCTCCCCTACAATGTCCCAGATGCTACAGGGCATTCTGGGAAAGAAAAAGGTGGCTTAAATGTTTATCAAAGGGGTGAAACAGATGGCCAAAAGGAGCAGCAGGGGCCAGGACCATGGTGACTGCACGGCCTGCTCTTAAAGTGGGCCACTGCCACAGTCTCAAGCCGTGCTGGCCAGGAGTTGATCTAAATCAACTCCTTTTTAGACTGGCATTTCCCAGCTTAATGCAACTGTGCCATGGCTTCTGGCTGCTTTGGGCCCATGTGTCATTTAAACACCACACCCCCAAAGTGCCAGAAGCCACTTTATTTGACCTGTTTGTTTTAACCCATAGTTACTGGTATGCAGGTAATGATACTACTGTTTGGTCTATCAGTGGGAAACTACCAGAAGTGGGGGGACTGCCTTGTTATAGGACCTTGGATGCCACACCCTCTGTTGTACATCCCCCCTTTATGTTATTTTTTAAAAAAACTTTTGGTTTTTTTTAAACAACAACAAACAAACCTCAAAATTGAGGTTTTTCCAGGAGAGACCTTTTCTACTTTCAAAAATCCACTGTAAAGTTTACCTACCAACTTTAAAACAACATTTCCTGGGGCAAAAATAGGCTGATGGTGAAGGGCGTGAGGGAAGGCAAACACATGGCAAAATACCCCTTCCCACATGGGATGAGGCCATTTTTTGTTTTAACTCTTCCAGTTTTGTGGGAGGGCCCTTGCAGCCCTCAAAAACAGCATTGGGACCCTGAAAAACCAGCTTCACCTTTGCTTTAGTCCCATTAACATATAATAAAAAGCAAATAATTGTTATAAGAAAAGGAAAGAGGATTTCAATAATAAATGGAGCAAGAAAATGAAAAATCCTATCCCTAAAATGGCTTACCTTTTACCTTCTGCCTGTCCGGGGCTACACTTTATACCTCTTCCCTTTTTGGATTATAGGTTAATGAAGGATGAGCTTACAAATGTTCCATGACAATGTTCCTACAAATCCAAAATTCCCACTCAACTAGAAGAAGGCTGGTTGGAGGACATTTGTAATTGTAAATTGAAAAACTAGATTTCCCAAATTCTAACTGAAGGTGACTCAGTTCTTCTGACACATAGACTTCTGCCTAGCTTGGTCTTACTATGAAGCCTATTCATAGACTTCTGCTTAGCTTGGTCTTACTATGAAGCCTATTCGTAGGACCTTATCACACGCTGGCCACAAAGCGAAAAGTAACCGAAATAAGAATAAATTCAGTTCTATACCGAAATGAACTGAATTTCGCCTGCGTGGCCATTGCGCAATGATTCCGAAAGCTCCCTTGTACTTCCCCGAAAAACCGAATGTCAAAAGATCTCAATTCGTTATGGCTTAGCTCCGGGTTCTGTCGAGTTTCGGTGCAACGTCGTGTGTAAACATGGAGAAACAATACGGATTAGCTCCGGGTTCTGTCGAGTTTCAGTGTAACGTCATGTGTAAACACGGGGAAATAATATGTATTAGCTACGGATACCCTTTGGATTAGGTCTACTTTAGACCCCGTGTGATAAGGTCCATAGACTTCTGCCTAGCTTGGTCTTACTCTAAAGCCTATTCCAATATTCATTTTAAATAATGATGGAACTTCAGCCATTTTATTGTCTCTGTGTTGTTGTCTTTTTAATGCTACCTAATTTAAAGAATAATTTCCTTGTATTCATTTGCATTGCTCTGATTGCCTTTTCAGTATGCTAGAAGGTGATATTTAATATGTGTTTGGATCTATTGTGCAAAGAAAGCTGCATGCATCCTGTGTATAGCCTGCCCTTCGTATCAACCTATTGAATGAAATAATTTGAAATAGCCCTGTAAAAATGAAAGCTTATAACACTTGAAGTAATACGAAACCAAGTTTTCTTTATTGTTGTAATTAATGCAGTATCAGTGGGCAACACCTTTTCTTTTGTTACAAGCAGGGCTCATTATATCTGAGGATTAAAAACAATATTCAAGTTTAATCTAGCTCTTCTTTCATGTGATAGCTCTGGGCCAAGTGGAGTAAGCATGATCATTAACTTTCTAAAATCCTAGCTTCATTTTGCTATTGCCTAATTGAAGTGAAGATACAGTGTCCCCTTCACAGTCTAGCTAACTATATTTTATTTGCCCAGCATGAAAATTTCCACAGAAGACAAAGCAATTAAACCATATTTGCATATTAGCAAAAATCATTTTTGCACTATATTTTCATGGTATTCCAAATACATTTTGTATTCCAAATATGCCTTTATCTAGCCAGGTGGCATGTGGGGCTGGCCAAAGATATTTTGCTGCCTAAGGCAGAGTAACAAGTGGTGCCCTCACCCAGTTACCCAAATCAAGATGCTTAGCACCCAATACCAGCCAAATTATTTTGGTTTATGAGGTACAAAATCTCACTAGCATCTCCCCCTATTTCTGGTGTTTTACATAACAAAATTTAAATCATTAACCATTTTCTTCCATTTTGTGATACTCAAAATCTGCAAACAGAAACATCACCTTCATTTTTCCCAATGGAAGGGCCCTGGTGATCTTTTTTTGGGATAAGATGTAAATATTTGCTTATTCCATTCTTCCATGTAAGGATACCTTTTAAAAAAATCTCCTGTTTGGGTGATTTTGCAAAAATATACATTTTTATTGGATCTTTTTTTGTTGTTCAAATGTTTTTGGTGCAAAAAATAAATCAGATATGGAAAAAACTAAATCAAATCCAGGATGCAATCAAAACTATCTAAGATATAGAACATGGGAAAAAACAATAAAACATCATCATAGTAAAAGAAATAAAAAAGAAGTAACAACTAGATAATGTTATGACTGAACATCTTCTATATTTTGTTTGTGCATGCTTATCCTTCATGGCCCTAGATGGAACTGTAGATGTGAGCTGCCATGGACCCAAAAGTGGGCGGACCATGTATGCAAGGCATTGAAATAGTGATCAAATGGTTAGTTTAGGAGCTGCTTTCAGGAAAGATTCATACCTTTTCAAAGCAGGAAGGATAGGTAACTTATGGCTCAGGATGTTTTCTGCCAGAGCTGGAGAAAAGCCATTGACACCTCCAAAATCCATCTATATCAAGTGATCTCTGCTATGTAGATTTGGCATCTTTGAAGTGTAGTGAACAACCTTTGCCTGAAGCTAGTTTGGATCTCTGAATTCTTTATTCTGTGTGCTGGTCGAAATTCATGGTGACTCCACGTGGCTTTGAATCTTGACTTGGCTCCGATTCACTGCCACTCCTGCTCCCTCTGCATGGCCAACTTCAACACATCATTTTACCACCTGGAGCAGCCATGTCTTAGGTAATTATCACTGTTATCAAGCCTCTTGTCTATTCCAATGCTAACTCCTATATTCCTGAGTTCTTGTGAGTGTGCGTGAGTGAGTGGTTGTCTTAGTGTGTGTTTTCCTAATAAAATCATAAATTGAAAAGAGTTTGCCTCTGTTGGTTTACTGTCCTTAGCCCCCTCTGCATAAAATGGGATGTATCCCAGGCTAATTAATTGAGCTAGTTAAAAATTCCCTAAGTCAAGGTTGCATAATAATAGTATCAGCAAATTAAAATACTTGAGCAAGCAACAAACAGGTTTTATGTGACATGAAAAAGGTTGCAGTTAGAGGATATTCCACATTCAGAGTACCACAAGCGAAGCATTATCATATGACACACAATGGGTCCTTCATATATGCTAGGATTTGATTCCAGGACCCCCTGTGGATATCAAAATCTCTGGATGCTCAAATCCCATTATATACAGTAGGGTAGTAAAATGGTGTCTGTTACATAAAATGGCAAATTCAAGGTTTGCTTTTTGGAATTTCTTGATATTTATGGAGTAGAGTCTTTCCTGGTGTTAAGACATGAAGAAACTGATACATTGAGAGTTGCTGCTTCAGCTATTTAGATGTATTAATTAATAAGGGCTGGTGAGATATGGTGACATATGCAGGTATAACTGACAGTTGTTTGAACTTTGTGGAAAGAAGAGTATAGAGCCCCACTTTGATGCACAATGACAGGAGAGAAGGCTGCTAACTGCAGTGCCATCTCCCTGGCCCCTGTCTGACTATGGGATCACATCTGACTTCATTCTGGTTGTTTCTGAGCACTGAGGAAGTGTTCCACTTGGGGTGGAGGCTGCTTCTATTTTCCTCCATGCTCAACAGTCAATGAAGCATGCCTGGGCCAGTTAATGGCCAATGGGACAGGTCTGTATCCTGTAGCTCCCTTATGTGTTGGGGTTCCACAGTGGAACTAGACAGACAGAAAGAATAAGCTCAACTGCCTCCTAAAAGAATATTGGTGGAGAGTCACAATCTACCAGCACAATGTAGAATCCCAACCTTAATCTATTATAATCTATTATAATTTGGTCCCATCATGAAATAATGTGTCTGATTAGAAATGTTGATCATGCTTTTTAAAGTGGGAGGTGGTAGAAAATGAGGAAGATTGCATTACTGGTGAACAGACTATATTAAGGAAGCCACAGCTCTGAGTTTGCAGAACCTGAGCATGGCTATTGATGATAAGACTGAGGCCTCCCATTCATAGGGCTGCCATAATTTGCAGCTGATTTGGTGGCAGTTAACAATGACAAATATATGAGAGCAAGTCTCATTGAACATGATGGGGCTCACATATTAGTAGACATGTATAGAATTGTAATGTATGTCTGGGTTTAACCCAGTCATGATTTTTTCTTAAAGAGTGGGGGAGTCAGTTATGATAAAAGGGAGAAGGAAATTTTAAATCATCATGTTCTCCCCAGTTTCCACCTATATAGCATTTGACTAATTTCTACAGATTGGTAGTGAAACAGGGATCCTTGTGAGCTTGGCTTAATTCCTGACAATTTACAAACCATGCTTCTTTTCCATAATTAAAAATGTAATTTGTACTCTGTTTTTAATGTTTTCACTAAAGACATTAATTCAGTAATTTGCATAGTAACATTTGCTTTCCTCTCTGTTTAGCACAGGAATATTATTTTTAAAAAGGTGAGAGGCTTAGATATGACAGTTCATAATGTACTTATTCAATAAGAGCATATTAAAATTCTGATTAAAATAAAATATCTAATGAAAAAGGATCAAGCTGCTTTAGTGTTTCATTTTCATTTTCCACATTGTAAGTATGGTGAGCAGAAGATTCAACAGTTGAAGGCTGAAAGAACGTCCTAAGCTACTGATAGGCAGGGAAGCCCATTCAAGTGGAAATTTCAACATCTGTTTGCAGGCTTCATTAAGGCTCATTATAGGTTGTCATGTAATGGAGAACTTATATTTTAAAATGATCTATGCCTAACTGTAAAGATAAAAGTCTTTCTTAAGGCGGAACAAGAAAGAAGAATACATATCTATATTTTAAAAAGGATTACAAAAACCCTTTAATTGGCTAAGGGAGGCCATGAAAAATAAATACAATCACTCAGATTGAAAAGGAGGCACAAAGATTGACTTTAGTGGATGTTGGGATTGTAGTAGTTCAACGAGATGTTTTTGAACTGGAAATTGATTCGAATCACAAGTGGAAAGTAAAATATTGACATATCATTCAGATTATTTTGTAAAACAGTTGAAGGAAAAGAACAGAGGGCATGGCTGATACATACTCTAAACTGGAAAAGAAACAGATCCTTTTTTAAAGAAAGCAAAGCAAAAAGCAAAGCAGCTTCATTTCTATACCGCTTCATATTGCACATGGGATGTCTAAGCGGTTTACAACTGTGAGCTGATTGCCCCCCAACAAGCTGGGTACTCATTTTAGCGACCTCGGAAGGATGCAGGCCTGAGTTGAGCCTCAGCCCTGGCTGGTATTGAACTCGCAACCTTGTGGTCTATGAGTGAGTGGCTGCAGTACAGGCATTTAACCACTGCGCCACTTACTGGATATACTCATGTATAAGTCTGTAAATTTTAGTCAAAAATTGACCCAAAGACCCTGTGTCAATGTATCATTGTAAGCACTGGGTCAATGTAAGCACTGTACCTTAACTCTTATATAAAAAAGGATCCATCTCCTTATCTAAGTCAAGTGGCAAAAGGTGAGAGCTTAGTTCATCCTAGGAGTGCCTAAAAGAAACATCAATGTCCTTTACTTTCTCTGCCATGTTGCCACTTCTAATCAGGAGGACTGAGAGGAATCAGGCTTTGAAAGATTTAAATAAGATATTTGTGTATGTTTGCCAGCTTTTCTGGGTTAAAATCAGGCAAAATTATCACATTAAAGACTATAATCACTGCTAATGTAATCACAATTTTCTTTGCTTTTCATCCTTTTTGACATGTTTTGTTTTTAGCCCTTTCCACACCTGATCACTTCCCATACACATCACACAGCCACCATTTACCCTAATTCGTTCCTCATCTATCCAGTTTTTGGCATCTTTCCCCTTAGCTTTATCCTTTACACATTTTGTTACATGCCTTTCAGTTTTACCCTTGACTTATCCATGGGTCATATCAAAATCCATAATTCTGGGCCAAAAACCTGCCCTTGACATATACATGAGGTTGATTTATAGTTTAGTATATATGGTAGACAGGATTCCTTGTGGCATTGCTTCTCTAGAATTGGGATAGGCAAAGTGTGGCCTTTAAGATGCTGTTGGACTGCAAGATTCAGAAGACCCAGCTAGCATAGCCAATGTTGAGAAATACAGGGAAATTGCAGCTTAATAACATCTGGAGGGTTGAACTTTGCCCAGTTCTAGATTATGGACCTGACTAAACATAAAAGAGGATCTGTGAGTGGGTTCTTCTGTAGGTTTATTTTCTTAAGTAACTGTTTTGATCACTTCTCCCTCTCACTGGATGGGAGAGAGTGAGAAGAGTTGCAAACTGATACAGTGGCCCTGGGGAAAGGAGAATAATGCTTCCCCTCATGTTGTCCTCCTAGTCCTTGTCTCTGCAAGTTGCCTTTAAGGTACAAGCAAAGCAAAAGCAGTTTCATTTATATATCACTTCATACCATGTTATGCAGTGTCTAAGCTCATTGTCCCCCAACCTGGGTACTCATTTTAGTGATCTCGGAAGGATGAAGGCCTGAGTCAAGCCTGAGCCCTGGCTTGTATTGAACTCACAACCTTGTGGTTTATGAGTGAGTGGCTGCAGTACAAGCATTTAACCACTGTGCCAACAGGGCTCCTGTGGTTTGTTGTTCTTGTGTGCTTTCAAGTTGACTCCAGATTATAGAGTCAAAATACAATCCTCCCAGTTTTGGAAATAATTACTCAATCCTTGCTTATTTCTGAATTATCTCAAAGCTAAGCAAGGATAGTTTAATAAGCCTTTATTTTTAAAATATTTGTTTAATTAGGGGAATTTTTCAAGATCAGATAATGAAAGTGTTGTCTTATCTTAAGACAGCCCAGCTGAAAGGACTGTGACATACTTTGTATCTTTTCCAAGGATGCATTCCAGTCTATCATTATGATTTCCATTTTGCTGCTGTGTGCATTTAGGTCATTTCCAAGTTCTGACAGGTGAAACTATCAGGGTTTTCTTGGTAAGATTTATTCAGGGGAGGGTTGCCATTGCCTTCCTCTGAGGATGAGAGAGTATGGAGATTATCATACTACAAAAAAAAAAAAAAAGTGATTTATCCCTGATGGGATACATTCACTTTTTGGATTAATTGCTGATGTTATCACATGTAAATTGCCACCACTGCCACTGGGGAACTGCAACCTGGCTGCATCTTGGGTCCCAGCCATGCTTATCTGGCCGCTTTTCCAAAATGACAAACTCCTATTTTGCAAAACTGGCTGGCTAAGCATGGCTGGGACCCAGGATGCAGCCGGGTTCCAGTTGCCTGGCAGCAGTGGTGACAATTTACCTGTAATAACATCAGTGATTAATCCAAAAAAGTGACTGAATCCTGTCAAGGATAAGTTGCTTTTTTTTGTAGTGAATCTCCTATGACTTACCCAAGATCACCAAGTAGGATTCTGTGATCAAGCAGGGATTCAGAACCTGATTTCCCAGAATCATGGTTCTACACTCAGATCCACTTCATCACACTGGTTTTATGTTTCACTTAGCTGCCTACTATTCAAGAAGCAAAGTTTTTTATCTTATAGTAAGTCCAGGCCTTGGTCAACCTTTTAATTGTTCAGAACATAAAATGGAGGATAGAATGAGAGTGGAGCATGTTCTTTTGATGGGCTGCCCATAGACAATGGGTTGCTGCTGTATAAAGAGAATATTGTGCTAAGGAGGCCTTTGTTAATTGATAGGAACTAATTTCAATCAATGAGGTTATGAATTAAATTAGAATTTGCTAATGAAAAGGAGCAATGTTATCACATTTAATTTTTAACTACCGTACAGTAATTGTCCTAAGTTTGAATTTTAGCAGAAATGTTTTCTCAGTATCAAATTATTCATTAAGTTATTAATTAGTTTAAATGAACCACACTTTGAAAGAGCCAACAAGTTTTACAATGGCCAGTGGTTTCTTTATCCAAAGCCTAGTTCTCTTTGAGATTTGCAAAACCATATCTTGCTTTTTGTTAGTCTCTCCAGGTTGGGGAACTATAGTATTTAGGTCAAAAGACTCAAATTACTCAAGTAGTTCTACAGTAATGAATTGGGTGAAGGGCCTTTTGTAGTTAGCAGTCCTCCATGCTATTTCTAAAAATAATAAAATATTCCTATTACATAAACCAAACATTTCTTAACATCAATAAAGTCTGTAGGACTTGAAAAAGTACTAGATTAATTTCTACTGTAGGTGAAGCCCAAAGAGAAAGAGAAAGAGATTTTGAGAGAAATTGATTGAGAAACAGAGAGGAAAAAAAGAAACAATATATTAATATGTTTTCAGATAACTTTCTTCTTTGCATAATAAGTTTTGCCTGAAAGATACATCTATCAAACCATCCTGATTCACTAAAATTCAGTTTTGTAAGAAAGTTTTAGATTTTATTTAAAGCAAATACACCCTGAAATATGTTTGAATAAGCATACTAAGATTTGTTCACTTTATTTACTCAACAAAATCATAGGACAGACAATTATGAACTGAAATACTGAAATACCTTACACATCATCATATATAAAACTAAAATACAGTTAGCGTTGTACAGTAACCTGTGCCATCGAATTCAGTGGAGGAAAGGTATACAGAATAAAAAAGAGGTAAACAGCCATATTTGCTACAAAGATTTTTTTTCTTACAAGGCAATCTGAGGGAGATTTCTGTATAGTAATAGTGGCTAATATATCTTACTCCCTCCAACTATCGATCTTGTTTAAAAAAAATCATCCATTTATGTGTGTCAAATAATTGCCTTGACCATCAGCTGTTTTAATAAGTGCAAAGGGTTGTAAAATGTTTTTATTATTTTTAGTGCAAAGGTTTGTAAAATGTTTTTATTATTTTTAGTTTATAGTAGTTAATTCCTAGATTAAAATACTTTGAAGCAGCAAGTAGTATCCCCACCCAAAGTGGCTTGCCACTTTCAGGGAGGGTGTGCCTTTGAGGCCCCTCATGAATTGAGGCCAGGATCCTTAATCATGGCTTGGCCTCATTGGTTGGGCCAGGGCATGTGAAGGGGGCAGACCAGGGGTATTTAAGCTGTCTTGCACCTTTTCCTGCCCTCTTTCAAATTTGCAAACCTACAGAGAGCAAGCCTACAAAGGAACTGAGAGTGGAGCTTGGATTCAGATAGTGTGTAGTGGGTTGCTGGCTTGGTCAGGAAGGTGGCTGTGGATACTTCCCCCTCCCAGGCCTGTTTTCTGCCTTTCTTGGGTGTTTTGTGTGATTTGTGCTGTTGTTTTGTTCCTTTATCTGGAGCTTTGGGGGTTCCAGAGTGGTCACATGGTACAGAAGTCCCAATCACTGTCAACACCGAGGAGCCAACCAGCTTCTCCAGACCAGTCCAGAATTTGTTGGGATTTCGGTGTTCAAGGGACCTGCAATAGACGTCCTTGTAAATTTCTGCATGAGTGCTCTATCTGCAAAGGCTCACATTCATTTTGCCACTGTCCAAAGGCTAGGGCATCAGCTGACTTTAGGGACTCCACTAACAAAAAGGAAACAGCACCCCCCCGCTACACCTGCAAAAAGGGCACAGACCCATTAAATTTGCTTATTTGAATAAACTGATGTTTATTTATCCTAATAGAAAGACTGCATTTTATTTGTATGATGGCTTCAAGGAAGATTTTTGCATTCCCTTTTGTGGGCAAAGAAGGCCCTACTATTCTCAAAATTTGCATTCTAATCATAGTGCAGAAGTTATTTTGTGGGCAAAAATTCAAAAAGAAGTGGCTGAGGGCCAGATGCTTGGCTCATTCCAATTCCCCCTTCCCAATTTTAGAATTTCCCCTTTGGGGATAGTTCCAAAGCAAATACTGGGGGAATTTAGATTTTACATCATTTATCCTTCCCTTGCAGGGGATTAGTAAATGACTCTATACTTCAGGAGCTCTGTACAGTCAAATATACTTTTTTTGATTCTGCATTGGAGCTGGTCTGTAGAAGGGGTTTTGCCATGGAACTTGGCAAATGTGACATTAAGTCAGTGTTTAGTCTGTTACCAGTGCACCCACATGATTTTGAATTACTAGGTTTTTCTTTTGAGGGACAATTTTACATGGACAAAGCCCTCCCCATGGGTTGCTCCATTTGTTGTTTGGCCTTTGAAACATTTAGTACCTTTTTGGAATGGGCAGTTAAGTTATAGTCAGGGTTGCACGGCACGGTCCATTATTTGGATGATTTCTTGTTCATAGGCTGAGCCAGAATGGGTCAGTGTGCTTTTCTCATGCAACAATTTATCTTGCTTACAGTTAATTTGGGTGTTCTCCTGGCCCATGAGAAAATTGAGTTTGAAACAATTCAAACTACTTGTTTGAATTATTTAGGCATAGAAATTGATACTATGTATCAATGCTCTAGGCTTCCTATGGACAAACTAGTTCAGCTTAGGACATGGATAGTTGAATTTTTGGCGATCTGACAAGTCACCCGTAAGGAATTCCAGCAACTAATTGATCACCTTAATTTTGCTTGCAGAGTTGTTGCCCCAGGCAGGGCTTTCTGCAGGGGCATGTGTGCTGCTACAGTGGCCATATAGAACCACATCACAGGATTAGAATTACTGCTGATATCAAAGATGATTTGCATGTGTGGCTGGCCTTTCTGGATTCTGTTAATGGTGTCTCTTTTTGGTGCAAGACTTTGCGCTTACATGGGGCTTTGCAAGTGGCATCTGATGCTGCTATCTTTAGGTTTTGAGGTATACTTTTATGGATAGTGGTGTGCCTGGTCATGGCCCTAGTCATGGAAACAAGTTGGTTTAACTACTGATTTAACCTTTTTTGAGTTCTTTCCCATTGTTGTGGCAGTACATATTCAGGTGGATCAGTTTTCTAACTCATCCAGCCATTTTTGGTGTGACAACCTTTCAACAGTTCATGTGATTAACCACATGACTTCCAGGTTGCCCTGGATAATGCAACTGGTCTGGGTTTTTGTCTTGAAATGTTTGGCCCATAATATTCTCTTCACTGTGTTCCATATTCCTGGCATTGACAATAACATTGCTGATGCCCTTTCCCACCAACAGATGTGTTGTTTCATGCAGCTGGAACTGGAAGCAGATCTCAGTCCAGTTGTGATGCCAGAGCACCTTTGGAATATTGGATGGGTGAGGTGGTAAAGACCATAGGTGCATCACTGTCTTATAATATTTTGTACTCAATCTAACTATAAGAAGGCTTGTCAGATTTTTGAACAGTTTTGGAGTGACAGTGGTCTTAGCTCATACTGGTCTATCCCAGTGGACCATTGTTTACAATTTTGTGTATATTTACACCACAAAGGCTCACACTACAATCCATGTGCAGTAAACTTTCCACTTTAACTTTTGCAGCCAAGGCTCAAGGCCTTGCAAATAATACAGGTGATTTTAGAATTTGGAATACACTGGAAGGGTGGGCCAAAATTCAGGGGGCCTTGATGAATAATCACATGCCCATTACACCTGAGATACTTAAAGGCTTAAAGCAATAATGGGTTTTCACATTTTGAGGCCATTCTTTTTCATGCCGCATCATTAAATGCCTTTTGGGGGGTGTTGTGGATTAGTGAATTGATTTTAACTTCTAAAAATGATCAATCTAATAGGATGCTGTTATCTAGTGATTTGACATTCTCAAGTCATTCAGCTGTATTAGATTAGAAGGTTTAAAATGGATCAAAAAGGAAAGGGCAGTATTGTTTCACTGGGTGTGTGTGCAATTGTAGATCTTTGTCCGGTGAGGGCTCTGATTGAGTATACTGCTATAATAGATGGAATGCCTGGCTCCATTTTTTGCCACAATACTCTCACTCTCCTGATCAAATTTCAGTTTTGGTTGGTGGTGTCCAAACCTTTGGCCAACCTTGGGCTCAAGGGTGCTCAATTCAGTATGCATTCTTTTTGCATTGGTGCAACATCAACAGCCATGGCCATGGGGTTTTACTCACCTACGATTCAACATATTGGTTGCTGGAAGTTATTTGCCTATAGTAGATACATTTGAAAGGTTCAAGTTTAAAAATGTTCCCTTAATGCTTGTTTTTGTCAGTTTCCAGATTTTGTTCCATGAGGGCAAGGGTCCTGATCAGTGGCCACAGTATGATTTACCGGGTGGCATGCCATTTTAGGCCAAACCTCTTCCTGGGGGACATTGTTACGATTGAATGAATGGGCAAGTGAGGCCTGTGATGGAGTGGTCTGCTTCTCTTATTGTTTGAGTGCAATGACCCAAAGTTGGATGTTGTTCTTACACACCTGGGTGGCAATACCTTAGCTTACTGAAAGGCAAGGCCCTTATTTGGCAAGTCAGACATGATTTCGAAGTGCTTCTTGAGAAATGGCCTGGGGTGGCCATTGTTTGGTTCGAGATTTCACCTCATTTAGTATGGTGTGGCGATGGCAATCTGCATAAATTGGATGTTGCTAGGAAGAGGGTCAATAGAGAGATACACAATACATTGTGATGGTCATTTGATTATGTCATCAGCCACTCTGCAATTGTATTTTGTTGATCTGAACATTATAGAGCTGACGGGATCCACCTTTTGGAAGAGAGTAATGTTTTATACTTGGGAGATTTTCAACAAGAGGTGAGGGCTGTGTTAGCTGACCTGGTGGGGGAAAGGGGCTAAGCAGATGCTTCCTCCATATCCATGGCCTTAATGAGGAAGGTTTGGTATACACCTAGGCACCCCCTTGTGTGAAAGGTCTGGTTCTGGGCAGTCTTTACAGGTCAAGGGACCTGGAGGTCACTCAAGAAAAAGCCTTTGGGGATGATATGGGGGGTTTATCCTCTCTTACAAACTTGAGGGAGTTTGGGAGAGTGTGCCTCATGTCTACATCCCTATGACTGGCTGAGGATACAACCTGAGTCATCAGATTGCCACCAGGGTCTGGTGTTTTCACTGAATAGGAAGGATGAAGAGGTGGTTTCGGAACAACACCTGGCTTCAGCTGAACCAGCATCAAATTTTACCCTCAGTTGATGTCTCTCAAGAGTTAAAGTTAAGAGTTCTCATGAAATAGGTTTAAGGTCTAATATAATGGCTCTTTTATGCATCCAATTTATGTGTCTAGTCTCTTTATTTCATGGTGGGGTCTCAAAGAATAGCTTGGAAGCAATGATGTTCTTTCCATTCACAGAGTTCTCCTGTGTTCTAATGCAAACATCACATAAAGGCTCCTCATCTGTCCCAGGAAATGATTTTTTTAAACTTTTAGCCCTGGGACTTTTGCTGGGATCCATGTAAGAATCAGTAATTAATGAGAGAGTGATGGTAAGGAGGTGAGTTTATAAGGGAGGAGAATGGATTTGGTGGGGTGGTGAGAAATAGGGTTTCAAATAATTAATGCAAACTACAAAAATTCATACAGATTAAAAAAATGTGTTTTCTTCTCTCTCCAAACTGCAAAACAGGAATGAAGGAGGAGTAGAGTAATGGTTGACATTTTTCATTTTCATTTTGGTTCAGCTTTTAGTATAATAATGTAAAACAAAGTAAATACCAATTTTGAATTAATGTAATTGTTAAAAACACAACCCCTTAGATGTAAACATAGTTGAATTCAATTTTTAAAAAGCATATGAACAATTAGCTATATGTGTTAATCCTTTTCTTACAACTTTCTCACATCTGGCCTGGAGTTTGGTCCAGTACACCTTTTTTGTAACTTATGTTTTTAGAAAATATGTTCAAAAACAACCTCACATTTTAGCAAATTTAAGTTGGAGGAAACAGACCTGTATCCAATGAGAAACAGCAGAGAAAAGGACAAAAATGAAAGAGAAAAGATAAAGAACAGATAAAAAACATTAAGGTACAGGCTAACTGACGTCAAAATGGGCACCTCTTAATGTATAGGATAGAAACTTCTAGGGCCAGGGGCTACATTCCAGAAACAGTGTTGATTTATCAGTTCCTGTCACTCAGTATAAACCTTTAATAATATAATATACAAGATATTGTATACTACTGGCAATATGTTGCTCTTCTTGAAAATGTACTTCAATAACATATTAGAAATAGCAAATATTTAAATCTATCTGCTAGTTCCAAGTGGAGAAGACTCACTGAATCAAGATAATTTATATTATATTTTGACATATAATGAAAGAAAAAAAAAGAATGAAGGGGAAAATGGGGGAGGGGGAAGAGATAAGTGCATATTATTGTGGGCCATGTATGAACTTTATTATAAGCTATCCTAAAACAAAAATATGTTTTAATAATTGATATAAAATATTTATATGTTTAGCTACAGTAGTAAGATCTTACCATTGAATGATGGATGGTGAATGTTTGTCCAGTTCTACAGTGTGCATCATTTAGCAACAGAAATGGTCATCAGTTAATTCAACAGGGTTTAATTAAGTGTTAATGAAAGAATTGGTATGATGTAGAGAGCCAGCATGGTATAATAGTTGGAGTGTTGGACTACACCTCTACACTCTGAAGTAAAGGTAAAGGTATTCCTTGTTGGCAAGGTTGTTATGCCATGTCCAACCGTAGGGGGCGGTGCTCCATTACTAAGCCGAAGAGCCAGCATTGTCAGAGACTACTCTGTGATCATGTGCCCAGCATGATTGCATAGAATGCTTTTTACCTTCCCACTGAAGTGGCACCTATTTATCTACTTGCATTTGCATGCTTTCAAACTGCTAGGTTGGCAGAAGCTGGGACTAGTGATGGGAGCTCATCCCATCATGCAGCACCTGGGCCTCAAACTGCCAACCTGCCGATCTTGCAATCAACAGAGTCAGCATCTTAACCATTTGAGCCACTGCATCTGAACCTCTGAAGAGCAGGGTTCAAATCCCCGCTCAGCCATGGAAACCCACTGGGTGACCTTGGGCAAGTCACACTCTCTCAGCCTCAGAAGAAGGTGAAGGCAAACACCCTCTGAAGAAATCTTGCCAAGAAAATGCTGTGAGAGGTTTTCCTACCACTATTAGGGTCACCATATGTTTGAAATGACTTGAAGGCACCCAACAATGAAGTTTTAATACACTATTCAGGAATTGCTTCAATAGGTCTACTCCATTTAGGACTAGCAAATGAATTTAGGCATTGAAGTACTTGTTTTGTTTCCAAGGTTCCCTAAAAAGAAAAACAGTATTTTACTCAATGTGTTTGACAGAGGGCCATTAATTCAGTGTTGAGAGATTATACATGTAGTTTTAGCAGATTTTCATTTAGATTTAATTTTAACCAAGCCTTTCCATAATAGAAATAGAAAAAGAAACACTGAATATTGCAAAACTTGAAAAAATTAAAATTTTGCCAAGAATTTTAAATATAAAGAAAACTGTCTCTTTGTTAGAGGTGAATTAGATCCACTAAGATAGATGGTGTGAACATTCAGCCTGATCTTTTTTTCTATATGACATGAAAGAAAGATATTTCACAATAGATCTGATATGTTTTAAAATTATATGGCTGAGGCTATTACAATGATGGCGCATGCACAGGTTCCTTGAAGTGACAAGGTGATTTATTCCTCTTTCTCAAATGCAGGATTATTCCTTTCTTTCTAGATACCATGTCACACATGACCCTTGTAGACGGGGCACATACCTATGTGGCAAGATGTCAAATGGGAAGAATGTGGTAAACTGGCTGGTATCTCATTCATAAGTTGACATGTGCACTTGCATATTTCTGTGTCTGTGTACCTAAATTTTTGGAATGCTGTAGGCCAGACTTGTACAACTTGGAAGTAGGTAGGGGCCAAAATTAAAATCACCAAACTTCTTTGGGCTGCAGATAGGTTTAAATTAATTATTATAATGAATTATTATTAATTACTAATTTGTTACTAATTACTAACTAATATTATTACTCTTAATTCCATCCTCCTCCTCCTCCACCCTGTTTTTTCTTGGGAGAAGGCCAAGCAACAGAGGATCCTTGAGCAGGATTGACCAGATGTCATAACCAGAATGGAGGACAAGGCACCACAAAATTAGGACATTCAAATATATATATAAATATATGGACCATTTACTTTTTTAAAAATAGTCCAGATTTAAATGCTGCTTTAAAATTTCTTTCCATCTCTCAACTATGAGATGGTTGGCAGGAAAATGAGAAAGTGTTCAGAGGGAGGGACTGTAAACATATTAGATGATGTATTCCAGGGTATGCATAATTTGCAGCCAAGTAAGAGACCCTGAGCAAGTCACATACTCTCAGCCTCAGAGGAAGAAATTTGCCAAGAAAACCCCATCATAAGGTTGCCTTGGGGTCCCCATAAGTCAGACATGTCTTGAAGACACACACGAATTGTCATGTTTAGTAGTTGAAGACTTGAAGAATCAGGACAGCATTGTAGTGAAAATTAACTATTGCATGTATTCTGGATTCTAAGGAGTTTATCACATGGGGAGCCCTATGCAGAAATGGTACTTTAAAGAGAGAAAAAACCGCAAAAGCAGAAGCAATTTATCAACAGGGTTTCTCTGTGTGATAAACTCCAGCGCTGTTAAAAGGAGGTTAATCCGAACGGAAATTAGACAAAAACTGCTTCTTTTTACTTTCGGGATCTTCCGAAAGTAAAAAGAAGCAATTTTTGTCTAATTTCTGTTTGGATTAACCTCCTTTTAACAGCGACGTCATCTGAAAAAACACCCACTTTTACGGGTTTTGTTTAATTTAAAGTCCCGTTTCTGCATGGGATTTCCCTCATGTGAAAAACTCCTATGACACACAAACTACTCCACAAATGGTAGAATCAACTCTGATTTTTCCCAGGTTAAACAACACTTTAAATTCCCTTTGTCCAGCCCCCCTTCCCACACATGCAACCAGGACCATTTGTTCATATCAAAAAGTGCTTTGAAATTTGCCCCTTCTCCATTCTTGTCTTTCAGATCTCCCAAGGAAGGAAGGCACCCTAAATAAAGGTCATAAACAGTTCAGGTATTCCTGTTTCACTCACTTGCCCCCAACCTACAATTTTCTTTGATTTCCCCTTCTACAGCCCCACACTTTGTTCTCAGGTTCCTGTGAAAATCATAGAAACATGACACTTCTCCCTTCTTGAAATACATTTTATATTTCAAACATCAAAGTCCCATCTAGTTCCATCTACAATCCCCCTTATTTCTCTCCCTGTACACACAACACTTTGACAGCAGGTTTCTATGGATTCAACATGACACGAACAACAAAAAAAGTCTGCAGTTATTTCGCAGGTATGGGAATGGGAGCCAGCGTAGCATAGTGTCTGAGTGTAGGACTCTAGAGATGACAGCTTGATTCTCTGCTCTGCTATTAAACCCACTGGGTGGCTTTGGGTGAGTCACATGCTTTCAGCCTCAGAGGTAGGCCTCCCCTGAGGCCAAGAGAGTCCTACACTCTCTTGGCCTCAGGGGAAGACAATGGCAAACCTCCTCTGAACAAATCTTGCCAAGAAAACTCAAGGATGGGTTTGCCTTAGGGTCATCATAAGTCAGGAAAAACTTGAAGGTGGCAACAACAACAAACATGGGAATGGGGTGTGTGTGTGTGTTAAATATTGGATCTCACTGCACACTCCAACCCAGGCATGAGGAGGTAGCCAAGGAAGCACCAGACTTCCCTGGAGCACATTATCAATGGCTGTGGAGCCCCCAGAGCAGGACAAGGAGGAAAGGGCAGAGGTGGAGTCCTCCCTCAGATGGTGCCCCTGAGCCAAGCAGTCCTGCCTGTGCACTGTCCAGTCCCAGCTGGGCTGCCTGGCTCACTTCTCTCATGCGATGAAGGCAGCAGCAGCAGCAGTAGGAGGAGGCAGCAATAGAGAAGAACTATGTGCCAGCGCTGCTGTCTTTCACTTCTCGTCCCCTGGTCACCCCTTCTCCTGGCCCAGGCATGCTAGAAACAGGCTTCCCTCTTGTCTCTGCAACTGGCCCCAGTAGCCCAACCCAGCCCAGTGCCCTTCATTCTCCCTTGCCACTTCCTCTCCTTGCCTGTCTCAGTGGCTCCCCCTTGCCCATGGCACCCAGCCAGCACTTCACTTCCACCTGCCTTTCTTAGCTTCATCCCTCCCTTTCCTTCCATTCTGGGTGCAGCTGCACCAGGAAAGGCAACTGTAAATGTCAGACAGTCCTGGCGGGAAGGTCTGGTGGGGGAAGGGACTTGGTGGAAGTTGAGCCTCCTTAAATTGGAGGACATTTTGCAATTTTTCTCAAACAACCCCACCAAAAAAAATATTAAAATGTAGGACTTGTCATGGAAAAAGAAGGATGTCTGTCACCCTGGCCTTGAGAGGTAAACATTTGCCTCTTCTCCTCTTCCTTCTCCTCATCCTCCTCCACCACCACCACCACCACAACGTGGCTTTTTCCCATGGGCCACTTGAAATTCTTTGGTGGCCTGCAAGTGGTCCACAGGCTGTATGTTGTGTAGGCCTGATGTAGGCAATATCAGTGATGGAATATAGATTCATTTTTGGGCTGAGCTAGCTGTTTGTTTCTCTAGCCAACTGCTAGCTTCACCTGCCAGTTTTTGTGAAGTCAGAATGATGTGCCTAAGCAAAAAGTGATGAATCTGGATTAAAACAAGCATACACATTTAAGAGGAAAGTAGTAAAAGTGAGCAAAAGGAAATATGGTCAGTTCCACTAAATTCTCCCATCCCTACAGGTCATTCCATGATAGTGTGATTATTTGTGCCAGACATTTTAAGTTGAGTATATTAAATGGAAAGGATAGCACTGTCCAGCTGAACACACCTTCAACTCCTTAGATGTGTATTTGAAAAACAACAATATGCAGTGTTGAGAACAGATGTGCATGCTGAGAAGATTCATGCTTGAATTATCCCTGAAAAAATATGAAAGAACAAATTATTTGAGAACAAGATGTTCAAAGGCTAGTTAGAAATAGATGTTCAAAGAAGTACGCAGGCTAGTAAAAAATGCAGAAAGATAATGAATGCTGGGGTCAGCTAATGTGAGAGATGGAAGGAGAACAAATTATGAAAATTCATGTCAAAGGTAGAGATGGGATAGAAAGCTAGTCCAATCTGTTCTGCAGGTAAAGAGACTCCTGTTCTTTAGGTGTGAAAGTAGTCTGTCACTTTGTAATATTGGAGACATTCATACAGCAGCAGCACAAGAGAGGGCATTTCAGCAGAGAAATCTCACAATCACAAGGCTGTTATCCAAGGTACTGAATCCATTTTGTCATGGAAGACAGCACTGGCTACTGCTTAATAGATTTTCTAGGCTTACAAAAACAATGTAAGAAGTGTTGGAAAAACAAGGAGGATTATGAGTGAAGGACATAACCATCTGAGGTTCAAGAGGTGGAGTAATGGTATTATAAAAGCCTATCTAGAACAGGAAAGAGAAAAAGAAGACATTACAGAAATAGCATGCAAAGGGATGTTGCAGCACCTCTGACACCAAACGAAGGAAGTTGGTAGCATGATCTTTTGTAGATTTGAGCCTATTTCATCAGAGGTAAGTATTTCAGCAGGAGTAAGTAGGCTGAAATCTATGAAAGCTCATGCCACCAACTTCTTTTAATTAGTCTCAAATTTGTTGTAACATCCCTTTGTATACTGATTTTCCAAACTAATATGGCTATGTCTTTGAATTACAGAAATAGTAAGGGAAAAGAAGCAGAAATCCTGAGACCACAAAATTATATTGTGTGGATCCAAAATGAGAAATTGAAGTGATAGCAAATGTCAGGGATGTGTGGCTATGTATAAGTGTAAGCTAGTACTGATCTTTTCATAGCCTTCTCACAGATCAATTTGTGGTAGAAATATTGTAATCATTTTTGTCAGGTTCACTCAGGTTAAAGAAAAATCCCTGGTCATGCTGTAGTGACCTTTAAAACAAAGAAAACAACCACCCTGGATCCCATATTTTGGATAACTATAGACCAGTCTCTAATATTCCATTCTTGGGCAAGGTTCTGGAGCAAGTGGTGGCCTCCCATCTTCAGAGATTTCTGGATGAAATGGATTATCTAGATCCATTTCAATCTGGCTTCAACCTGACTATGGTACAGAGACAGCTTTGGTCACCTTGATGGATGACCTACATGCGGAACTGGACAGAGGGAGTGTGTCCCTGTTGGTCCTGTTGGATTTCTTAGTGGCATTTGATACCATTGACCATGGTATCCGTCTGGGCTGCCTTTCTGGGATGGGACTTGGGGGCACTGTTATGCAGTGGTCCTGGTCTTTTCTTGGAGGGGCGAACTCAGAAAGTGGTGTTGGGGGACTCCTGTTCAACTCCTTGACTGTTGGCCTGTGGGTTCCCTCAGGGTTCTGTTCTATCCCCCATGTTATTCAGCATCTTCCTGAAACCATTGGGAGAGGTCATCTGGAGATTTGGAGTATGGTGTTATCAATATGCTGATGACACCCAAATTTATCTCTCCTTCTGTTCTTATTTCAAGGAAGTTGTCTCTGTACTGAACCAGTGTGCGTTGTCTATAATGGACTGGATGAGGGTAAACAAACTGAAGTTTAATCCAGACAAGACAGAGGTGCTCCTGGTCAGTTATAAGGCAGATCTGGGAATTGGGGCTTTGCCTGTGCTGGATGGGTTACACGCCCCCCCCCCCCCCCCCCAAATCTCAGGCTTGCAGCTTGGGTGTGCTCCTGGACTCCACTCTGAGCCTGGAAGTCTAGGTCTCAGCAGTGGTCCGGAGTTTATTTGCACAGCTTAAAATTGTGTGCCAGCTGTGCCTATTCCTTGAGATGTCAGATCTGGCTATGGTGACACATACCTTGATTACATCCTTTCTAGACTACTGCAATGCACTCTACATGGGACTACCTTTGGAAACTGGGGCCAGTTACAGGGAGCATATAACTCCCTTGTTAAAACAACTCCACTGGCTAACTGTTTGTTTCTGGGCACAATTCAAAGTGCTGTTCATGACCTATAAAGCCCTACATGGCTTGGGTTCAGACT
>CM034708.1:39294502-39305895 GCA_020142125.1 Phrynosoma platyrhinos
ACCAAGATCACAGGCTCACCTGGTGAGGACACGAGAGAGAAGCTTGTTGGTGGCTGCTCCCACCCTTTGGCATGCCCTTCCTCAGGAGCCTAGGCTGGCCCTCTCCCTGATGGCATTTCGCCAGCAAGTAAAAACACTTTTATGCTGGCAGGCTTTCTGCAAATAGTGCATAGCAGGGTGGTTTTATGGAGCAGGTGTGTTTTTACTCTGTTTTTAACTTGTATATATTTTATGTGATTTTATATTATATTTTATATTGTGCATATCTTATGTGATTTTATATGTGATTTTATATATAGATGTTTTAATTGTTTTGAATTTTATAAGGTTTTATCTGTGAGCCCCCTTGGGTCCCTCTGGGGAGAAAGGCTGGATACAAATGAAATAAATAAATAAATATTATTTTTTTCTTGAACTGGAGGATTCTGATGAGAAAGAGAACTGTGGAATAAAATTCAGAGAAAAATTTAAAGTCTTGAACTGCTGAAACCATTCTCACCCTCCATTTACCAGGACAGAGGATCTAATGTGTAAAGTACCCCCAAAGCTAAATAATAGAACCACAGTCATCAAGTAGAATTAATGAGGCCTAAAAAGGAGTGGAATGATCCATTCAATAGCTGTAAACAGTATGTGAAGTGTCGAAGATACATGACCTCTAGAACCACAGGAACAACAGTTAAAAGACTACCTGGAAAACTCCCTTTTATTAGAGATGAGGTGGGATGGAAGAAAGGAGGAAGAGAGACAGGGAAACAGAGCACATGTGAGGGAGACAAAAAGAACATTTTGTTCTTCTTGGAAATGTGTTCAGACAGAAGCTGCTTCATTTATAAAGAATCTTCTCCAGGCAGTTAATTAGCATTGTCAGTCAGCTCCCGCCAACCAGATTATTGAACTGTTTCATATTTGAAATTCTTTAAACTAACATCTTGACATTGCCAGTAGGTGTGTTAATAATATGAAGACATGAGAAGAATTTATTAGCTTTGGTGTGCTGTCTGTGAATGTAGTAACGAGTTGCTTCAGATTATCCAAACACAGCTTGAGCTTTCTACTGAAAAGTTATAATTGCATTTTGAAAATGCTATTAGTTTTCTTTGAGGTAGCAAATGGCAATACCATTGTGTAGGCTGTGCTGTGTACATAATAATGAATCCTAATGCAGTAAATGCCAGTTTTCACATGCATCAGGCCACTAAAGAGAAAAGTGAAATTGGATGTCCTTTTATTCCAAAATATAAAAAAGTCATTTCAATTATTTAATTGCAGGATTTTTAAGAGCTGAAACCTTGTTTGGTCAGCTTTGTGGTCATAAAAGCTGAGCTAAACCAGCATCCCAGAAGGTATGCAGTCTACATGCACTTTCTTCTTTCCCCCTCTTGCAACAATTTCCAAAATGACACATATCACACTCCTCCTTTGTTATCTAGGCTGGGCCCAGAAGCTGGCAGTGCCTTCTTAATGAATGTTTTCCTACACAATGGTTATCTCAATTTTATATAAATAGTCACACATTGATGTGCAACTCAAGAATACAGGTGGATAGATAGTTAATTTTTCTTTTTCCTTTTGAATTGAAGTATGTGTAATGTGATGTGTGTAGTGTGTAATCAATATGTGTTATGTGTTTTTGAATGAAACTTAATAAAAATAAAAAAAAGAATACAGGTGGAGGAATAGATGTTTTGGGTAGTGCACCCATTCTGTGCACTTCTCGTGCTACATTTCATCTGTTTCAGCCCATATGCTAGGGTTAACTGAGGAATGTTAATATCATATGTAAAGCAGGCCTCACCCTTCTGTCAGTCAGTAGGAATGTTTCCAAGTGTATTTTAACAAAGTGTGGCTATTCTTTCAGTGAAAATCTATATCAAGGTAACTCAAATTATGTGCCAAGAAAAGTGGAATGCTGTGACCTGTGTAAATTATTCAGATTTGCAGAATGTCAGAACAGACAAAATATACACAGAGGGACTTGTTTATGAATTTCTAGTATGATCTCCAGATATGTTATGCAACTATCAATTAGTTTCGGATATATCAGATGGCATTGCCAATTTATTCACAGAGTTTACCTATATTTAGGGATGCAGTGGCTCAACTGGCTAAGATGCTGATTCTGTTGATTGCAAGATTGGCAAGTTGGCAGTTCGAGGCCTGGGTTCTGCATGATGGGGTGAACTGTCACTAGTCTCAGGTTCTGCCAACCTAGCAGTTTGAAAGCATGCAAATGCAAGTAGATAAATAGGTACCACTTCGGTGAGAAGCTAAATAGCATTCTGTGCAATCATGCTGGCCACATGATCACAGAGTAGTCTTTGACAAAGCTGGCTCTTCGGCTTAGTAACAGAGATGAGCACCGCCCCTATGGTTGGACACGGCTTGACAACCTTTTCAATGGGGAATACCTTTACCTTTACCTTTATGCCTACATTACTCACTTGTAGTAGTTTGATACCACTTTTATTGTCATGGTTCCAACATATAGCAGTCTGGAATTTGTGGTTTGGTGAAGTACTTAAAATATTTGACAGAAAGCTCCCCTGAACTTGAACATTCTGCCAGACAATCCCAAATATATAATTGAAGGATGTTTGAGTGTGGTGTTACAGATGGACTAAAATCTCACTTTTACAGAAGATGGTTCTCTCACCTAACCTAGCCATATGACTTCCTTTCATATTTTGTACCTTGAATACTGATGGCCATGACAGATTTCAGTAAATAACTTAAAATTATGTCTTCTAGTCTTACTGAGGGATTTTTCAGATTGCCCAGTGCTGTGATACTTTATCTGTTCATTGTAACATAAGCTTCTTTGACATTTTGCCTTGTAGAGGAAACAGTCTTAGGTGCCTAATGTTACACTATGATGATGACCAGTGTTTGGGAAATGGATTTTTAGTAGTAGCTCTCACACAAGTAGAGAATTTACTTGTTTCTGCAGTTCATATATGTTTCATACTTCATATCACTTCTGCTTCACATGTAGCCTTTCACTTCAGAACCAAGGTTTGAAATGTGGAATATTCTGTTTTCCTTTTAGCTGGGTTCAGTGCTGAACATTTATCTTATTTATGCACTCAATTTTTCATGACTTAGCATAACTAATCAGGATAGCTTTTGATTTTATTTCTGTATTCAATTCTTAATTTCTGTTGCACTGATTTATATGATTATTTGGGCTTTAAGGAATGTCTTTAATAGCAACAATACAAACTTGAGACAAGTTTCACTGTATCCTTCCATCTCCACTGCCAGGACAGTCAGGAATTTCCCACTTTCCCTTCTACTGTGGCTTCACATGATAGCAGAAATATACTCCATAGAGTTTCCCAACCTTTTGGAGTTTTTAGGGCAGATGGATATTTTCAGGAGTAAGCACTAATTCTGGCAGAAGATGTGGAATCTGATGAAAGTACACCATTATATCCTGTTTTTTTTAACAAGCTTATTTTTTTAAATGTTCCTTTCCATCTAAAACAACACATGCTGTCACTGGTACAGCTATGATAATGACAATTATAGCATTGTTCATAACAAATTAATGTTAACAAATTGCAGTTAAGTACAAATGCTTCCTGCCTGCTGTCAGGACACCTGATAAAATACGTTATATCAGTATCATCGGAGTCAATCTAACAGTAGTAACTTCTGTGCCTATTTCAGAAATTAATACTCTTCTTTCTAAAGTTGTCAGATGTTGCTATGCATTAAAATCAAAACAAAATGGTATTAAGTCTAGTACAGTCTTGCCCTGCTTTTAATCTTTTCTAAGATAAGAAGAAGAACTGAATTTCTGAGGTCTTACCATGCATTTCATAGTAGATCTTGGGCAAAAGTAAAGTTGAAATGAATTATTTCCTTACAAATGTCAGTCCCTGATGTCCTCACTGAACAATCATCATCATCATGCTTCCCCCTCCCCCATTGGGACTTAAAGTGGCTCACAATATGAAAGAGCAATACAATTAAAAAGATACATAAAATGCACCTTAAATTAGAATTAATTTTTTTACGAAATTACAACTATTCACACTCCAGTTAAAAGTAAGTATAATTACAAATATTAAAAACTATTAAAAAAGGCTCAGTTAAAATGATACAACACCCCTAACCCATTATTAAAAAACTTTTTGTTTCAAAAAGCCTGCCTGGATAAAAAAGTTTTAGCCTAGATTCTTGGATTAAGGTTTTTAAATTTTTGATCAGTAGTGTGTCTGTTTAGAGATTTCTGTTTCTATATTTTGTCACTGTAGTTTTATCATCTTATTTACTAATATTCTTAAAAATTCAGTTGGTTTTTTTATTGCAGTGTTCTAGGCCACTAGTTAAGGAATTTGTGGCAAAACAAATTTAGCTGACCTTGTAAAAGATTTTAGAGCTAGCATTTATATTAATTGTGTGTAATTAGCTGATTTTGCAATAAATTATCCTGTGCAGTGCTAGTGTGTTTAATTTCCTCCTTAATCCTGTTTTAAGTTGGGTATGACACTAGCTTTAGCAACTTGTAGTGACATTTGTATAGTCTTCCTTGCCTCTTTCTAATGCTTTCTTCTCCCCAAGTTTGTCTTGTCCTCTTTCCCTTCCCATTGCAATGGCCAGAGGAAATATAGGCATGTCTATATTGCTTAATTCTGTAAAGATACACCATTTTTTCTAATCAAGTGGTAGAAAAAATGACAATAGTAATGATAATCATACTATGCCCCTGGAGATTGTCACAGAAAACTATACTTGGAGAATGGTGGGCAAAATAGCACACTTCTCAAAGCTGATGTTCATGTGACCCATTTCAGATATTAAACCTAAAAAAACTCATCACAGTGCTTGGCCCCTGATTTTGTATAACCACATAGCTCCACTCCTGCAAGCAGCCATGCACATAGAACAAATGTTTGCAGAGAAAAGACCTTGCCTATACCACTACATGGCAGAAACTTCAGAATGATTCAGACTCCCTACTATCATAGTCTGGAATCATACAGAAGCCTTTGTATGTAGAACAGTAAACCAAAGGCAGCTGTTCCTGTTATACGCAGGTGAGTAAAGTGTGGCTCGTGGGCTCATGTCATTACCCAAGCTAGGGATGGAAAGAATATGTGTTAAAAATATATTTGGAAAATGGTAAAACAAATAAACAAAACCCCATGTTTTTTGCATGTCAAGAAATCCTGATGAGAATACTGGGCTGATGAGATTTTCCATAGTTAAAGACTTATTCTTTCCACAATTTAAACATAGGTGTTTTGCACAGAAAACAGTATTTTCTGCACAGGAAACAGCTTTTTCTGTGCAGGAATTAACATTTGCATGTAGAAATATTTGCCACACAAAGGATGCTGTTTTCTGAGCAGCAAATGCAATTTTCTGTGCAAAACAAACATGTGTATATTTTTCCCAGAATAAGCCCCTAATTTGTAAATACTCTTCAAAAAGTGTGTGGTTTTTGCAGCCGAAAGAAAATTGCTAACATTACCTGTTGTTTCCTTCAAGAAGAAAATCAGTGAAGAATTGCATTCCTGCCTTAGGCCTTTTATAGTCCATGTTGCTTCTGCAGCATCTCTAATAGCCCCAGTGTCCAATATGAGGGGGTATCGTAAAGTAATACAGTTGTCCCTCCATTTTTGCAAGCTTGGAATCTGTGTCCCTCACCCATTCACGGGCGGCAAATGGATGGGGAAAAATGGGCCCTGCGTCTGCGGGTGCGCACTCCCATTCAAGCCAATGGGGCTTGAATATTGGTGATTTTCCATTTTTGCAGGAAGGGGTCTGGAATGGATCTCCTGCGAAAACAGAGGAGCGACTGTAATTATCACCTGGAAGTTATTATGGTATATTGGCGAAATTTTGTCAGTGTCATCATTGGTCCCTAAGTGCATGATATTGAGAAAACCAGCTCACTGTGTCCTTTATTTTTGTGACAGGTTGTGCCAGAAGTAACTAAAGTGTAAGATGGAGAAGTACAAGGCAGTATCATGAAGTAATAATTATCACCTGGAAGTTATTATGGTATATTGATGAAATTTTGTCACTGTCATCATCACCAAGTGGCTTTTTCCTTTCCCCAAAATGAAAAAATCTGTTGCAGGGTCACTGATTTGACTAAACAGATGACGTCATTCATGAAGTGGAAGAGTGGTTCAAGGCACAATCTGCAGACTTCTACAATAACGGTATTGGGAGGGTCAAAAATGCTGTGAAAAATGTGTAAATCTGGATGGTGACTACATAGAGATAAGTTAACAACTACAAATCAAAACAAACTTTCTGTCAATTTTTTTAAAAGCTGATAATTAAAATTTTACAATATCCCCTCATATATGTGGGCTATTTCCCTCCTTCCCACTGCATGTTTATAAAGACAAAATTGTTTTTTCTTCTCCTTCTCTCTCCCTTCCTCCCTCATTCTCTCTCTCTCTCTCTCTCTCTTTCACACACACACACACAAATGAAAACGGAAGTAGACCTCTGGTCAATTTGCATTATGCCGCTTCTATTTTCAGGAACATACTTTTTAGAAAGGAATATTTATCAGTTTTACTTGGTAGTGGGTTCTGGGAACAAACTTTTGCCCTCCATCACTCCCAGCATTGCTTATTTCTGCTCTATAGACATGTTTGTCTGATGGGTGATGAAATACTAGGGGCGAGGTTGCTTTGTAGCAGCCACTCTCTGCACACTTGAGGTTTTCTGCAAGTTACAATAATACCTGGATAGAGATATGGTCATACTTTCAATGAATTATTGGTGCATATGTGTGTGTATGTTCATTTCCAAACAGATACAAATAGAATGTGCCTCTATATATTTATAATTTATTGCATGAGCTGTTATCCCATTCACTTCTCCTAGAATGGGTGGCCTAAACTTAACACAGATATTGGCATTACATTAACAAACCTGTACATACTATTCCATTGAAAGAACATTCTGTAGGGAAAATGAGTCTTGGAAGGCTCTGAAAGTAACAAGATATGAAAACTGCCCAATTTGAAGCACAAAGCAATGGGAAGCTTAGGGGATGTCTTCTTTTCTATTTTTTTTTTAAAAAACTTATACAATCGGATACTTTGTCCAATCTGTCTGAAACTTGGCAGGTTTGATGCCTTTGGGGATCAATAGAAGGCCTGGATGTTTTATGCTATTTGAATGAAAACTGTCAAACTTACAAGAAGTAGAATATAAGAAGGGCTTCTACTGGAAGCAATGGGAAGCTTGGAAGATGTTGCCTATTATTTAATTGCTTATAAAAAGGGTCCCCTTTCCCCAATCTGTGTAAAACTTGTCAAAATCAATGCCCCAGGGAGTACCAGGAAAATTCATCCCAGTTGGATGCAAACCTCGAAAGCTATATGCATCAGAATATACAAACTGAATTTCAGTCATATTCAGAATATGGAAATGTTATAGTAACGTGCTTCTTGCTGGCTGTTGTTTCATCCTGAGTTGTACATTCACAAGTAACTGATAATTAAATATTTTAATGGTGCACTTTTCAAGCATTCTTTAAGAAGTTTTTCCCTACACTCCTACCTGCACATCAAATTGCCATGTTGCCCTGAAATTAATTTTTTCCTTTCTTGAACACAAATGCCATGCAACATATGGGAATCTTTGTAAGGAAAGTCTTTAGGTAGTGACAATAACATTTTTAAAAAGGCATGCAGAGCCTCTATCATCTATATGTCTAGTTTCCCATAGAAGATTTCATACTATCGCCCTGTATAAAGCACTGTACTATACTATACTATATTGAAAACACTATAAAGCTACAACACTAGAGTGACTTGCATTAGAGATCCATAGTGTATATGGATGGCATAGTGGTAGTACACCTGCATACCCTGTCTTTGGTGTCTACATATTTCATACCTGGAGCCAGCATGTTCTTGAGAGGTTACGATGACCTTTAGGGAACACCAGGTTAGGTTTCCAGAAGAAAAGGAGTGGGATCTGAGGCATGTGTACATACAGGTAACAAGACAATCAAATCTAAATGGGTTTAAGTGCTCCTTCCTTCCCCTAATCATTTGCATTTCTTCTTGCATCATGAGACAATGGATCTCCTTGCACTGAAAGCAATAAACCAAATTCTCTACTTACTGCTTGTTGTGTTCCTAGTCTAACCTCCCTGTCCATCTATCCTGGGGATATCTTGATCCAATTGCTGTGTTTGTCACACTAAACTTAAAGCCATAAGCCAGTCCAGAATCCCATTGTCGATATTTGGGAAAGAACATCCAGCCTTTGTTACCGTAAAAGATAGCTCATCACTTGGGGCTAGATTTTAGGTACAAATATGGGTCTCAGGAACCTAGTCTCTGTGCATTCACAATAAGCATACAGTTGTCCCAGGCATCACTCACATCACCCCAGTCTGAGCCACTCCGGCTTTCCATGGTGTACTCATTGGACAGGTAATTATCCCCTGCAAATACCTCAAACTCAGCTATCCCATTTCCATATTTCCATTTCAGTTAGTTCTGAATGATGTGTTGATGTGAATTGCTATTATGTGTGTGACTGCGTTTTTTCAAGAAAACTCTCTTAATCCACCCCAAACCTGAATTCTCCTTAGTTCTTACTGGTATATACAAGTGCAAATGGTCCTGAAGGTTACCTAGCCTCTTGCAGTAGTTAATGTCCCCAACATTTAAAATAATGCTGAAATATTTGGTGGGGATCCCCCAGTCCCCCACTTTTCTTTGCATAACAGGATGTGGGGACAGGGAGTCAATGAGTGAGTTCTGCTATTGGGGACAAAAGTATGGTCTACAAATCCTTTCTTGCCATGTTGCCCCTTCATGCAAGCAATACATGTAGAGGACATACCTCTCAGCCTAACTTTTCTCACAGCTGTTGTTGTAAAGACAAAGTGGGGTTGGGGTTAAAGAATGCTATATGATGTCTTGAGCTCCTTTGAGGAAAAACATAAAAATTACATTTCATAGAATTGTAGAAGGACCATCTATTCCAACCTCCTGCCAGTGCAGAAATCCACTGCTAAAACATCCCTGAGCAGTGGTCACCTAGACTGTAGAAATAATGCAGTTTGACACAACTTTAAGTGCTGTAGCTCTATCCTATGAAAGCCTGGGATTTGTATTTTTATAAGGTCTTAACCTTCTCTGTGAAAGAATGCTGGTGACTCACAAAACTACAAATCCCAGAATTTGATTTTTGTGAGGCACTAGCATTTTTTGGCAGAGAAAGTTAAAGACCTTGTAAAACTAAAAATCCCAGGATTCCATATGATGGAGCTACAGCACTTAAAGTGGTGTCAGACTGCATTATTTCTACAGTCTAAATGCACCCCTAAGCTCTGTTTTAAAAACCCCCCAGTGAAGGTGATTCCACACTCGACTGTGAAACAGCTATCGTGGAAAGGAAGTTTTTCCTATGTTTACTTGGAATATCCTTTCCTGTAATTTGAGTCTATTTATACAGAGCTTTTGTTGTTTGCGTTCAAGTAATTTCTGACGTATGATGACTCTATCATTTTTTCATCTTGGTCACCCACCTCTGGGCATGTTTTGACTTGTCAATATTCTTATTTAACTGTGGTGGACCCTGTATGCTTATTGTGATCTGATCAAAGCCATATAGACCAGTTTTGTTACTTCCATTAATCTGATCCAAAGGTAGGCAACCTAAGGCCCGGGGGCCAGATGCACCCCCCCGAGGCCTTTAGACCGGCCCCAGGCCGTTCCTGCTGCTGCCGCCCCCTGCCACCCCCTGCTGCTACCGCTGCCTGCCATGATGATATTGATTATTGTTGTTATTACTTGTTCTTGTTTTTTTTTTTTTTTTGGCAAAATCTCCACAGGGGTTTTGCCATGGCTTTTCTGGGGCTGAGAAAGTGTGCATGCATATTTATTTATTTATTTATTTTAAAATATTTATTTATTTATTTATTTATTTATTTATGGTGCTTCGGCCCCCCAATTGTCTGAGGGGCAGCAACCCGGCCCCCGGCTCAAAAAGGTTGCCTACCCCTGATCTGATCACTTCCCACATTGTGGTATTGTGGTTATTTGTTTGTTAAAAGTATTTACAAATTGCTTTCCTGACCACCTAGGCCCTGAACTGATGAAAAACAATCTAAAAATAAAACAGAAACTTTCTTTAAAAAAGACTATTTTTTTTGAATAATTGAAGTCCTGGCAAAATAATACAGTTTCGACTGCCTGTTGGACATGACAAATACATGACAATACTACTGTTTTTTTCATGTACTAAGTGATATAATAGAAAATTAGACTCAGCTTAAACAAGAAATACTGATCAAGCAAAAACATGTAAACACAAAGTATAAGAACTGCAACTTCGACAACTTTAAATGAAAACCATGTGAATTAAAATCCAGAAGACATCAAATGTGCATTAATAACACCATTGTGATTCATAGTAATGCATTATTCAACATATTTACTCTAACAATTATTTTTCAGCTTTGCTTAAAATGGTTTTATTATATGAAAAAGTGAACATGAAGACCAATGACTCAGTGGACCTACTGAAGAGGTGTGTGTGAATATAGTGACAATAAGGCATTTATTCCTTTAGATGTTGAACAGTTCTTCCTGCAGTAATGAAATCTGAAATCATAATTTAGGGTTATTTTACCTTGGAAGCATTTTACAGATGAGGGGAAGTTAATATCTTTAATAGTTTACCACCAGATATTCCACAGTTGCTATAGAATAATCTGAATGAAGCATACAATGAATCAGACAAATTCTAAACCATTACTTCAGTTGAAACATAGTGAAAATTTGATCATGGTAGTGAAAATATGGATGACATTTCCAGTACTTAATCCAGGAACACAGGACTTTTTTAGTCCCCAGAATCAAACCAAGCTATAGATTTTGGGCAAAGTGAGTACGAGATTTCTGATCTGGTCACTTGATAGCTTTTCTTTACTTCTTTAATCTTACAAGGATGTTTCTCCCTCTTTACCTTAAGCATTGTTTCCCCAATTTAAATCACCCTTTCATAAAGTGCTGTTAGTGATAGTGCTGAAGGTGAGGAAGACAATTAAATATATAGGTTTGCCTTATGTGTTTTTTGCATTTTGGCTGGCCAATAAAGGCATTCATTCACTCATTTGTTTATTTTGTTGAGTTTTTAATATGAATTAGTGTAAGGAGCAAGGTGGAAATGAGATGAACTATGAATATGTGAGAGCATCACAGAATAGCACATCAAATCACTAAGGGAATGATCTTTTGTGTGGAATGTGATTTTTGCCCCCTATTAGAGTGGGTAGTTGGCCTTGTAAACACACTACAATGGAAAACTGAGATTGATATAAGTACTTTCCCACCAAGTTCAAAGAAGATCAATCTCTTTTCATCTTCTTCATATAGTTCAGGGGTAGGCAA
>CM034708.1:39313642-39325749 GCA_020142125.1 Phrynosoma platyrhinos
TTGGTTTATGAGTATAAAGTGTTTATTCAGCAGACTCCCTGGAAAACAAAAAGTGGTGTCTCCAGTTAGAGGGAAATATTTTAGTTTTTACTAATTACCCCAATACTTATGGTTGGATGTTGCAACAGGATTGGAAAATTCATTTGCTGAATATTTTGACTCCTGTATTTAAGCCATTTGTGAAATTGGACTCCTTTAAGAAAACTAGATATATTTTTTGTAATTTTAAAATGGTTTGTATAAGGGTATCCTTTGCTTCTGCTTCTATAGTGAATTTAATCTACTCCTTCAAGGAGACATTTTTAAGAAGAGCCTTCAAGGTTAAGGGATGTTTCAGAGATAAGAGGGATAGACTTTGACATGCGACAATTATTATTCAGAAACAAATAGCTCCCAAACCAATAACTGTACAAAGTAATCATAAACAGGATACACTAGCTGTTAATGCTCCATACTGTATTTCTTTTAACAATAAATTAACAGAAGGTATGGATTTAAGATTTTGTTACTGTATTGTACAATAGCCTAGACTGGGGCAGTCAAATCTGTTTATATCAAGGGGCAAATTTGGAATTTTGAGAAAGTGTCATATCTGCTGCCACAAGATGGTTCCCATGTAGTTGTAGTATTACTAATCGACAAAATGACTGACATTGTGAGCATGGTCAGTCACAAAGCACCACTTTCTCAGAACGCAAACTGCTGATATTTAGAAAGACAACTTCATCCCCAAACCTAGACATAAAAATAAAGATGGCTTTGTACTTTAGAACAGAAATCCACCCCTTCCCACCTATGGTTTTCTAATCTAATAGAAAACCAGTTCACAGAAGGACTGTTGGGACTAAAAGACAACTGGCCAGACCATAATCTTCTGTCAGGGATGCTTTGCTTGGGAGTTCCTGCATGGCAGGGGGTTGGACTGGATGGCCCTTGTGGTCTCTTCCAACTCTATGATTCTATGATTCTATGATTCTATGACCCCCTAAATCAAAAGTCCAATTGATTGAACCCAGGGTGTGATTAATGGGGTTCCCCATTTATATGAGGACTTCTCCCAGACATAAAATGGTTAAATGTTGGGGGGAGATGCATTCTAATGAGGGTTTACATCACTGTTGATGAGATGCCAACTGACCAATCAGTTGGGCAGAACCAGGAACTTTTGAGAAGTTTTTAAAAAAGCGTTTTGGACCATGAGGTTTGAGTCTTCTTTTGTCTATCTTTTGGGCTGGGTGCCCTGAGGCAGACCTTAAGGAACTGGTCAAGTGGGACAATGGAGTCCAGGCTCCCAGCTGTCCAGAAGCAAATCCCATCTGCCTGTGAGTAGTTTAGGAACATGTACTAGCTAGTGGCGTTAGGTATTTTTGGTTATTTTACTGGCTTGGCTGAAATGACTGTATTCTGTAACTTACATTTCTCTGTGCCTGTGGGACAAGGAGGTCCTGCATGTAATGACATCTTTGCTCTAGACTTCCTTAGTTAGAATAAAGCTTTTCTTTAATGTACCTTGCCTCTCTCACACTCCTTTTTCACGTGCCTTTGGCTCAGCTACTTCTTTCTAAGTTAGCACGAGAAGGAACTCTATAAATCACTTAGGAAAGTCCTGGTATGTTGCTAAAGGAAGTCAGTCTAATTCACCAGGTGGTGGCAGCTCTTGGAAAAGGTGGTCTCAAGGGGTCCCATTCAGCTCAGCAGGAGTGGAAGGGGGATCCAGAAGACCTTCAATAATGGTTCCTGTGTGCGAGGATCCAGAACAGAGTTGCAGTGTTTGACTCTGAACCCATGGAAATCATAACACAGGGCTACATATTTCAGACCCATATCCTCAAATTCTATCCTTTGCCTCTCATTCCTACCCAGCACCTAAGATCTATTTACCCCAGTCATTCTTGGTTTGCTCTTTTTCCCAGTCTAAACCACTTTTCTTCTACTGCCTCTCTCTTTCTCACACACTAACAAATACATCCTTTCCCTTTCAATTGCTCTTTGCAGTCCATTCCAGCCATGGCATTTCTACTTCCTTCTTCACAACACCAGTTTACTTCCAGCTGGTCCTATCCCATTCCCCCTCTTTACACTTCCATTTCTACTGGGGGGGGGTCATCCTCAGTCCAACCCATATCTTTGTTTACTTTCCCCAATCCAGTTAATAACCATCACCAATCTCTCAGGTTAAAACTCCCAGATTCACTGTTGATATACCCACATACACCCATTTCCCACTTTCTTAAGCAGCAGCAATGGGGTGCAACCCAACCTATTTTCTAGGTTCATTTCCAAGCAGATGGAAATGCTTCAAAACAAAATGCTGATCTCCACAAATCAATGAATCATATTTACTTCCTAAAAATATTTCTGGGTCCAAGTGGGGCCTAGAGGCAGGCAGGAGATAAGGATGACAGCTGGGTGAATGTTAGCAAAAGGCCCCCAATATCTCAGTTTTTAAAATTAAATATTTAAAATTCCTTTTAAAGTAGGGCAGAGGGAGAAAAGGGAGATTTCTGCAAGGTTCATGGATGCCATGATGCTTGCCCCCAGAGTATTAAGATTTTCAGCCATACATAATCTTCTGAACACATTTTTTTAGACAGGAGTATAAATTGAGCCTAACTCTCTCTTCATCTATTTGAGTTCATGGCAGTTTGGCACTACATATCATGTGAAGGTAAATTTCTAATGACTTGCACAAGGCCTAAAGTGGTTGCTTCATGCAGTGCAACTCATACGATCCATTGATAAGGATGATATTTTCACTGCTGTAAACATTTCCACTGGACTAAATTTTTGTTCCCATGCTGTTCTGCTTATATGTTTCTCTGAGATGTCATCATGAAGAGACATAACTTCACCATCAGCCGTTGGAATGGTTGTGTGTAGGTTTATTTTTCTGTCCTAGGCGACCCCAGGGAAGCAATTTCTGGTTTGATTAGGTGCCTGCTTGATGTCCAGTCTCAGATACTTGAAAATGTCCTGTAGTTAAATCTTAAGGAAACAGAGATTATTCTAGTTGACTCCTGTTGATTTCTGAATGATATTTTAGTTTCTGCAGTTCCTTTTGATGATTGGATTGTAGAGCTTGCTCTTGTTTTTTTGGAACCATTTGGTTGTTTATGTTCTTGAATATTCTTTGTGTTGTTCACCTTTTGTTACCACATTTATCCTGAATGTGGTAAGAGTAGACAGATATGATCCTGAGAACTGTACATGTTGTTTGCTAAGATGTGTACAACAGTTTTACTCATTTGTACATCTGTTTACTCACAAGTCTATACTGGTTCATTTTTGCTTCTTAACAATAAATCTTATTGTTTAGTCCCAACTAAATTAGATCCATTGAGTCAACATGTAAATCCAATGGACTGAATAGGTCTATTCTAGCTGGAATTTACCATAGGATGCAGATTTTTATCTGCAATTTGTTTTTAAATCTGCATGAAAATGAATATTTAATTACACATTTTTGCATATATTATCTCTAACCACAACTCCCAGTTCTTACATATATTCTTGCAAAATATGCTTCCAATCTTCACCTTAGCCCAAGAGGCATGTGTCAGGTGAGGTTGTAACTAACTCTTCAAATTAAATTCCACAGGTATCTATAGGTAAACAACGCATTTGTATTGTATATGGGTATCTGCTATATAATATTTTCATAGTATTTTTCCCTGTGGAGCTGTATCTTCAGACACATTTCCCACCTATAACTCTAACTCAAGGCACACTGAAATCTAGATATGTTTTTGCTTGGCTATCTCATTTCACATTTAATAAGACTGACCATAAAGGAGGGTTAAAATCTATAATGAGCTCTGTGAATAATATAAATGAAGTAGTCAGTGGAACTTGTGTCATTATTTCCAAATAGCTTTCTCAGGGATACTCCTCATAAAATTATATTCTTTAATAATTGATAATAGGATAGCTAGAACACTTATCTTTATCAATGTTTTTATGAGGTAAAAGCAGATTGAGTCATTGCATTAAAAGAACCAGTCCTGCACTGTGATGGAATTCTAAACATGCTAGTGTACAATCAATTATGATGCTATAATTAATAAGATAATATTGCCTGTATTTATCCTTATTAAAATACTATCAGGCTAAGGATAATTGAAGTTCACTTTTACTCTTACATTTTAATTAATTTGTCAATGAAACCAATCTTGTGTGGATAACAGGTTTGCTAGGTGAAATTCATCAACAGTATGTGTGCATGTTGAGTTGTAAAATTACAGATGCAAAAGCTCCTTTAATATACAGCATGCTGAATATATCCATTAAGAGGCCAATGTCACAGCATGGTTTTCCTAGTATGGATTAATTCCTACTGAGACTCCTATCCAAATAGGGGAAGGAAAAATCTGTGCCGCAGACCCATACTTTTATTAAACACACACACATGAACACACCCCCTAAAATATTCAAGATTTCATATAGAACAGTAAATAAACAAAAAGAACAAAACCCTGTGATGTCTTAGGCATGACGTGGAAATACATTGCATTATATTAACTGGAGATTATTCCGAGATAAATATGGAAAGGAATGCAATATGATTGAAGTTAGCATTTGATTTATACTAAGAACTAAAATCACATCAATAAATTGACTCACCATTGTTTGTCATCACTAGTCCTCTTTCCAAGGGATCAGTGGCTTAGTGTTAAGATGCCAATTCTGACGATTGGAAGATTGGAAGGTTGGCAGTTTGAGGCCTGAGTGCTGCATGATGGGCTGAACTCCCGTCACTAGTCCCAGCTTCTGCCAACCTAGCATTTCAAAAGCATGCAAATACAAGTAGATACATAGGTACCACTTTGGTGGAGAGATAACAGTATTTGGTGCAGTCACGCTGGCCACATCACCACCAGAGTAGTCCTCGGACAATGCTGGCTCTTCGGCTTAGTAACAGAGATGAGCACCTCCCCCTACCATTGGTTACAACTAGACATTCATGTCAAAGGACTACCTTTAGCTTTAGTCCTCTTCTCTCCTTGAAGTTTGGGAGCCCTCCTGGATGTTTTTACAGCTGTTGACCCCCCATGTCTTTTCTTTTCTTCTTTGTTGGCACTTTTGATAGTCCATGTATCCCCTCATGCATCCCAAGGAAGAAAATCAGCCCCCAGATCAATGTAATTGCTTATTCCTCTGCTAGAGTATAGGGGAAGAGAAGGACGAAGGCATTCTCCATTCACACATAGTTGGAAGAGGAGAGAGGGCTAAATCCAATATTAGTTCCAACTAGAGCAGACCCATTAAAATCAAAAAGGCTCATACAAGTGATGAGTCTCATTCCTCTCAATAGATCTGCTCTGGTTGGGACTAATATTGGCCTTAGCTCAGAACCACCATTCAGTTTTGTCCCTCTGCAGAAGCTCTGAGAGAAATGTAACAAGATGCAACTTTTCTCTTAATCTCCTTTGAGGATGATCTTATCTCTGGACATATTGAAGGAGACTGCTTTGGAAGTAAATTGTGCATGCCATGAAATGCAGCAAATTGTTACTTACTTACTTACTTACTTCTTCTTATACATTTATAATAGAATAATAGAATCATAGAGTTGGAAGAGACCACAAGGGCCATCCAGTCCAACTCCCTGCCATGCAGGAACTCAAAATCAAAGTTTCCCCAACAGATGGCCATCCAGCCTCTGTTTAAAGACCTCCAAAGAAGGAGACTCCACCACACTCCGAGGGAGTGTGTTCCACTGTCGAACAGCTCTCACTGTCAGGAAGTTCCTCCTAATGTTGAAGTGGGAATCTCTTTTCCTGTACCTTGCATCCATTGTTCTGGGTCCTATTCTCTGGAGCAGCAGAAAACAAGCTAGCTCCCTCCTCAATATGACATCCCTTCAAATATTTAATATTTAATGTACTGTCAGGGAAGGAAAGAGATACCTGTGGGATTTTCATCTTCATTGGTCCAAACTATATAACTAGTTTTGGTGCTTTTCACCTTGAGTTAGATGGAAGGGGGACTTTATGCTGCTGTCCTTCAGGTATTAAAATGTTTCATGACAGTCCATCCCTTGGCACATACAGGAGATCTAAGGAAGAGGCAAGGTCTTGTTTTCTTTTTTCATATAATTTCATATAGGATGATACTAGGCATAGATGCCATCTTCTCCCTATCCTAATGCCTTGGAATGTGCTTGGCCTTCTAAACAGGTCTTGTTTAGAAGGCAAAATGTGTTTCTCATTGTAAAAGGGTTCAGGGGCAGTGGAGAAGTGCATCAACTTTGGAATGTAGACAAACTTTAGAGGAGCTGTGCAAGGTTCCCATCCCTAACTTCAAAATAGGTTCAGCACCTTAGATAGCTTCTTTGATGTTTGGGCTAAAATGGACATCAGAGTCACTAGCCTTCACTGCTCAGTGGTAGAACAGAAGCTTCCAGGTTCAGCCACTGGTGTCTCCAGATATATCTAGGAAAAACTCTAAAGAGCAACTGCCAGGCATTGCTCCTTCTTGGCCTTGTGAGGATTGAGGCAGTAAAGCCAGATAAAAATATTTCCATTTCCACTGTAGTACCAAAGTAACACAAAGCGGGAGACTTTTCAGAGGGGAGCATCAATTACCATTTGTTGGCCCAATAATAAAAATGTTAAAACCCATTCATTAACATAAGGCCTTTGCAGACTGCCAGAAATAGTGCACATTAAATTGAGGCACTGCCCTGGCTCAGTGCAAGGGAATCATAGGAACAGTAATTTATTGTGGCACCAGAGCTCTCTGACAGAGAAGGCTCAATGTCTCAGAAAAAAATACAATTCCCATGATTCCCTAGCACTGAGCCAGGGCAGTGTCTCAATTTAATGTGCACTATTTCTGGCAGTCTGCAAAGGCCCATAATTGATCTTTCTAGATACTGTGAACCTTTTCTGGCTTACATACACATAAACTTCCACTGATGATGATGAAAACTATGACTTTATCCTGTAATATGTGAACTTTCCTCTCTTTTTTGAGCACTTTGAACTATTTTTCCTGAAGCTACCTTTCTGTGATACCCTGTTCTGTGCTTGAGGCATATAGTGGTCTGAAGTTCATTTGCTGATTTGAGATAGTGGTACTTGATCTATACTTTGGAGAAGGGGATTTGGACTTGTTGACCCTTGGTCATCAGGTTTCACTTTTTTGCTTTAGTACCTGTGGTGCTCATAATTGGCAGTAGGCTACATTTTTGGCTACAAATGAAAGCAACATATGAAAAGTAAGTTTCTGTTCAACAGTATCCTGGAAGTATCTCTCCAGAATGACTAACTTCTCTTTTAAGTACCTATAACAAAGAAAAATGAGCTCCCCTTCCTGCCCTTGTTGGTATTGTTCCTGGCAGATGGACTGGATGTTTTAATAATCTACCCTGAGGTTGTACCAGATGCTCTATATGAAAGTAAATTCAAAGGCAGAAGTTTGTTGAACATTTATACATTTAAGATTTATTGTATGGAAGGAGTTTATTTATAATAACAGTTACAATAAATCTTAAGGAAGCAGTGTACTGATGGTAGTACTGAATTTGGATCAGCAGCAATGGAAAGACAGAAAAGCTTTTCATGTCTGGCCTCTGTTGGTCTCTACTTCCAACCAGGTGCTATTTCCTGACTGATTCAGGATTCTGATGGCTACTTGCAGGGACTTCTCTGACTGATTAGGACTAGCTGTTCCTCCCATCCCATGATTCTTATTAATAAGGATTCCACCCTTCTCACAAAAAGTTCCATCTATTGTGGCACCAGTTTTGGGTGTTTGTATCTTCAGGGGCCAAAAAGTCAGAACAGCCATGCTACTGGTAAAGTGCCTACTCTGCTGCCCAGACGTCTCTTTTCTTGAACTAACTGAGATGATCATAGAGGTTGTGCTGAGCAATCCCAGGACTCTGACTTTAGGGAATTAACATTCTTGCCAAGGCTGTCCTAGCAGGGTTCACTTGTGACATCATGGCTGCCATGAAAGCCATAGTACACATCAGGAGAAACCTGGACTTTAATGATTGATTGATTGATTGATTGCTGCTGCTGCTGTTGTTTAGACAAAGAATTATCTGGTAAACAACTACAGTACTATGATTCTACTTTAATTGTCATGGCTGCATCCTATGGAATCCTGTGTTAGCATATGTGATTTTTCATAAAATTTTGGACACATGTGGAGTTCCCTCTATGACCCCAAACTGACCTCTGAGGGATGTCAGCCATGATCCCCTAGATGGCAGGTCATGTAGGCACTGAGAGATCTGCCCAAAACTACTGGAAAATTCTCTACCAGACAGGTTTGGGAGTTGCCAAAAGGGAAAAACCATTATATTGGAAAAGACACATAATAGTGCTTATTTGTTTTGAGTCTCACACTTGATGGAGCACTGATCAGATTTGACTGTACCCTTTTCTCTAGCCTCCCTTCCTTGATAGTTTTGAAACCAAATGCATTGTTTAGACCATGCACATACCTAGGGTACCAAACCTAAGACCATCAACGCCTTTGTCCAATGGCCAATAAACTCATCGCCAGAAGGCAGAAATTTCCTATAAGAACCCTTGGATTTCTAGGCTCCATGTGCTATCTTGAAAGTGCATGCAGACTCCACGTTGGTCTGCACTCTGATCATAGCTCCCTCGGCCATCTACTCCCCCCCATTTCAGAGGCCATGCTTCATCTTCATCATCATCATCACCATCAACATCCACAGTGGATCCCAGAGAAGCCTTCAGAAGTGAGTAACTCCCTCAGTCTGGTCCCTCTCAAGCTATCCCCGCTTTCATCCCCTTTATTTCTAAGAGTGCAATGTGTGTGTGCCATAGCTGTGGGTGTGGTTTTCCCTTGTTAATAATAAATATTTAGACTTTAATTGGAGAAGCCCGCCTCCGCGTCTTCCATTGAGAGATCTCTTAGTCCTCTAGTATACATAACAGTACATGGTCCTGTGGGGCTTTGTTAGGAACCCACTTTTGCATATTTTTAGCTAATTATGAATTCCCCTAATTAGATCCTTCCTAACACCTGGCACGGTGGTGATGTACACATCCTTCTTGGCGCAGGAATGTGAGGCATATAGAGGGGTTATGGCAGGAAAAGCCTTTGGCTCTGAACTAGAGAGGCTTACCGAAAATGGACTGAGGTGGAATAGGAAAAGTCATATATCTTAGTTTGCCAATTCTCTTCAAGATGGGAGATATTGCAAATCTATACCAGTTAAAAGGTTATTGATCATTAAAACTCCAATCAGTGTGTGTGTTTTTTTATTCAGAAGGTATGGCAGAAATTGTTATTACTGCTATCTTCTGTCTTCTACATTTATGTTGCTATTGTGATTAGCTCTTTAAAGGTCTTGAGAAGAAGACAGTCTATGTGACAGTAACCACACAGACACCCCAATTGATTTCACTGTAATGTGCCTGGAAGGCATTCCACTTTTTAGACACATAGACTGAGACTTTACTAAATCAAGTGATATGTAGAAGCTCACGTACCAAGCGTCTATTAATTTTCCCTTAAGTGTTGGCTTGTGGGGAAATTCTCATTCTCTCACAGCAGGAAGTCTGTAGCAAGCATTTATACAGACTCTCTCTCTCTCTCACACAGACACACAGATAGTCCTGTTTCAAAATACTGTTGACATGGGGGGGGGTACTAATTAGGAATGTCGAAACAGTTTTCCTCAAACTGCTTCCTTCTGTTCAGCAGTGATAACCTTGTGTAATAAATTTCTGGAACATCATCATCAAGAATGTGCATTTGAAAAGATTATCTTGATAACCTAATTTTAAGTCAAGCTGTCATTATGAGGGATAGTGTGTGGGATGTGCTAACAGCTTGCATGGGTTAGCATGTGATAAACAGTCAATGAAGACAACATGCTACAGTACGCAAGAGCGGGAGATGAGCACTGGTCACACACAACCCTCCATTGATCATCAGTAAACCTGCTGGTGTAATTGCAATCTGATAAGAGATGAAAACATTCAAGTGAATTCACAGGATAATCTTCTGTTTCATTGTCTGTCATGATGCTAGGCTATATAGACAGACTAGAGGACCACCTGGCAATGTGGGAAGCAGGAAATGAAAGTCATAGGAATGTGGCTTGTGAGAAATATTGCAGGTAGGGAAACAACATGAATATGAACCACATTCAGGGGCTACATCTAATTCCCCTCCATATAGCCAATGGAGATATTGCAGGATTACACAGAGTAATATCACCCACTACAAATACTGCATGTGGCCTCATTACATACATCTGCTGGACCTTTGTAAGAAGGAGACAAGTTCTCACAAACATCCATTAGAGTATTAGAATGGCAGTGTGCAGTTCTGACAGTGAACAAGGCTATTTGGTCTGGTGGTCCCTTCCACGCTTTCATTGAAAAAGTGGAGAATATTGTGTATACTTTTTCTCCCTAAAGTCTGCTGAATCATAGACTCATAAAGTTGGAAGTGACTGCAAAGGCTATCTAGTCCAACTTTCTGACATGCAGGGATACACAGCTAAAGCATTCCAAGAGATGACCATCCAACCTTTGTTTAAAGACCACCAAAGAAGGAGAATCTACCACTCTCTAAAGCTATCTATTCCACTATTTTTTAAATATATATATTTATTGAAATATTGAAATATTGAAATATTTTAACATAAATAAACTCACAATAATAAATATAAACTCATGATGCAAAAGAAAGATTTGTTAATCCTTTACATATTTCATTAGTCTAACTCTTCCTCCCCTGCCCCAGAGTTTTTCTTATCTAGCTTTTCTTTGGTTCTGTTCAATGTACGCATTCCATCTATTCCACCCTTTTTCCCTTTTCTCTGTAATTCCTTTCTTTTCTTCTTTCTTCTCATTCACACTTCTCTCCTACTTTTTTTTTTATCTCCTTATCATTACCCTTCTCTTAACACACCCCTTTCATATAACCGGCATCACATGTATGCCTCCCTCTATTTCATTCTTTCTTCCATTACATTTTTTTCACTTAAACATACCTTTTGCCTACAAACTAAAACCATCTATTTTGATCTTCCCTGTACATTGCAGAAGTAGATTTTTTAATAACTGTCTAGGGATGGTGCTTGTATCCTGTATGTACAGCAAAAAACAAAACAAAAGGTGCACTGCACAGAAGCCAATCAAGGAAAGGAAACCACAAACAAAAACAAATAAACCAGGAGAAAACAAATAAACAAACACAAGATAGAAATTACAAAATACTAACATAAATCATAAATTTAAAAAGTGAGAAAAGAAATGCATAATTAGACAAAACAAATTACAAATTGCAATACTTTATATACCTTACATCTTTATATTTTAAAAATATTTGCTATTCTTATCACTTCTCGGTTCTTTTTATAACTTTACTGTCCTCCTATTTCCCTGAAATTATCTATTTCTCTTTTATCTGTTACTTTCAAAACTCTAAAGTAGTATTTACACATTGCTCAAGAAACTAACTTCTCCTATAGTTGCTATATCTTCCATTGTTTCCAATATTTATCTCCCAAATTTCAATCCCTCTCTACATTTTTATGTCACCTTTTTTGCTTACGGTACTATCTTTTTATCTCCCAGTTTCTCATCTAACACTTATTTCAGTCACCAAAACTTATTATTGCTAAATTCCGTCATTACCTGCCCATAAGCATAGCATGCAGTTCCATTCTTCTTTAAATCTATCAGTAGTTTTATCTTTGAGTAATGTAATCTTATCTATTTCAGCCATTTTTGTTAATTTTACTAACCATTCATCAATTGTCAGAACTTCTTTAACTTTCCGTTTTCTAGCGAATATTATGCTGGCTGCTGTGACCATATTTTATATAATTTTTCCAAATTTATTTTCTGTTCCTTTCTCTAGTGAGTCTAACAAGTTCAACAAATATAGCTGTAGAAGACACTTAAATTTAATTTTCAATATCTCTACTATCTTGGAATGAATGTTTTTCCAAAATTCTTTTGCTTTCGGGCATTGCCACCACATATGATAGTATGTGGCACTTTTTTTCCTGCATTTCCAACAGTTGTTTTTGGTATTTGGGTACATTTTTGCCAGTTTTGCTAGAGTTGAGTACCATCCATAAAACATTTTATAGAAGTTTTCTC
>CM034708.1:39325849-39338688 GCA_020142125.1 Phrynosoma platyrhinos
GACAACCCCAAGAACAAGTAATAACAACAATAATCAATATTATTATGGTCGGAGGCAGTGGCAGCAGGACTGGCTTGGGGCCGGTCCAAAGGCCTTGGGGGGCCGCATCCGGCCCCCAGCCCTTAGGTTGCCTACCCCTGGTCTAATCGTATAAAGTCCCAGATTCCTTGCCCATCTTATCATAACAGTTTCTTCTTCTAGTTCCCACTGTAAGAGTAACTTATAAAGTTTAGAGAGTAGTTGTTTATTTCCTGCTTCCCGAATTATATCTAACTGTTGTTTTTGTTCTTGTATTCCTCTCAATTTAATATCTTTTTTGTATCCTTCTGTCAGTTGTTGATATAAAAACTAATTGGACACTATGTTTTCTTGTTCCAGTTCTTCTGTGGTCTTCATACAGTAAGCATTTCCTGATTTTTTCATAGTATCTTTATATGTAAGCCAGTTGTTTTTATATAAGTTCTCTCTTTTGTGAAATGCTTCATGTAATGAAGTCCATACTGGTGTTTTAGGATATTGTCTCTCTCAATATTTTGTCCATTCTATTTCAGTGTTGAACAACTCTTACACTAAAAATGTTCTTTGTAATGTTTAGATGTAATCTCTTTTCTTTTAATTTGAATCCACCGGTTTGTGTTCTCATCTCATAGAATCATACAGTTGGAAGGGGCTTCATGGGCCATTGAATCCAACCACCTATTCAGTGCAGGATTGCAAGCTACAGCATCCAGCGTCTTCTCTTCAGCAAGCTGCTCATGCCCAGCTTCTTCAACTTTTCCTCATATGTTTTGTTCTCTATACTTTTTACTTTTGTTTACTGACTTGCTCCATCTTGTCTATGATACTTTTCTCATATATCCTTCTTAAAATGAGGCACCAAGAACTAAACACTGTGCTCCAGATGAGGCCTAACTAGTGCAGAATTTAGTAAGGCTATTACTTCCATTGACTTGGAAACTGTGCTTCCATTAATGCAGGCTAAAATAGCATTCACCTTTGCTGCAGCATCACACAATTCAGAAAATAAACTATTAAACATCCTTGACAGATTGGCTATACAGCCTTTCCTTAAAATAGGACCTGTTGGTGTTGTCTAGATATGCAGTAGAATGGATTGAAATAGTGGAATACTAAAATGGTAAAATATCTACAAACATACACAGTCCTCTCAAAGGAAAGCACAGGCATGTCAGTGTCAGAGGATGTTGCTTCATTTTGTTCCATAACATGGTATATAAGACATCATAAATTCATTATATTATAGGCTTCCGAGAATTAATATCCTTAAGTAACCTCTGTTACATAGCTATATCTATTTTAGCAGAGCCTAATTGGTTCTTACCAACAATAGTAAGTCTGGGTTCATTATCAAGTAGGAACAGTAGCTTGGAGGCTACATCATATGATCCTCTTCATCTGTTGCAGACTGCCCAAGCAATCTGATTTCAACTTCCTCTTGGCTTCTTTTATTTTCTCCTTAGCCTATCAGCTGTTCCATTTGACCAGTGAGATAAGAGATCCTTAATGGACTCTGTTTGTGTCAACATTCCAATCAGAGCATTGGAGCTAATGAAAACACACCATGCATAGTCAAATCTAACCTTTTGGCTGTCATAGCCTGACTGCATCAGCCAGTTGATTGCATCAGCCATCCTTGAACTTGCCCTGGGACCATTCTTGACCATGTATGATAGACATTATTTTATCTTGTTTACAACAGAGCAGGCATTAAGCCCAGAATTATGCTGTTGCTAGTCCAGTAACACACATATTCTCTAATACACAAGGCTTTCTGCTTTCTGTCTTAGACCTTAAAATGCATCTATCTCCTGAAATCATTATTTATGTTTTCAGGGGTTAGCTTTAGCAAAATGTAACCCAAATAAACATCCAGCCTATATCATAAACACATTGTGACAAGTCACAATGAACCTAATATGGCTTACTAATGATAGGCATATACCAGATTGCATTGTGAATGAGCTTTGTGAAAAGTTCAGAACTCTGTGTTATCAGAGAACTAAGGTGTTGACAATTTTGAGTTTTCCATGTATCCAGATAATAACACTAATATTGCTACTGAAAGCACATAGCCTTGCTTCAGAATACACATTCTCACTATGATTTAAATTGGATTTTATTTCCTTTAAATTTCTCACACAGCACAGCATGCAAATTGAAATTCTATATCTGTTCAGGCTGATTTAAACTTTTAAACTAACATCTATATTTAGTCCAGGTCCTAGATACCAATTAGTACTTGCATCGAGCTAAGCAAACACCAAAGGAGTTTCAAATTGTCAGGTGAGTTTACTGAAGTTGTTTTGTTTGTGGGAGCCTTGTGAGAAAAGTTGTGTGATCCTAGAGTTTGTTTGGCCAAATTTGAAAAGGTGTACCCACACAAGTACTCACCAGCCTACAGTGGCATCATTAGGTGTGTGTATGTGTGTGTGTGTGTGAGGGGTATGGGCTGCACCAGGTGACACCCTAAAAGTGCAGAAATCAGCTGTGTGCTCCCCTTTAAAATGCTTTAAGAGATGGTGGGAGTGCGATGAAGCTTAGTGGGAAGAGAAAGGAGATGTACCAGAATTTTTTGAAATTAAAATTTAAAATTTTAATTTTTTATTTTTTTTTAATTATTCATTTAAAATTTTATTTAAAAACATCACATTTTAACTAAACCTTCACTATGTATATGTAAATACATTTAGATTGTGCATATGATATTGTAATTTGAAGGTATAATTTTAATTTTGCTTGTTGTTTGTATCACAACTATTAGCATTACATTCAGTGGTATATGGGAATTACGATTTATGAGTAACAGTGCAAAAAGCATTACTAAGGATTCTGAATGGTGTAAAATGGGAGAAGGTCAATGGAGGGATGACATCATGAGTTAACACACTGAGTGACACCAACCCTAGGGACACCACTGCCAGCTTACAACATGTAAACTCTTTTATTATAGGTTTAATTACCTGTTTTTCAGTCTGTGTTTTCACAGTTTCATTGTATTAAGAGTATGTTGAAGGACAAAATAATGTCTTCTTTTCAAATGTCTCCGTGTTTACTGGGACTGGGAAGAACCCACCAAAAAATTCCTAAAAATGCAACTATTTGGTGGTCCCTTTACCATATTATAAGTCGTTATACTTGAAAGGATTTTAACTAAGTGGTAAAATCTACAAGAAATCTGATACTTGTTTAAAACAAAAATAGGGATGTACATTAAAAGTGCGCACCCCAAGTCTAATGCATTCTTGGTTTCATTAGATATTTTGAGTAACTGCATTAACCATGATATGCTTTGGCAAAAGGAGAGTAAATAAAAGCAAATAAATGTCTTCCACTGCACTGACAAACTTAAAGGGCAAAAAGCCAAGTGGTTATGAGGTAGAGAGGATAAGGATAAGCTGGTCAAGAGCATCTTTCACTTCAGATTATTGCTGTTTTAATAAAGGTGGGTGGTAATTTGTTCAAATTATTCCAACAATGTAGTTTGTGTGGCTTTATAGGGACACTTTATTATTGTGTGGATGGTGGTTGGCTACATGTGAGCAAAACCCCCAAATCCAGAGTGCATTAGTTTCAGTGATTGCTCAGGATTCCATTTTGAGGAAACCTCTATAATAATGGCTTCTAATAAAGAGTAGCATTTTAACTTTTGAGAATGCTGGCTGTTTTGGAATATCAAAGGCCTCAAACAGATGGACAAAAGGCATGGGATCACAGTGACTGCATGGTCCTGGTCCCAATCCAGACCACCACCATGGTCCTGAATGGGGTGCCAGAAAGGGTGGAATTTATCTGCTCATTTTGCTGCCAACTTTTCTCTGCCAGGCACTCTCTCTGCATGGCTTCCAGCCACTTTGGGGGTGTGCCAAGTGCCATGACCCCAGAGTGGCCAGAAGCCACACTTTATTGCCCATCTCTTTTGTGCTTGTGTCCTCTCCCTTGTGTTTTACAAAGGAAGGTATGCATATGGCTTCCCTGTGTGGACAAATACTTAGATGAAAATTGATTTGTCATCCTTAACTTGTTAAAAATGTTAACAAAAATTTCCAGCAGCATTTTAAAAAGCTGTTTTAAAAAGCTGGTTGCTTTTTTATTTAATTTTATGAGTTCTTTTAGAACCTCACAGAAATATCCTTGATTCTTCAATTTTTGGGCTGGTTGAAGAACATAAGAACATCCATGATGGATCAGACATGAGCTACCTAGTCCAACATTTCTATCTACACAGTGGACAACTAGTGCCTATGGCATACCAACAAGCAGGTATGAGTGCACAGCCCAGCAACTGATTTTCCAAGGCATACTTTTTGATAGTGGAAATGAGGTATAGCCACCCTGACTGATTGCCATTAATAACCCCACCTACTCTGAATGCTCCCACTCTCCTTAGTAGCCATGACTACACCTTCCGGCAATTAATCCCATATTTTAACTATACAGTGTCTACTTCCTGTATCTCCTAACACACAGTATCAGTGAAATAACCTAGATTATGAGATACACCCCCCATGTCTACCCTTACTTATTTTTTCCCTAAGCAAAACAGCCCCAAACACTGCAATCTTTCCTCATAGTATTCTGTTCCTTGATCATTTTGGCTGTCCTTTTTGGACTCCTTCCAGCTCTACAATATCATTTTAGATGTGGTGATCAGATCACTACATGGTACAGTTGGCCCTCGATATCCACGGATTTTTTTAATCCACATTCAACCATCCACTAGTTGAAAATGTTCCAAAAAGATACAAAATTCCAAAAAGCAAATATTGAATTTGCTATTTTATATAAGGGACACCTTTTCACTGGGGCATTGTATTTAATGGGGCTTGAGCATCCACAGATTTTGGTATCCACAGGAGATCCTGGAACCAAACCCCAGCAGATAACAATTTTATAATATTTCATTTATTATTATTGTTTATTATAATTATTTAGTCATAGTCTTCATGGTAGTCATGTTGCTAACTGTTTCACTTGGTGATCTTGCTATTATTTTGTTTTAATTCACTGTGAAGTCTAAATAATCTGAAGGCACACACCACCTACCCACTCTTAATTTGGCATATACTCTGCCTTCTATATATTATGATTTCTCTGATTATTTTAACTGTATGTGTTTTTCTTTTACAACAAAACATGTTTTTATCTGTTTATTTAATATTTTAAATAATATTTTCATCTGTTGAGACATTGTGGATTCAGAGATTATGAACAGAAAGTACATCAGGTAGTCTAATAGTACAACATCCAAGATGTTACCACCACAGTTACCAAGCAGAGTCAAAGAACTTGTTACAGGAATAATGTTTCCAGCAGGAACCAGAAATTTTTCCCACATGAGAACAAACAGAAATTTAAATCTGCACACAGAAAAGATATAACAAAGAAAGCAAAATAGGACTTTGAGGAGAAAGTAATGACAGCCAACACTTGAGAAGGGGAGTAAAAAAGCATTTACAATAAAGATATCAATGACCCTAGTCTTGATATGTTTTACCTCTGTATATCAGTTTCTGAGGAATATGAGTAAGAAAGTGCAATTTCACTCATGTCCTACAAGTAGGCATCTTATGGACAAGTCATTGGCTGAGGTATGAAAGGGATACTGTACTTTAAAGGCTTTTAATCTGATCCAGCATCACTTTTCTTATTGTCCCCACCCAGCACGATGGCCCTTATCCAAGCTTTACATCTTTTTTTTAAAAAAGTTCTCCTATCTAAGCTGAGTAACCGATCAAACAGATATCTGAGACCTCTTTAAACTCTTCTGTAATTGTGATTGTAATTGATAATTGGCATTGAATTATGCAATTTTATGTGAACTCCTTTCTCTTGATTAAGAGAAGAGAGGAAGAAAGAACTGCAGCTATAAGAAGGCCTGGCCCTGATAAGTGTATCTGAGCCTATTTTTTTTCAACTTCCACAAAAGAAAGAAAAAACAAATATATTCAGACTTTTATAGGTATTGTGATTTTGCTACTGGAAAGAAATTCCTGTTACTAGCATTGAAAAAGGTAGAGGGGATACCTTTTGTTTAACAGATCTGTAAATAAAAATATAGAAGTGTGAGTGCATCCATTTGTTCACTCATGTCTTCTGGTTGCTGTAGCAATTGAATACAAAAGCACTGGATTGAATGCAGACATAAAAAAATTATTTAAAAACAGATTTTTTTTTAAAAAAATAACACATTGCTTCACTACAATATTTTTGATGATGAATAGGACTGGCCCCAGAGATTTTGCTTCCTGAAGCTGAGCAGAAAGTGGTGCCCCCAATTTCAAGTTAAGGCTAATAGTTATTTTGGCACACATATCCCACATGTGCTTTGCTTTGACCCTAACAGTAAAAAGAAATGCAACAAGACATTAATAACTAACAATTTTCTGCCTTCACATGTCCAAAAAATAAAAATAAAAATCTGCAACCTGCAGCAGCCAACTCACCTTGGTTAATGGCAGGGCTGGACCTGATTATGGCTTTGGAGAAATGGAAATATACGCTTTAAATAAATAGGAAATATATCATTAAAGAGGTGTTCGTGTAAATTTGCACTGGTGATATTATTCAGGTTACCTCTTCTTATCTATTTTATCCACTTCACTATTCTCAGAACTCGTGGGGAAGAATCCACTATTATATGCAGGAATAAATTTGGATTAGACCTGATATTAATGCATCCATGTGCAGGTGCCAGAATTTCAGGAGCTTGCCAGGGCCTGATTCTGGTTCCAGATCACTTTGTCAAACTCTGGAGAGTCTGACAAAGCCATAATTTTAATTTCTCACAAGCCCCCCCACTTGTTGGGAGCACTGTGGAACATTTTTGTTGGTAACTCTCCAGCTTTTTTTTTAAAACTGAAGTAAATACTAGAATTTTTAAAAGACTAGATTTCAGTAAATTTCTTATCTACATTTGTTCTGATACCATTCATTATGAGTAAAGGTAAAGGTATCCCCGTTGACAAGGTTGTCAAGTCGTGTCTGACCGTAGGGGGCGGTGCTCATCTCTGATACTAAGCCAAAGAGTCAGCATTGTCAGAGACTACTCTGTGATCATGTAGCCAGCATGAATGCACAGAATGCTGTTTACCTTCCCACTAAAGTGGTACCTATTTATTTACTTGCAATTTGCATGCTTTCAAACTGCTAGGTTGACAGAACCTGGGACTAGTGACAGGAGCTCACCCCATCATGCAGAACCCAGGCCTTGAACTACCAACCTGCTGATCTTGCAATCAGCAGAGTCAGCATCTTAGCCACTTGAGCCACTGCATCATTATGAGTACTTAGATAATACATGTTAGAAACAAAAACATATTTAACCTTGCACAAAGTTGACCCTATGAATAGGTGCTGATGTGTTTCAAAGAGTTGTTTGTACCTCCTCTATGAGACCACTTGCATGAAACAAGCATATGTATTTACACATACACAGGATGTGAACTTCACAGCAATGTATGTTTAGAAGAATATATAGTGCTTATACCTGGTCAACAGGTCAGACCTTTAAAGGAGAAAAGAAAACTTAATCAAAGCTCAGGGTGCAGAATTTCAGGATTATTAGCCATCAATCTTAATAATATCTTAACTCTACTTTGTGCACAAATTTAATAATATGGATATTTTACAGTCTCTGGGAAGATTCACAAAACCAATTATAGAAATGTCAGAATTTCCATAGGAAGGTAACCTTCCTCTTAGCAGTGGCAAGGGAACAAAACAAACTGATAGTGATTAAAGTGTCACAATGTAATTGCATTTTCTTCCAAATAAACCATCACTTCCCAATAAATAATTAAAACTAGCGGTGTTCTTCAGGATGCAACAGTTCAGTAGCTGTGATTAAAAAGTGCTAGCAGGCATTATTAGATTTTTTATGATAAATTTTCTCCCATTGTCAATTTGTCAGATTTTATTACCTGGGTGTTCTTTGGGGTTTTATTCTTTTAAATTTAGCTGGAAAGGATAACTTTGTTCTTCTGCCAGAGATTCTGATGCAATCTATATACCATATTAATTTCACAAGTAAACTTCAGATGTTCTCTGTTCCACAGTCTGGCATGAAATCTAAATTGGGAAACTATATTTAATGTTACCAAAGCCTCCTGACAAAATATGGTCACCTGAGACCTGCTGATAATCAGTATTAGTAATATCTCCTTATGTTTTTGGCCTTTCTTGTTGCTTCATAGACTTGGAAAGGGCCTTGTAAACTATCTTGTCCAACTTCTTGCTAGAGTATTTTCAAGAGATACCTGCCCAACTACTATATGATATCCAGTGAGGAACAGTGTGCCACTCTTTTAGGCCAGTGTTCAATGATGTGGGTCTCTTGAGACATTTCAGCATACAATTCACATAATCCCTAATCAGCATGGGCAATAGCCAGGGATGATGGGAGTTGTTGGTCTGAATGGAATTCTGCAGAGACCTTGGCTGAAAAAGGCTGTTGCATAGCCACACAAAACTATTGTTTTTGGAAGAAAAAGGCCACAGTTTTGTTGACCATGGCTGACACAGGGTTGACCTGAAGGAGGGGTCCAGATCTCACATCAACCAACCTGCCCGTTGATCAATCAACCCAAACCAGTCAAAACAAAATACCAGGGATGATGGATGGCACCACTGGATATAAGCCAGAGTGTTCCCTGTCATTGAGGGATGCTGGCCAGGGATTCACCCCATTGGCGACCCTTCTCAGGCCTGGCACCCTTGGATCCCAAGGGGACTCCCTCCCAGACCAATACTCCACAGCACTGATAACGATGTTCAAGATCTGAAGCTCATGCTGTCACCCCATGGAGTTGTGATGGAGAGATGCCCAAGTAATCTCTCTCCAATAGAAAGGTGGGAGGGAAGATAGCAGCCAGAATGGCAGCAGGGAGCTCAGGAGGAGATATAAGGAGCAGCTTCCCCAGGCAATAAGGAAAGGGGCAAGGAGTCTACCCCTGCAGCTGCTCCCCCAATCCCAAGTCGCTTCCTGCCCCAAGCCTCCCTGGGAAGAAGGAGCTGCATGGAATGGCTGACATTGCTCCCCCAAGTCTCACGCTACAAATGGCTGGTCCGATGAATCAGGCAGCCACATTTCTTGATGAACTGGTCCTATTGCTGAATAGCTGAACACAGTTCTCCTAATGCTAAGCTAAAAATCTATCCTTCTGTAAGTTTATTATTTATGTATATAAAATATTTTATGCCTCCTTTTGTGGCAACTACTATTCAACATTTGCATAAAGAAAAAATTAAATATTAAAATTTTAAATATCTAGCATAACTTAGTGACAATCATATGAGGTGGGCCTCTGTGGTTGATTCACCTGCAATCAGTCTTTCAAACAATTTTAGGGCACTATAGTCATAGAATAACAGGTAATAATAATAATAATAATAATAATAATAATAATAATAATAATTAATAGAAGGCAAAATGTCTCACAAAGCTACAGGTCCCATAATTCCCTAGCATTGAGCCAGGGCAGTTAAAGTGGTCTCAGACTGAATTATTTCTGTAGTGTGTTTTGGATCACAGAATCATAGAATCTTAGAATTGGAAGGGATCACAAGGGCCATCTAGTCCAACTCCCCAACATAACTAAAACATTCCTTAAAAATGTCCATTCAACTTCTATTTAAAGACTTCCAAAGAAGAAGAGTCCACAACCTTTATAGGCAGTCTATTCCACTGTTGAACAGTTCTTATAATAAAGCAGTTCTTCTTCATGTTTAGGTGGAATCTCTTTTCTTGTATTTTGAAATCATTGGTTAGAGTTCTAGTCTCTTCAGCAGCAGAAAACAATTCAATATATTTAAAGAGGCTATCATGCCACCTTGCAGTCTTCTCTTCTCCAATCTAACCATACCCATCCACCCAAGAAATTCCTTATAGGGCTTGGTTTCTAGACCTTTGATCATTGTGATCTCCCTTCTCTGGTCACATTCCAGCTTGTCAACATCGTTCTTGAACAGTGGCACCCAGAAGTGGACATAGTATTCCAGGTGAGGTCCATCAAAAGCAGAATAGAGTGCCACTTCCACTTTCCTTCATTTAGACACTATGGACAATACTGTACTACACTGTTATAGTGCTATTACTTCACTTTTATTGCTGTGTCTGTCTCCTGTGGCATTCTGGGGTTTGTAGTTTAATGAGGCTAAAGAGATCTCTGGCTGAGAATGCTAAATTCCCCTCCCTAAACTGCAAATCCCAGGATTCCACAGGGGGAAGCTGTAGCAGTAAAAGTGGAATAATGGCATCATAACAGTGTAGTCTGGTATTGTCCTATGTTCCTGTTCATGCAGCCTAGAATTTCACTGGCTTTTTTGGCTGTTGACTCAGGTTTAGCTTGTGGTCTACCCATGAGTAGTTCTGCATTCTGGGGTGGCATAAAACAAGCCTTCTCTCTCTATCACTTTATTACAATTCTTACTCTTCATTGGGTCTTTTCACATTACTGATTTCACCTTAACTTCCATGGCCATATACTGTGGAATCCTGGGCTTTGTAGCCTGGTGAGACATTGGAGCTCTCTGGCTTTGAATTCTAAATTCCTGTTCCCAAACTGAAAATCTGAGAATTCCACTGATAGGATGGAACCACAACAATTGATATTTTGGCAACTGCTTGACTACTGAGAAAGGGACATTAGTGGGAGAGCCCTGCATTTGTTAATAAACTGTTTACATTTCTTATCATATTAATATGATTAATTGGATTTTAGTGTTATAATTTAGTGTGTTTTTTAACTGTATCTGTTATTGATGTTGTGAGTCTGTGGGCTCCTGGTATTGGGTCAGACTATTATTAAATAAGATAACTAGTGTGGTGTAGTGGTGTGAGTGTTGGACAATGATTCTGAAATTCAGATTTCATCCCTGATCAGCATGGAACCAACTGGGTGATCATGGGCAAGGCACTCTCTCTCAGCCTCAGAAGAAGGCAAAGGCAAATTCTCTAAACATATCTAGCCAAGAAACTCTGCAATAGATTTGCCTTAGGATCACCATGAGTTGTAAATGAAGGCACACAACAGGAGCAATAAATAGATCAATAAATAATTCCAATCAAACTGCTGCAATCTACATTGACAGAGTCAACCCTAGTGCTAACCAACATATATCAACAGATATGGAAAACAAAATGATGGCCAACAGATTGGAAGTGATAAATATACATCCCCATCCACAAAAAGGAAGACACAAGAGATTGCAGCAACTATAAGACCATAGCACTGATCTCCCATGCAAGTAAAATAATGCTCAAAATTCTGCAACATAGACTCCAACTATACATGAAAAGAGAGATTACAGAGGCCCAAGCAGGGTTCAGGAAAGGAAGAGGCACTAGGGATCACGTTGTAAATATATGATGGCTAATGGAGCACGCCAGGGAATTCCAAAAGAAAATCAGCATGTGCTTTATAGACAATAGCAAAGCCTTTGACTGCACAGATCACAAAAGGCTATGGAATGCCCTTAAAGACATGGGAGTGCCAGCACTCCCTGATGAGGAATCTGTACTCAGCACAAGAGGCTACTGTCAGAACAGAACATAGAGAAACAGAATGGTTCCCAATTGGCAAAAGGGTCAGACAAGGCTGCATCCTTTCACCCTATCTGTTCTACTTGTACGCAGAACATATTATAAGAAAATCAGGCTTGGACACAGAAGAAGGAGGCGTGAAAATAGGAGGAAGGAATATCAACAATCTAAGGTATGCAGATGACACCATCATACTAGCAGAAAACCTCACAGACCTGGAACACCTACTAAGGAAGATGGAAGAAGAAAGTGCAAAGGCAGGCTTAATGCTGAACATAAAGAAAACAAAAATAATGACCACTGAGGACCTTCACAAGTTCAACGTAGACAATGAAGAAATAGAATAGTAAAAGAATTCCCATAAGATCAAACATTGATAGAAATGGGGTTAAGTCAGGAAATTAAAAGAAGATTAAAAATGGGGAGACTGGCTATGAAAGAACTAGAAAAGATTCTAAAATGCAAAGATATACAACTCAGCACAAAAGTTAGAATCATAAAAGCTTTGTATTCCCTATAACCATGTATGGATGTGAGAGCTGGACAGTTAAGAAAGATAATAGGAAGAAAATCAACTCATTCAAGATCACAAAATCATACAATCATAGAACTGGAAGGGCCATTCAGTCCAACCCCCTGCCATGCAGGAACTCCAAATCAAAGCATCTTCAACAGATGGCTATGCAGCCTCTGTTTAAAGACCTCCAAAGAAGGAGACTCCACCACACTCTGAGGGAGTGTGTTCCACTGTCAAACAACTCTCACTGTCAGGAAGTTCCTCCTAAAGTTGAGGTGGAATCTCTTTTCCTGTAGCTTGCATCCGTTGTTCTGGGTCCTATTCTCTGGAGCAACAGAAAACAAACTAGCTCTCTCCTCAATATGACATCCCTTCAAATATTTAAACAGGCTATCATATGACCTCTTAACTGTCTCTTCTTAAGACTAATATCCCATTCCCTAAGTTGTTCCCCATAGGGCTTGGTTTCCAGACCCTTCACCATTTTAGTCACCCTCTTCTGGACATGCTCCAGTTTTTCAACATCCTTTTCGAATTGTGGTGCCCAGAACTGGACACAGTATTCCAAGTGGGTCCTGACCAAAGCAGAATACAGTGGCACTATCACTTCCCTTGATCTAGACACTCTACTTCTATTAATGCAGCCTAAAATCGCATTGGCCTTTTTAGCTGCTGCATCACACAGTTGGCTCATGTTCAACTTGTGGTCCACTGGGACTCCTAGATCCCTCTCACACATAGTCTCATTAAGCCAGGTGTCCC
>CM034708.1:39395747-39407291 GCA_020142125.1 Phrynosoma platyrhinos
TATTATTATTATTATTATTATTATTATTATTATTATTATCTCTACATACCAGATGGGTGAATGACATTCCTGCCCCATTGTGTGAGCAATCTCTGGCTCTGGTGTGACAGGCGAGAGTCTCAGTTACAATCCCCTCTCATAGGAAATCAGTCATATGAGGGGACAGTGGTAACATCAGTTAGGGCCTTTGCAGACTGCCAGAAATAGTGTAAATTGAGTCCACTTTAAGGGTTAGGGTTAGTGCTCGGGAATCATGGGAATTGTTTTTTTCTGAGACATTGAGCCTTCTCTGTCAGAAAGCTCTAGTGCCACAATAAAATACAGTTCCCATGATTCCCTAGCCCTAACCCTAACCCTTAAAGTGGACTCAATTTGCACTATTTCTGGGAGTCTGCAAAGGGCCTTAGTTGCTTCCTGATTGACACAGGAACAGATCCCTATTGATTGCAGTGATTGCTGCCTGGTAAGTGGGGATTGGGGGACTTGTGTACAAAACAACCACAAATGCATAACTCTAGGTTACATATTTGTAGCTGACCTAGTGGATTCCAGCCTAATAATAATAATAATAATAATACCAAAAAAATAAACTAAAGATTTTTACTTATCTGCACAACCCCAGTAAATAGAGCTATGCTCAACATGGAGAGATTCATGTTGTACCCACTAATAGGTAGATGTTAAAGATAAGTATATATCTTCAGAAAAATAAAAGAGATGACAACCCAAATACAGTACTACAACCATGATTGGATACATAAGGCTTCAAAGCCAAACTTTTAAGAGCTAAACACTTTAAGCTTTCTACCTAGATGGGTCACTCTGTCAGTCCCCCCTTCCGCTACATCTGAATCTTTCTATAACATTTTTGATGAAATTGTGGTAATTTCTAACAACAACAACAACAACAACAACAATGCAATACGATAGATGCAATGAAATTCTAAGCCTTCACTCTTCTGCACCAGCTGCAGTTGGACTACTTTTATTAACAGAGAAGGAAATAAATTTGACTAGATTTGGCATTCTCAATGAAAGTAGCAGCAGTTTTGGACCTCCTGAGACATATTGTGATATAATGTAAAAATGTCCATGAAAATGAGGATATGTGCAGGAAGAAAAGATAAAAGCCAAGATCCTACATTAAGGTGAAGTAGCACAACTTTATGCTCATGGAGTTATGTGGAGATTTTACAATGCTGTCTCCTCAGTGAATTGGGATAGTGAGAAATGAAATGGGTGATGAAATATGCCTGTGCATCTGCAATACAATGCACACTGAGCAACTTGGGAAAGGTGCATTCATACGAAATATGCAACCATGTGCAAACATACACAATGAGCATGCATAACTGTGCCCAAATGTTCAACCAAACCCAATGGTTTAATATGCAATTCTGCTTCTGCAATTTGAACTGAATATGGCCATACCATATCAGAAAAAAAAAAAAAAGCCAAGCTTCTATTGGGGAACCTATGCATGTGTATGCCACCAACAGTGTTCTAACCAAACTCTTGCAGCTAGATATGAAACAGGAAAATTCATATACAATTTGTAGAAAATAAAGAACATTAAACAACAAAATTAGCAAAAAATAAATGACATTAAGATTTTCATATTTTTAACATGTGCTGACAGACCATTCAGCTTAACTATTGTCTGTCTGCAGTTCCCAGTGTTGCCTTAAACACATCATCCTAATGAAATAATGGTTTATGTTTACAGTTTGGCAACCCATATATTATATTTTGGTATTTTTCTAAAACCTATAAAGCATATGCTACAGTTTAATAGATAATACAAACCAAAATTACATTATTTAATTTTAATGCTTTCTTTGTGTCTATCAGAATGGTTGTTTACCTTTAAGGAATAAAAAAGGAACTTCAAAATATATGCAAGAGGCATTCAAGACAAAAGTGCTTCTAACGCTAATGGGAAATACTGCTATTTGGCAAATCTTGTCCTATTTTCCTGAGCTCTAAATGCAACACTTTTATGCATCTTTGACCCTTGTTCTATTGCTTGTAAATATTTTTTTCCTAGTATTTTGAACACCTCAATTATAAGCAAAGGAAAGTGCCAGGGAAAAATACGGTACGAATGAAGATTGCTCTTATTTCTCATTTACCTTTGAATGTGGTGGGATTGTAATGGGCAAACCAAACAACACTCAGCTGGCAATCCATACGTGAACATGCTGAAAATAGCAGGCTTTTAAAAGGAAATTACATACTGATGCTGGTTATAACCCAAAGCGCTATGTTAAGCATCATTAAAACTTTGCCTTCTTTGAGCTTTATTAAAAGATTGCTTGCATTTCTATAATAAAACACATCTCTGTGACGGTTTCAAATTATGCTTCCCATACAAGCAAAATGCTTATGATTTAGTATCTTCTTGCTATCGGCCTACAAAGTGAAATGCTAAATCCAAGCCACATTCTTAGCAATAACAGCAGCTAGTGAGCTTTTAGGACTTCCAGAACTCTTCTTCAGGTTGGAGGTTAAGCAAAGTGGTGAGAGTGGGAAAAGTTTAGAGAAAGGGGCATGGTTTTGTAGCCCCACACTCTGATAACAGCCTTAACAGGGTGTACAGGAGGGAGTTGGTAGGTCTAGGTAGCATGGTAGCACCAAGGGCTACTGGAAAAAAGAAACTGCAGTAGCTGTTCCACTTTTTTACAAGGCATAAATTTAGAAATTACTCAGCTTTCCCTCAACACTAAATGCAGTCCTTGGATCCCTTAGGAAACAGACATTAGAAGTAAAGACAAATTAAAAGAGACCATGGTGAGGTCATTACTAAAATAGATCCCATCATTCTGAATAATTATCAGACAGTCTCTAACATTCCATTTTTGTAGATGAGATGGATTATCTAGATTCATTTCAATCTGGCTTCTGGCATGGTTATGGAATGGGGACAGTGTTGGTTGCCTTGGTGGATGACCTATGCAGGGAAATGGACAGGGGGAGTGTGTCCCTGCTGGTTCTGCTGGTCCTCTCAGCAGCTTTTCATACCATTGACCATGATATCCTTCTGGGCTGACTATCTGGGATGGGACTCAGGGGCACTATTATGCAGTGGTTCTAAGTCTTTCTAAGAGGGGGTGAACTGAAAAGGGGATGCTAGGGGACACCTGTTTGATGCTGTGGCTTCAGGGTTCTGTTTTGTCTCCCTTGCTGTTTTATATCTACAGGAAACCACTGTAGACTTTTGGGCTGTCACCAAATATGCTTATGACACCCAACTCTGCCTCTCCTTCCCATCTGATTCCAAAGGAACTATCTCAGTATTGAACAATTGTCTATTTTCAGTAATGCATGGATGAAGTTTCAAACAAATTAAAACTTAATCCAGACAAGACAGAGGTGCTCCTGGTCATTCAGAAGGCAGGTCAGGGAATAGGGGCTCTGGTTGTGCTGGATCAGTTTATATTCCTCCTGAAATCTCAGGCTCGTGGCTTGGGTGTTCTCCTGGATTTAAGGAGACTATTGCATAACAAGTTAAACTGGCTCACCCAGGGGTGTGCAGCGCAGCTTTTTTTTTTTCAAAGCTGGGAGTTTTCTGGCTTAAGGAAATGGCTGCTGGAGAGGTCCTGGGAATAGCGATGGACCTGGGCTGCACCTAGGAGGCAATTTTGGCAGCTAAATCCTTGTGATAAAATCAGGATGCCACCCATTTTAAATTTTAAGCTGGCTCAGGTAAGCCAGACTTGTTATGTGATGGTCTTCTAACTCTGAGCCTGGATGTCAAGGTTTCAGCAGTGGCCAAGTGTGCATTTTCACTGGTAACGCTAGTGCATGAGCTGCATCTGTTCCTTGAGAAGTCAGATCAGGCTATGATGAATTATGTCTTGATTACTTCTAGTTTGGACTACTTTAATACACTTTATGTGGGGCTGCCTTTGGATACTGTTTAGAAACTTTAGTGGGTCCAAATTGCTGCACCCAGAATACTGACCAGAGCCAGTTATAGGGTGTTTTAAACTCCATTATTAAAACAGCTTCACTGGTTACAGGTTCATTTCTGGACACAACTCAAAGTTTGTGTGTCCTCCCTGCTTTCTTTTCACTCACATGGAAAGACATTTTTGCTTAAGCATATTTTTAGGGGGTAGGCATTAAATGGGTGAGAAGTGTGTTTTATTTATTAAAAAATCTTTTTTATGGTTTTAAAATGATTTTATATTGTATCATGTGGGAATTTTTATTTATTTGTTTTTTTAAAATCAGGGTCTTTTAATTCATTCTTTCTGGAAACTACTTTGGGCTCACACTGGGAGAAAGGCAGCACATAAATGTAATTAATAATGATGATGATGATGTAAGCAGTTTTATGTCCAGCTTTCTCCCTTCTTTCCTACTTGGTTTTCATAATTTCTAGCTAGAAGAACAGCTCAGGAGAATCCCAAACCTTACTCACTTCTTTCTGACATACAGTATAACTACGAAATACATTTAGCATGGATTTAGAAGTGCTCCCTCAAATGGTGATCTGAGAAAAACATCTGTTTTTCATAGCACATGATTGTTCTTAAACTTATATGTTACATTCATTATGCTCTCTTCTGTGAGCAATCATTGGAAGGTAAACATGGGCTTAATTGTGCAAGTCTTGATGCTGAATTATGTACTGCTGAATTTTTGTCTCTGAGGAAACCCATTGTGAGATGGAAAACATTCCTCCTTAACATTTAGTTTGACCCTTAGTTTACTATCTTAATAAACTCATTAGTCTACTTTAGTTTTCTGTCCCCTCCTTTCCAGGTGCCTTCCTTTGGAAGGAAGAGGGAGAGGTGGAAGTAGCAATAGTAATTGTTCTGGTCCCTTTGAAATTAAACTAACAAGAAAAAATATGCAGGATGTTTGCTCCTCAATTACTTAAGAAATAAACTATTCTCACTTTCCAAAATTTTGTCAATGAGTGCAAAGGATCACGATAACTGACAAGAACATATATATTTTTTTAAAATTAAAAAGTGACACAGCTTTACTTCTTTAAACATGTTAAGCTACCTGTTTTAGTTGCTCTGTACTGATTCTTCCACCACCCCTAGCCTCCATTGCCTCTCTGCACCATAAAATACCTACCTGCATTACAACTTTGATGATAAATTGTTTCCTGCCTTTCCTTGGCTTCACAACAACACTATTTATTTAGTTAGGCTGAGTAAGAATAACTTGTAGAAGGCCCCATGGGATTTCCCCAGGTGCTTCAATCCTCATGTTGGTTCCTGTGCTGTGCTAATCTCTGAAACAGCCTCAAAGTCATGGGTGAAAATAAAGTTAGCAAACTCAGGGAAGAAGTTGCCATGACAAGAAACATTGCACTAGCTAGCTCTATATTTTTCCTCTCAAATAAAGGCCATAAATATCCTTCAGCAAGCACTGTGATTTCAGTGTTAAGCTGTTATCTTTGAGAGAAAAATATATATGCTTAAAAAAAACACAAACCAAACACAGAACATTTCTCTCCAGCAATTAGTCAGGGTACATATACTAAGCTGCTAAGTATTTATGAATAATCTGGATAGACAGGGCTGTCCCTTGCTAATCACAATGAATATTGGCCTGTCCATAAAGAACAAGAAATGATGATATCAAAGAGAACAGTCAGCTATTACCAGGGCAAACTCTTGGCCATGAGCTTTTGCAGATGATAATATGAAAAGACAGAGATGAAATTAAAAGCAGTGTTAAGTACCCTTAAGGCAGAAAAACAACAATCACTTTTCTAGCATGTTACTTATGTATTGTACTGTACTGAGAAAGACTTCGTAAATTAAATTTTGCTATGTATACTTTGAAGAGAAGGCATGCTGTGAAATAAATTGCATATTTTGACTTTAATTTTCTATGTCTTGTAATTTATGCACATTATCAAATTATAATGCATGAGTTACACGTGCTGGGATGCAACACTGACTAACATCAGGGGGTTATTTCCTGCTAAAAGATGTGCTGTGTTGGGCTAGGCCAGGGTTACTGGGTGCTTCCACATCAGGCCTTTATGGTTGAATTTCTCTGCCCTATGTTCAAAATTTTATGAGTTTTTTCCCAAATGATGTCATGTTCCTCTTGTAACTCACCCATGTTTTTTCATTAAACCATCTTTTCAGCTTGGTAGCATTCTGTCTAGTTGCTCCACCTGGAAGCACCTCCTGTCTTCTACTTAGGTCCAATATTGAATCCGCAACTTCTGTTGTCAGGTGGCTAGTTAATAAAGATTTCATGAAATGCTGAGTTCTGTTTAATTCTAGAATGGCAGAACTTTTAGAATTGGCCAACTTGTAGGACCAAGAATGTCAAGCAATCTGCAGAACATTCTCTCAAAACAGAAGGAACATGAAAGTACAGAGGGCCTTATTTTCCAAAGGACTCTGCAGTCATAACTTGATAAAGATATTAAGTATGACTTCCCAGGAATTCTAAGTATGATAACATAAAAAGGAATAGTTACAAACCTCATGCAATATGTTTTTTTTTAGAAAAAACAGTTGCATGTAATTCCACTGTTGCAGTACAAATGTTAGTGGCTATGCTGGCTGGATGAGTCTGAGACCTGCTGTCCTAACAGTAACTTTTCCAGGCTCTGCTTTGTATAAAGTGTTGAAGCTACATGAGGAAGAATATGAAATTTGTTGATTCTGCACAAGTTTTGCTCCTGTAGAATTTAACAGTTGATGGTTCAGCTACTTCTCTTTCTGGCTGGGCAAGAAGTGTTGTGGACTTGAATGTAAATGTTTGGCAGTCTCAACTATTAAAAAAAAGTAGGAGACAGATTCCTTTGTGACCATAGACTGTTTTTAGAGATCTGGGAACTGAATGCTCATTTGGGGGTCCTTTTCTTTCTTATTAAACTTTGTATCAGTGTCATTATTTTCTGTTTGTCAATGCTGATTGACAATGTTGTAGAATCATAGAGTTGAAAGAAACTACAAGGGCCTTCCAGTCCAACCTCCAGTCATGTAAGAATACACAGTTAAAACAACAATGAAAGATAAACATACCTAGGTAAACATAACCAGCTCTCTAAAACATTCCTTGTAGCACTTCAGACATTTTATTAGCTTGATCCTTTTTACCTATGTAGTCACGTACATTCCCCCGCCACATTTCCTCCAATAAGTGGACCTGGATTGAAGTTCCACTTTGCACAAAAAAACAGATAAAGTGAGAAATTGTATGGACTCAGAAACAATGGGTTTGCTGGAATTTTTCTGTACACCAATATATGAAAACCTATGCACATATAACACTAAGTACCGTACCAGGGCATTGGTCAAGACGTCTTTCTTATGAACATTTTCTATATACATTCCAAAATCATTAACCCTCATTTGCATTCTAAATGATATAATTCAGAAACTTACATGTCACCTAATTTGGTGTTTGTTTTTTTTTTTTTTTTGATAATGAGGCTTTATTCCATTAGTCATATGGTAACAGGTCAATTTATAATCCATCTTGATGTTAAGGGGACTGCATGTTCCCTATACTAAATCCATTTTAATGCTGTTTAGAGATATGTGCCTCAGAAATCAAATTTGCAAATAATAGTCTTGCAGTGACCAAGAACAAACAAACAAACAAAAAAAAAAGCATACTAAATGCAACATATCTAGTTGAAGAAACTTGTATGCTGTCATGAAGATATATCAGATGCTACTTGGGGGAACACTGTTCTAAAAGTCTGGTAAAAGATGTGTCTGATTTGACTCTCCATAAGGCATTATTCTCTGGTTCTACCCAAACACCAATAGTAGTTTCTTCAGAAAAAGAAAAAGGATTGCTTTGCTGGTTGGATTATTTGGTGAAAACATGGAGGAAAGGTAAATAGTGCTTTGAAGAGTCAGGCTTTCTTTCAGTTAAATACTTTTTATTTGTGCTTCTAATCTGTTGTGCTGCAAACACTAATTTTCATGTTTACCTCACTGGGTACAAGAAAATGGTGACATTTTCAGATTGTTTCTTGTGTTTAATGCTTCCCGTGAGGGCAAGGAAATGGTGACACTTTCCAATTATCTTTTATCTCCTGGAGTCCTCTTTCTTAAATTGCTCTCACTTGTCCTGCTTGTTAACTAGTCACTGTGGAATCGAGTTTGAAAGTTCACTTTCCAAAGGTTTCTATAGAGTAATAAATAACCTTCAACCACCTCAGGTTCTAGCATCCCTTGCGAGTCTTGGCTTTCTCTCAGCTTAAATAGCCCAACACTTCTTCAGTTTTACAGAATCAAATTAGTCTCTGAACTATGGAGTCATTTCTCTAAATGTATTAATGTATATATGATATGGAACTATATGAAAGAATGTTGCATTAAATTAAATGGAACTTACTTCCAAGTACATATGTCTAATGGAAAGGCAGCTATAATTATTTCAGAAATAGAAGGGAGAGCAATATATCATGAATTCTTAGTTAACAAATTAACTGGTCACATTAGTTATAACATCCACCCAAACATCTAAGTCCCATAGGTTTTTACTAATGTAAAAATTTGGGCATATTCTGCATTAGATTTCCAGGCAGATGAAGCTAGGGTGGTTTCTTTTTGGTCTGATAGCACATTATCTTGGTCCAGTTGAATCCCAAGAGAATTTCTTTAACAACTATCTGGGAAAAAAAGTTTAAAGAAATTGATGCAGTGTACTTGATGACAGATGCCTAATTTGACAACTGGTCAATCCTTAATGCAGATACTATATAGAGAGTAGTAACCAGAAACTTTATGAAAGCTTAGTGTATTCCACAAAGCGTGTGTTTTATAGACCTAAGCAAAACCTTTGATCTTATTGATCATGAAAAACTATGGTGTGATCTTAAGGAAATGGGTGTACCATTCCACTTAGTTGTCTTGATCCATAACCTGTACTCATGACACAAGGCTGCTGTCAGAACAGAATATGGAGAAACAAAATGGTTCCTGATTGGAAAGTGGGTCAGGCAAGGCTGCATTCTATCACTCTATCTAGTCACCTTGTATGCAGAAAATATAATATGCAGAGCAGGTTTAGACATACAGAGGAAGGAGGAATGAAGATTTGAAGAATGAATATTAACAGTGTAAAATATGCCGATAACATCATAATACTAGCAAAAAAATAAATAAATAAAAATCAAAGACTTGAAACAATTACTGAAGAAAGTCAGAGAGGAAAGTGCCAAGGCAGGCTTGCTGTTGAACATTAAGAGAAAAAAAATCACCATAGAGGAGATACAGGAATTTAATATAGACAAAAAGGAAATTAAAATAGATTTTAAAAAAACTAGTGCTAACATTAATGTTTTGGTTTGAATAATATTATATTGCTAAATACAAAAGTTCAAGATAACTCTAAAAACTAGAAGATACTTCCTCCTTTTTACTCTGACAGAAACATAGGGTCCCAGTCAAGACTGTTAGAGGTGGAAGTATTTTAACTTTTGGCATATACTGTATTACAATTTGCAGCTCATCTGCAATTGAGATTGCTAAAAAAGCTACCAATTATTATGAAAAAATAAAAAAGAATAGACACAACTGTTGCACTCAAATAATACGTCACTTGTGCCTAATATACAGTAGCAGTTCAAAACTGTTTTTAATTTCATAATAACATATTTTTGAAAAATAATTTAGTAAAAAATATTGTGAATAAAAGCAACAAAATACATATTTATCTGAAATGGTGAGAAATAAGCTTTAAATCATGTCTTTTTCTTTTCTCCTAGAGAACCTTGTTAAAAGAGATTTGAAGAAATGAGTCAAGAAGGTCAAATAAATCTTCTCAGGAACCTTAGCGCTTACACTCATTAAAACCAATATAGGATTCTCATATAAAAACCTATCTATCTATAATTAGGAAGAGTATAAAGTCCAACAGGATGCCATTATAAGCAATATTAAGGAATCTATACAGGAAGAAATGGTGTCCTTCAAAAAGTGGAAGTCCTTCTCAAACTGAAAAAGAACATAAACTTTGTGGAGGGGAGGGGGAACCATAAAACACTCTACCAACTAGTAATGCAGTAAGAACTTAATATTGCTAAATGAATATAAACAACCACAAGCATGTATGCACCAGGAGCAAGAAAATAGTTCACACAACTGCTATGATCTTTAGATTACAGGCTGGGAAGCAATTTTATCCAGGTGTTGAATTCTCATTTGTAAAACTTCTGTGGGTTAGGGAGATTCCAGCAGAAGATGAGATTAACAGCAGAGATCAGAGGCAAGAAAGGGGGCAGGAAATGCTAAGGCAAAGTGGGTATATGATATAAAGAAATAAAAGTACCTGGGTTTCATTTTTTATTCATTCAGTGCATATAATGTCAGCATCATTCGCATTTGCTGCAAGTGATCAATTGTAGAAAATATGTAGAACAGCAGAATTAAGTAATCCACATTTTGAATGAGTGCTTTTGCACACAGTGGATAGTGGAGATGTTTTGTCAACTCATAACAGCATACATACAAATCCATGCCAAGAAAAATCCTCACCATGATCTCAGCAGTACAGTTGTTTTTGTTAACTGCCCTTGAGTCGACTTCAACTCATGACCACTCTGTGGATGAGACATCTCCAAGCCTCCCTTTCATCAACTGCTCTGCTCAGTTCCTGCAGGACCAGACCTGTGTTCTCCCTGATTGAGTCTAACCATCTGGCATGTGGTCTTCCTCTCTTTCTACTGCCTTCCATCTTTCCTAGCATCAATATCTTTCTAATGATTCATTTTTAATCATGATATAGCCAAAATATGATAGCTTCTTGGCTTCCACAGAGAGTTCAGGTTTGATATGTACTAGAACCCATTTGTTTTTCTTCCTAGCTGTCCATGGTATTCTCAGTACTTATCTTTAGCACCACATCTCAAATGAGTTGATTTTCTTCCTGTCAGCTTTTTTCACTGTCCAGCTCTCACATCTGTACAGAGTGATGGGGAATACAATGGCTTGGATGATCCTCACTTAAAGTGTTTGGAGTTATGTCTTTACACTTTATGATCTAGTCCAGTTCATAGCTGCCCTTCTCAGTCCTAGTCTTGTTCTGATTTCTGCAGCTGCAGCTGCAGCAGCAGCATGGTCAGGAGAGTTATGTGGGTCTATTGACTCCTTCATGAACAGAGGCCGGGAATGATCTGGGGGCAAAAATCAGAGTTGTGCAGGGTAATGAGAGGTATGGTGGGAACAGAGTAAATAGATGTTCCAAAAGAAGGCGGGATTGCTGTTTGAAAGCTATTCCACCTTCAGTTTGCCCTATTGCCCAGAATGGATTGGAGAGTGCACCAGCCATTCCAGAAAACCTTACCTTGCTCCTGTGCAATACCAGGTCGGTGAAAAACAAGAATAATATTATTTACAATCTACTCTTAGGTGAGGATGCTGACCTGGCTTGCTTCACAGAAACCTGGCTGGGAGAGGACAGAGCCATTACATGGACACAGGCCCTCCCGGATGGGTATTCTGTTAGTGAGCAGGTAAAGGGATGTGGGCAAGAGGGGGGTGGAGTGGTTCTGGTTTATAAGAACAACTTGACCTTGACCAGGATACCTGTCCAGAA
>CM034708.1:39414525-39424877 GCA_020142125.1 Phrynosoma platyrhinos
CCAGCTATCAATGAGGGCTTTAATCTTTGTTCCAATATTTACAAAGATACACAAAGTATCAGACGTCCGTCTTGAATACTCACAGCTATACAGACTAACAAAGTGCTTTGCCAGCCACCAACTACAACTAACCAACAACAGAGATTCTGGGGGGAAGCAGACGGGCGGCACGGGGCCACCCCAGGAAGCTGTGGATCGGGGCCGAGGCATCCGCATTCCTCAGCCCCGTGGCACAGCTTCGCTGCTCCAGGAAGGAACGCTAAAATAGCGCTCCTTCCATAAATCGCTGAAGGTGCACTGCAAAAGGCTGCCAGCGCACCTTCGGTGCCTTTTCCACCGCAGCGTGTGTGGACGCTGCGGCAGATAGGCATCCTCGGAGCGCCGGACATGCGGAGGGTCTGGTGCTCCGATGACATCTTCAGGAAGGGGTTGGGGCACCTAGCGTGTGGCTGCCCCTCCCCTTCCTTGCCCTGAAGACGGTGCTTTGCACTGCCTGCTTAGGCCCTCTGACTCTTTCCCATATATAGGTGGTCCTCTTGAGAACATGTGATAGCCATGAACTAATGAGACCTTGCTGGTTTCATTCCCAGTGCTGGTTGCATCAGGGCTGGTACATCAGGCCTCTGATAATGCATACCTAGCTTGTCTCATCTACTGTGCATGTTGCATCAGGTCTTCCATGATGCACAGCTCACCAAATGCTGACTCATGCACCTGCCACTTGAACTGTAGAAACCCAGTTCCTTTCAGTGGCCACATCCATATCATTTTCCAGAACAGGGTGCCACATGGTCTTGACACTTTTTTATGTGTAGTGACTGCTTTGTCATGTATTCTGTTTCTCTGTTTTCCTTATATCTTCATCCTTTGGTCTCCAAATAAATTTCATTGAGACCTTATACTAGCTTTGCTGTACAGCCAGTATTTAACACTGAAAAAGCCAGCATCAAACTGTTGTTCATATAATCATTCAGATATATCTTTGAAGTATTAACCACAAGGCCAGATGACCTAATGGGCTGCACAGTAGGTGTTGATACACTTCAAACTGGGAGGCTGACAGAAGTATTTCAGTCTTTTCTGTATGGTAGCATCAGCAAAGTTTAACCAGACTAGAATTCCCATACTTGTGGTTTGGCTGGGTTTTACCTGGCTTCTAGACATGCCAATGATCATTCCTGTCTGGGCCTTCATCTGGCCCATTCCACGTTTTCATTTTTAAAAAATAGGTCCCTAGCCATTGTAAAAGTTGAGATGTGTTGCAATTTGAAGGCACACATCTGTGAAATTTTTCCACAAGAAACAAGTCCACCTCTGCCTTTCAGGCATGAGTGTAGGGAGTGTGAACAATGGAAGCAAGTGAATGCAAGAGGCAAGAGGTCTATATGGCATGTTTACATATCTGCTAGTGGCAAATCAAGGTCATATGGTAAATTCCATGCCTAAACAGAGATTTGACCTGAGTCTCCCTTTTCCCAGTATGGCATTTCTGATATTACTCTGCATTGATTTTCTCAGATCACTTGTAACTGGAAAAAAAGGTTGAAATAAAATGCAATGAATTAATGTGCTTGTAAAATGAAAATGCAACAATTAATGTGCTTAATTTCCATAATTAGACTGCAGATTAGATCAGAATAATTTAAATTAGATGCAAGGATCTGAGAAATTGGAATATGTCAACACACACATCCAACCATCCCTTTTCTAGCAAAACTGACTCTTCCAGAATCTTCTATGAGTGTTAATTCAACTTTTAAATAGTTTTCAGGGCCCTCCTGCACCATTTAACTTTTTTTTTAAAAAAAACTCTCTGGTTTTCCAAATAAGAAGTGGAATTGTGGTCACTTCAATATATATATTGACAGTGCCTCCCCTACCTTGAGGTAGGAAAGAACCAGACTTATTGTTCCTTCTCTGGCTTATCACAAGTGGTAGTAGGCAACACATCAGGGGCCCTTTCTTACTATACAATTATCACACTCCAATTCCACTTTAACTCCCAAGGCAACAGCTTATGAAATCCTGGGGTTTGTAGTCAGGTGAGGCACTGGAGCTCTCTGGCTGAGAATTCTAAACAATTTGAGGTCAGAATATCTAAAAGATCACCTCCTCCCATATGAACCTGCCCCAAATCTAAGAACAGCAGTAGAGGTCTTGCTATGCATCCCACCACCACACTATGGGTACATGGGACAGGGCTGTCTTTGTGACAGTACCATGAGGTAGAACTCTCTCCCAAGGGAAGTCAGGCTGGCTCCATCCCTTTTGAGTTTCCAGTAAGAGTGAAGACTGTTCAGTTTCACATGGCCTTTAGCTTTTAAAATAGGAATGTGTGTTCCAGCTGCTTTAAAAAGTATTTGCTTGGTATTTTTTTAAAAGAAAGGTTTGAACTGTTGTAATTTTTTAAAAAAAATATTTATTGAATGTTTATAAATTTTAAGTGTTTTTGTTGATTGTGAATCAACTTGGGAGCCCTGGTAGGTCAAGAAACAATTAAAAATACTCTAAATAAAACAAATAAATAAACTTTAAATACTTCTCCCTAAACTGCAAATTCTAGTATTCCGTAAAATGAAACTGTGGCACTTAAAGTAGAATCACAGCATCATAACTGTTTTTGTGAAAGGGTCTCAAGAGATGTTAGATGTTGTCCTAGACAATTATTTTTGGCAATAATGACTGACCCCTGTGAGTTAGTCCCAACTAAAGCTGACTCACTGAATTAATTGCTGAATGATGTCTCCAATTGGATTTACCTATGTAAACCCCATAACTCAACAGGTGACTTGAAGGCACATTTACACACATACAAATTCAATGGATTTAATGGCTTCACTCTAATCAGAACTAACAAAAGGATTTAGGCAAAAGTGTCATCATTAATGGATTTGTGTGTAACATGCATTCATTTAGTTCACAATTGTTCTTAAAACCCTGTTGTTTACAAGGCATTAAATAGAAAGGTCCTATTTTCTTGTTTATATACAGCTTACATTTCTCGTGCTTTAGATCTTATGTAGGCATAGGCTGCCACCATAACTATGCATGTGCTCATTTTGTGTGAGTGTGCTTCTGTGTGGAAGCATCTAAAGAGATGGAATGAATTTTTGAGATGAGTCTGAAAGGATAGGGTTGTTTTTGGAAAAAGCAAGATATTTAATTAGTCAGAGTTTTTTGCTTGATGAAACAGTCCCCATGCTTTAAAGTCCAGACTTGTTCTGCCACTCTTCAAAACTGGTCTTTGAGATTCAAAGGACACAGCCTAGTGAGTGATGCTTCTTGGGAAGAAAGCAAATAAAAATATGCAAGTAAGCTCTTTCAGCTGGATCCGGGCACCAGGGAAAATTCGAATTGACACATAGAAATCTATGTTCTTAGTTGATATGCGCAATGGCTCAAAAAGATCTTATTAGTATGGAGAACAGAGAGCTTGTGCTTCCATTTCACCATCACTGCTTTATTCATCTCTTAAAAATATATTTTTTTTGAAACCTAATGAATTGTCAGACATAATGGATTATATAACAGATGAAAACTTCAGTAGGCCAGGAGGGACTCCAAAGCCTTTGATTGCCATCATTTTCTCTGAAAATGTGAATCAGTTTAAAACATTTGTCTCTGTCAGTAGGAAAATGACAAATGTTTCGATAAGGTAACTCTAGTTCTCACATGCAAATAAAGTTACCTGAATATAAGCCTGAAATATGGTCTTGGAGTCATCTTCAAAGGATGGATCAAAGTACAGTGAGAGTAGATAAAAACCATCACATGCCTTTAAATAAGTTAACTTTTCCCCCATGTTCAAAGTGAAATTATTAAGATTATGTCTATGATTTCATTATAGGTAAGGACATTTTCTTTTTTTAAAGAAAATCTGTATTTTTACGTGACTGTCATGATAAAGATACTTGGCTTCAAGAAGAGAGGAGTAAAGATTGCTTAATGTACAAGAAGAATACAAGATCAAAATGTGATTCCCCCCTCCCCTTAAATATCAGTATCTACAAATGATTAAAAGTATGGCTCTTTAGAAATGTGGATCATTTGTGACTCTCTTTATTGGGAAAGTGTTGTGCAAACGAGTGTGTGTCAATCATTGCTTTCTTTCTCAGTGAAATCTGATAGAGGATACTGGGTCTAGGGTCCATTCACACTACAGAATTATGGGACTATAGTATTAAACTATTTTATTGTAGTACTAAAAAACCCACTTTAACACTATCATCTGAACCATGGAATCCCAGGATTTGCAGTTTAGGGAGGGGCATTTAACATTCTCAGCTAGTGAAGATTCCACCAGATGCAGTCATGGCAGTTAAATGGAATCATGGTATTATAGATGTGTAGTATGAAAGGGGCTCCTAGGGTTAAAGAGATGTAGGATGGATAACAAATATTTGGGCCTCAGAGCAGTCCTCTGGTCTCCATATCTCATATGCAGAAAAGCAATCCATAGGTGACTTAATTATTATCCTGTTAGATTGAGTATTTTAATTGCCCAGAGACATATTTATTAAAGAATTCACACAAAGCTAGACTTCCAAGGCAACAATTTTGTGACATTGTAACAGGTAAAAGGAAATGCATGACTTTTGGGGTCAACAGTCAGGAAGTAGCTATTAGCATGGTGTGCTTTGTATAAACATTAGATAAAAGTTAACAAAAAGTAGAATGTTTACTCAGAAACAAGCTATGTGTTTCTCAGTAAAATTAACATATAGTCCACATTTTCATCAACATCCATTACATGATGAAGAAACTTCTTTCTTCATGAATATGGATTAAAACTGTTTAAACCATATCAAAACATTCTTGACAACTGTGACTAAAATTAAGAGTAACCTGAATATCAGATTTGGTTAGATTTACAGAAAACTTGCTCCTCTCATCACTTTATTTGTGAACTAGAGATTAAAAAACCCTTTTCTTCAAAAGCATTTGATTTTGGAATGCTCCAGAACAATAAATATTAAGCACCAACAGTTATACTCAAATCCACACTCAGAATAATGATCCATCTTGACTTCAAGGGGCTTATCCAGGTGATTGTGGAGGCTTCAAATGAGAATACTTCAACCATTAGATAATTTTTCTGGAACCTTCCAAGCTCTATAATTTCCTGTTTGTGTTGAAGTGGCAGAGTGCAGCACAAAATCAACTGTGACATAGGTGTGTATTCCTGTACTGGCAGGAGGTTGGATTAGATAAACTTTGGGCTCCATTCAACACTAGGATTCTATATGACTCTATAGATTCACATGATGAAATTATAACTTTAAATCCCAGCTTTCCTGTAAAGCTTATATTGTTACCATGAGCTGATTGTAGCCTCCCATTAGTATAAAAAGGCAGTATCTGTGTGCATACCAAAGAGAGAGTGTCACCTACCCATTTTGACTGGTTGCTACAATGATCAGAGGGAAAATCTGCTAGTTTGAAGGCAGAGAAGAAGAAGATGGGAGGGCTAATGATCTGTATCTCATATTTTCTTAAAACATCCACAACTCAAAATACAGGATTTGGGGTGTCCTATTCAGTCTACATAAAGTATAAACTTGCCAGACCTCAGTTGAGGGACATTTCTCTCTCTCTCTCTCTCTCTTTTTTTTTTTTTTTAAAAAAAACCTTTATTCATCATTTCAACAAATACACAAACATATATTAAAAACACTTTAATCTACATCTACATCTACATCTACATCATATCATTCACAGTAACATCAATAACATCATCTTACCATCGTATCACCACCAACATCAACTATACTTCATTCCATCTTCATTAGTAGTTATTTTGTCTCTTTTCACCTATATATATATTCTATATTATGTACTCTTTTCCATCTCTTCTACCTTTCCCACCATACCATATCCATTCCACATACCTTCTCCGTTATCACCTCCTCTTTTCACTTTCACTTTCTTCATTTCTTATTAATTCTTCTCTTCTCCCATTCCATATCTAGAGAAAAAGTAGTCAAGGGACATCTCTAAAAATAAGGTACTTCTGATATCTAAGGGGCAATGTTTCAGGCCCTCAGATAAGGGACATCCCTTATAGTAAGAGACACTTGGCAATCCTGGCCATGTGCCGAGCCATGCCTCTTCAGCCATAATCAATACAATTGTGACCTTTGTATTTCATCAGTGGTTGTCCTTCAGTTCTATGCTTTTTCTTGATATATTGCTAGGGCCACAATGTTGCAGAGCTTAAACCATAAAAAAATTCCCACCAAATTATTGTATTTTGCCACTGGAGTACTATAGAAAATATTGTGACCATGAGTTTCCCAAAACTTACCATGCACATAGACAGTTCTGCTTTTCAGGCCCAGCAAGAAAAGGAGATGCTTGCTTCTCATAACATGAACAAAAAGACCATGTTGGATGAAAAAGGGCCACGATAATTCCCATTCATTGGTTACAGCTGAAGTGGCTTGATTTAGCATGAGTCCAAATCCAGACACTTGTTGACCAGCTGATGGAACTACTCTCCCCTGCCAGCCTACTTACAGGGTAGAAATGGGATGACAGACTTTAATTTCCACTTGAGCAGAAGTGTACCAAGATCAATGACTTCCAAACTTTGCCCTGGTTCCCTATAACTCCCAGATGCCCTAATGGAACTACTATCCTGGATCAGATGGGCACACAGATGACATTCCCTGCAAATAGCAAAGTTGTTACACACTTAAATTTGAGATGAACTAGAGAACATCTAGTTGTCTAGTTATGCATCTGAGGAAGCAGACCAAATCTACTAAAGCTTATGCTACAACTTCTTTCACACAGTTAGTCTCAAAGGTGCTACAAGCTGGTGCTATTTGTCTGAGAACAGCCTTACCTATGAGACTAGCCATCTCACTCATATCAAGCACCAGCTGACCTTGCAGAGATGTGGCGAACTGGCTTTTATTATTAGCAGAATTATTAGTGTGTGTGTGTGTGGTAGTGGTGGAGAAGTGGCCTTGGGCAGCAGCCAAAGCACATGCCCAAGGGCATGTTTCATGTCTGTTTGATGGTGTTTTATTGTAGCTACACATTGCATATTGACTGAGGGGAGGCTGGAAGCAAGAAGAATGAAATTAGAAAGGATTGACTGTAGTGCTGAGATCACAACTGAAGGCCTAAGGAATGGGAATGGGGCAGAGGTGATACTGAAGCAAGAGGAGAGTTGTAATTGTGTCGTGTACTGTGTTGTACCGTGTGCTCTACTGTGTTATGCTGTAACCCCATCAGTACATTATCTTATATCTTACCTGATTATGTACCTATATGTAGATATTATTTATTATAATACTGATAAGCCAGCTGGCAGGGTGAATTGCAGTTGTAAAACTGGGTAGGGGGTGGGACCACAACCTGATACCATGTAATTGGTTATACGTTTTCAACTTAATGTGAGTTATGTTATGTACAAATTGGGAATAATTGTCTAATGATTTTTAAAGTTGTGTTAATGTGTTGTTAATTGTTATAGTTTTTAATTTGCACTTATTGTTATTTGGGTATTGTTAATTTGATCATAATGTGTAAAGGAAATGAGATAGCAATATGAGTTCTCTGGGGTAGAGGCAGATATGACAATTACGTGTTAACGTGTTGTTCCAGAGAAAGGAGAAGGGGATGCTTAATAATACCTTCTAGTCATCCTACTATCCTTGGGAACTTAGAATGTGAACCAAGCCTCACCTTGCTCCTGTGTAATGCCAAGTGAATTAAAAATTCATACAGTCTATGATCTTATGGATGAAGAAGCTGATCTGCCATGCTTTACAGAAACTTGGCTGGGGGATGATAGTGATCTGACATAGGCTCAGGCTCTTCTAGCAGGGTATTGTCTTAGTAAGCAGATGAGAGAAAGTGTGTGTGTTCTCTGAAGATGCCAGCCACAGATGCTGGTGAAACATCAGAAAGAAACTCTTCTAGAACATGGCCACACAGCCTGAAAGACCCACAAAAAATTATGGATGCCGGCCATGAAAGCCTCCAGCTTCCCATGTGCCTATCCCACTTGCCTTCAGGGTCCACACATTCAGCAGGTCACACCTTTGATGTTATTTGCAGATCAGACCATATGGATCTATGAGCAGAGGTGATTAGAACCTCTGAGTTGTCATGGACAGACCATTTTCTGGTCAGAGGTAGTATCATGGATGCTATCTGTCCCTGCAGGAGTGATGGATCTATTAAGATGGTCTGCCCTCAAAGACTAATGGGTCCTTCAGAATTCTGGAAAGCCTTAGAGTGTTTTATGACTGGTGCCACTTACGATCCTGTTGAAGCCCTGATCAATAGAAGGAATCAATACCTGATTACAGCTATTGACATAATCTCTCCCAAACATCCTCTCCAACCTGTTATTAGTGAGGTTCCTTGGCATACAGATGATCTTAGGGAGCAGAAATGGGAAGGATGACAACTGGAGTTCAGATGTTGGAAAACTTAACTTATATCTAACAAGACACAATATAGAGAATATCTTTGTTCCTATAAGGTGGCAATACATGCAGTGAAGAAAGCATTATCTGCACATATTGAATTCATGTGTGAATTCATGTCCTGCTGAACTATTCAGGATTGTTAGAGGTCTAGCTCAGGCACCTTCCCTTATGAATCCAGATCTAGAGTCTTCAGCAAATTACTGTAATGCTTTTAATGATCACTTCACAGAAAAAATATCTTGCATTAGGAGCCAATTTAGATGTCATCACTATAGGAGAAGCTGACAATTGCGTGTCCAGCAACTCCATTAGTAGTATTACACTGGGCCAGTTTCAGCTGGTGAGCACCACTGATGTGGACAAGCTGCTAGGGCACATACGGAAGGCAACTTGACCTGTCCCTCTTCGCTATTCATCCAGGCAGGAGATGCAATTAGGTCTCAATTACAATATATTATTAACATATATCTCAGGAAGGGAAGTTTTTTGTTCCAAAGGAACAATGGCATGACCACTACTTAAAAAGCCCTTCCTGGACTGTCTGGACTTAAACAACTATATAATCTTCCTTTTCTGAGCAAAGTATTTGATGGGGGAGTTGATTCCAACTCCAGGAAGTCTTGGATTTTACACACTTCCTAGACTCAGTTCAAATCATCTTCTGAGCAGGATACAGAATTGATACTGTATACAGGATACAGAACTGATATGGTCATTTTACTGGATGATCTTCACCTGAGTATTGACTGAGGAGTATGTCCTTGCTGGTGCTTTTGGACCTCTCAGCAGCATTTGATGCCTTAGACCAGGGATCCCCAAACTACAACCTGTGGGCCAAACCTGGCCTGTCGAGGCCTTTCAACCAGGCCGCGGCCAGTCCTGCCGCCGCCATTGCTGTGCCGCCGTTGTGCGCACATGATGCAGGGTGCCATTTTGTGTTCCAAAAATGGTGCCTGGTGTCACGGCCGCATGCGCATGACTATGGCCACCATTTTGGAACACAGAATGGTGTCGGAGTAGTGCGCATGCGCGCGCAATGTAGAGTGCCAATTTGGAACACAAAATGGGACCCGAGTAGTGCACATGCGCATGCACGCACCTCCGGCCGGCCCTCTGAAGATCTGGGGGACAGTGAACCGGCCCCCAGATAAAAAAGTGTGGGGATCCCTGCCTTAGACCATGATATCCTTCTAGAATGTTTGAGGGGTTCTGGTCTTGTCTCTTGGGGAGGTTCCAGATGATGGTGTTTAGGGATAGCTCCTCCTCAAAAAAGGAGCTGTTATATGGCATACCAAAAGGAGCCATTCTATTCACAATGCTGCTTAACATCTACATGAATCCAGTGGGAGAGATAAGCTGAGGCATGTGGTAGGATGCTATCAATATGATGATGACATCCAAATATACTTCTCTACAACTTCAGTAATAGCATCAGCTAAGGATAGTGTGTTTCCTCTGAACGAATGACTGGAGGAGATGGATTGGATGAAGAAAAACAAAATTAAACAGATTCCAGACAAGATGAACGTGCTTACTGTCAAGGCGCCTAACTTAGAGTTGCAAGAGTGTCAACTAGTCCTGGATGGTGTTACACTCTCCCTGAAAGACTATTCACAGTTTAGGGGAGCTTCTTGCTCAGTCACTCCAAATGACAGCCAAGCCCATTTGAGGTAAATTTTAACTGGGAGATGTATAAGAAATAGAAAGGGGTGGAGGGGAGAGGAATCCAAATAAATAGCTAGCACGTGTAGGGGTAAAGTCAGAAAAGCTAAAGCACAGAATGAGCTCAAGCTTGCTAGATATGTAAAGAAAATAAAAAAGAACTTTTTGGGTATGTCCATAGCAAAAGGAAGAAGAAGGACACGGTAAGGCCACTGAGTGAAGAAGATGGCAAAATGTTACAGG
>CM034708.1:39425423-39437705 GCA_020142125.1 Phrynosoma platyrhinos
GAGTTGGGTATGTTTAGCCTGGAGAAGAGACAGTTAAGAGGTGATATGGTTGCCCGGTTTAAATATTTGAAAGGATGTCATATTGAGGATGGAGCAAACTTGTTTTCTACTGTTTCAGAGATTACGACCCAGAACAATGGATTGAAGCTACAGGAAAAGAGATTCCACCTAAACATTCCACTGTGGAAGAGCTTTTGACAGTGGAACACACTCCCTTGGAGAGTGGTGGAGTCCCCTTTGTTTTTAAAGAGAGGCTAGATGACCATCTGTCGCAGATGCTTTGATGTGTGGCAGGGGTTTGAACTGGATGGCCCTTGTGGTCTCTTCCAGCTCTATGATTTATGATAGATGTGACATTCAAGTGTTCTTATTATCAGCTTTGCCTGTTATGCTTGCTGTGCACCTCCCTAGAATTGGAGGATCTAAAAATGGCAGTGCACTTACAGGTATCATCAAGGCTGGACTTCTGCAATGAACTATAGCTTGGACTACTCCTGTATCAAGTTCAGAAACTTCAGTTCAAAACATGGCAGTCAGATTGATTACTGGTACATCTAGGAATGACCATATTACACCATTATAAAAACCACCCGACTGGCTGCTAATTAGTTTCTGGGCAAAATACAAAGTGTTGGTTATTACCCTTAAAGCTCTACATGGTTTTATTCCAAATTATCTACAGGACAATCTTCTTTGTAATCTGCCCCATACACTCAGGTTTTCTGGGAGACAACCATTTCAGTTAGACCAAACTAGGCTGACTGTTACTCAGAGGACATTTTCCTTTGCTGCCCCCAGACTGTGGAATAACTGTCAGAAGAGGTTCACCAGTTTGAGGTGTTATCTAAATTTAAATAACCAGTAAATACCAGTCTATTCTGACAGGTATATCCAATTATTTTAAAATTATGGTTTTTAAAATATTCATTGATGGATTTTAATATGTATTGGTTTTATATGCTTTTTAAACTTGTTATGTGTTGTGAATACACAGTCTTACTGTACACAACACAGTAGACTACAGTAAGACTACACAGTCTTACTGCAAAACTATATAAATGGCATCCTAGCCCACCTTAAGAGCCAGCAGTCAGATTGGGTATACGAGGTATATTCAGCTTTTAATAATAATAATAATAATAATAATAATAATAATAATAATAATCCCTAAGAATTCTATTAGACCAGAGCCATGTAAATAAAGGGGAAAACTGAGTAGACAACCATGGGCTGGCTGCCTTCCAGTGCTCCTGGGAATTACCTTTTGCCATGTCAAAATGGATCAGAGTGAAGCCCCCACTCTCTCCCAAGAGCCTGCCCAATCTAGCAAACCAGAACTTCAAAAACCTCATGGGCTCCTGAAGAAGAGAAAAACTGATGTGCTAGGAAAGATGGCCCTTTACCATCACTCAGCTCCACTGTGGGATTGTAAACAGGCTCCTTGGTAACTTGGGGGTCATATTTTGAAGGTGACCATATGCAAGCGGTTGCTTTGCAACCAGAGCAATTCACGTAGCAGATTCAGTCAAATAGAATTAGGCTTCCACAACTGTGAGCATCATTCTTTCCTAGCTTTAATACTTGATTTCCACTATATTAGAATTGTACAATAACAACAAGAAGGACAACAAATCAGCTACATGGGTTCTTTTGATACAGGATTTCTGTTTTCTGTGTAAAACTCAGACATCTTGAATATATACACATAGAGAGACATCTTGCCCAGAAAGCAGCAAGCTTGGACTAAAAATAATATATTTTTTTAAAAAATGTGGTTCTGTGTGTGTGTGTGTGCATGCGTGTGCGTGCACACACACACACACACACACGTGCACAAAATTGCTATTTTTTTGCACAAGATTTTTGGTGCTTTTTGTGTGTTTTCAGTTGTTTTTTTTTTTTTTGCGTGAAAACCCCCAGCAATCTGAATTCTGACCTCTGCAATGACAAAAAAGTGAGTTGTGATGGCAATGTGCAGCATCATAATTCACAAACAGGATTCTGGCCTCCATCTCTGAACATTTATGGACTATTGCTATTCCCCCCCCATACTTCAGAAAGAGTTGATGTAGTGCCCATCTCATTCAAAGTTGTATGGCTAGTTATCATCTGAAGTTCTCACTGACAATTAACTAGAACTCACTTGGAGTGATAGGGCAAAATCCATTCTCATCTTTGTACTTGCAAGAAGTTTGAAGTGGAGTATATATGCCTGAAGAGTCTCTGTGCATGCAACAAGCTTAATGTGGATATCATGCATGCACACACCCACACACCTTGTTTCACTCATAGCTGGTATAGTATAGCATCTCGGATTGCAATGAAGCAATAAAAGATTCCAACACCTCTCAGCAGGGCTTCTAGATCCATGACCTCTGTTTGACCTAAGCGCACAGAATGCTTGCAGATGAATCATGCACAGTGTTATGTCAAAATGACTTAACAGGGTTGTTTTTTGGTTTTCTTGCAAGAACCTATTTTCTAGTTCCCAGTGAGGGGAAAGGATGTTAGAACAGCACTCATTTTATTGAATTTCTGTAGCAGTGTCACCTTCCTCATGGGCAACATTGATTCAGTCATGCATAAATATTTTGGCCTTTTCATATTTTTCAAAAGCAACCACATATTAAATGTTTTCTGTGGAAATCATGGTGATGATCAGCTCACAAACCAAATTAATTAAAGGAGGAATTATAATTTGATAACAGAGAAGTTGGTATAAACATTAAATATCTTGGTTTAGTTCTTGACACCTTAATTAAGCATAGATTAACACAACTATTAACTGTATTTTAAAAATCTTATGTTGTAATTTGTCTTGGGTCCCATATTGGGAGAAATATTGGCTATAAATTAGGAAAGTAAAATAAATAATTATGGCTGACAATATCCTAGGTTTCATCGTTCAATGGTGCCTGGCAGGCCACATGGCTAACATGATGTGTTCATTTGGATGGGTCACAGGTCATACAGGTCTAATATCATGAATATTCAGTATTGGGTCTAGAGAAGACTGATACCAACACTTATTTAGGATTAATACTCTAATGGCTGACTCTACTAGATCATTTATTTCAGAATGAGAGCTGACATTCGGTATTGCACTTACGGATTTGTAATTTAGAGTTACAAATCTGTAACTGCTCTGTATTCAGAAAGAATACACAATCTTATTGTAAAACTATACAAATGGCATCTTACCCATCTTAAGAGCCAGTAGTCAGACTGGGTATAACAGGCCTATTGAGCTTTCCATCAATCAGAACACACAGAGGATGACATTTGCACTCACTTCCTGGCAATGAGTGAGTTTGTGACAATCAGAAGCACAATCCATTTCACAATTCCATGTAGTAGTCTCACTTTCATGGGAGGGAGTGGAAATGTAATTCTCCTTGACTGGAAACTGAATGGACCTCCTTTGTCTGATTTGGCTGTTGGCTCTTGACGTGGGCTTGGGAGAGAGATATCAGGCCTGGAAATATTACATTGTTACACAATAAGTAGCCAATGTAGAATATCTGTGGAGGTCCCCATATATGTGTCAAGCTTCTTATGTACAGCAACTTTCTATGACCCAATTGACCTATCATATGGGTTCTTCCAATCATGTGAAAAGTTGTGTGTGTGTGTGTGTGTTTGTGTGGATATGTTGATTGTCTAGAAAAGGAAGCTCAGACCTACTAACAAAGAAAAGTGAAGCAATTACCACGCATGGTAAGTAGTGGGTGGTATGGATGAAACAGCACTGACAAACCCATTGGTAATCAGGGGCCCATTCATACTACACAATTATAGTACTGTTTTTCTACTTCAATTGCCAAAGAAAGTCCTATGGATTCCTGGGCTTTGTAGCTTGGTGAAGTGCTGGAGCATTCTTTCTTGAGAATTCCAAATGCTCCTTCCTAAATTGCTATGGCAGTTAAAGTTGAATAATAGTACTATGCAGTGTGAATTGCCCCAGAGCTATATATCCCACAAAGCATGTCCTGTGCCTTCCAAACTAGTCTGAAACTATCAGTGTGGAGTAGCACAGTGTCCGTCACCTGAGTTGATTAAGATTCAACTCATAGTCTTTGTTCACTTGTGTTAAGTGGAAATGGTAGGGAGCACCATCTTGTCTTTTATCTCTAGCAGCAAAATCTTTTCAGTCAGCTCTGTCTCCCATGAGATCCAGAGAATTTACACATCAAGATGCCCTAGATATTCAGAGCAGCTGGGAGAAAGTGACCACACAGAAATGGCTTGCCACTGTGACATGTTTTTAGGTAGACCAACAGTAGGGCAATCCCTTATAACTATTTGCTTCTATTTGCAGTGTTTAAATATCCTAGGAAAAAAGAAGAGCAGGAACGTAGCAGGTTCTCAAACTAGCAAACAGACACACTTGTGCATTTGAACATTGGTCACATGCTTTCAGTTTTGTACAGAGAAGTTGAAGGATGAAAGCTTTTCTTTTGCAAAGTTTCACATCCAGAGATAGCAGTTCATCACCTACTGTCACTCCAAAATGATTCCTCCTTAAGATTGTGTGCCATTATGACACATGTGAATGACACTTTGGCTCAATGAAGTGATATACTGGGAGCTATTGCTCCTAACCATTCCTGGGGCAATAGCCTAATCATGAGCTTTCTAGCTGCTGCAATTGCTACAACTTGGGTAGCAATAAGGAGGCTGTGCCAATGTATTCATCTTCTATAGATGCGTCGGTATAGTTCAGTATTCAGCTCACTTCCCATCCTTGCCTTGTTGATTTCACAGCAAATGGCAACAGGAAGTGCTTTGATGGTCTCAGAGTTAAGTGTTCACCAAAGAACTGTATCAATTGCTGTACTCTTTCTGATCAGGTTGAATGCTCTTCACCTCCTGTCAAGAGTGTGTGAAGGAAATGTGTCAGTGAAGCAAGAATCATGTCTGAACTCCAGGGGCCAGACTGCCTACCTGTCTTGCTCTATGATAATAGTTCATATTTGTAAAGCAACTTCAGCTAGAATCTTTTTGATGTTTTTAATGATTTCTCTTTTTATTTTCTTTTTTTGATGTGTGTCTGCATGTATCTATGCGATCTAATGTCTCCTTGTCTTCACAATCTGTCACATCCAGAAACTTCCTGGTTTCTGAAGATTTACTTTATCAGTTTAGAACGTAATCTGCTTTTTTGTATACGTTTTTTAAAAAAAATTATCTTGTTCTAGGAAAGCGGGAAGCTAGGAATCTAGATAGATCTTCCTGCAGTCATGCACTCTCTATCCTGTTAACTATGAAGAGAAGAGGGCATTAGATTTTGAAAAAGGCTTCTGGTAGAAGACCCACCAAAGGAAATCAAAGAAGTAAATAAGTAAAATGAAAGAGAAAATGTAACTGAGATATGCTTCTTATGTTGTCTTTCTTAAAAGAGGCACACAAATGTAGTACATCAATGAAAGAATTAAGAAAAATCAATGTGTTTCCTGCTTGAATTTAGACTGATGTTATTTAAACTGATAGCAGCAATCCCGTGGCATGTAGAGTTGCAGTGCATATATAAGCATCTTTAAACATCTATATATGTTCCATCCAGCATTATGTGAGCAGATTGCTATTTGTGCAATGCATTTCTCTTTCCTTCCCTCTTTTATGTACTTTCCTGCATCCCCTACAAGCCTGCTTTAAGAGTCACCAAACTATCAGCAGAGATTTGAGGGGACATGGATGAGTTGTGCAGAATCATTTTACTACAGGTATCAGTGTTGCTGGTAGATCAGTGCTGCTGGTGGATAGACGCATGCAACCTATGTGTAAGAATTTGCGACATTTAAAGACTCATAAGTTGGGACATTTTAAAGACTCCTATGTGTAAGAAGTTGGGACTACTCCCCACAGATTAACCATCCTAATGACATGGAAGTAATCAGCCACTATTTCTTAGAGGTAATATGGTTCTGCATATAAAATGCTGTAGAAAGGAAAATTAATGGTTTGATTCAACAGTAATGTTTCTTGACCTTCATAAGGAAGTGTGTCTCAACATGTTGAACCACCATCAAAGAATTGATAAACCACCATATTTTCCCCCCTCTGTGCAAAAGCAGAGTGTTTGAATGTTGGACCAGAATTTTGGAAGACTAGGGTTCACATCTCTGCTGAGCCATGGAAATCCATTGGGTGATCATGGGCAAGTCACACTCTCTCAGTTTTACAGAAATGCAACTGCAAACTCCCTCTGAACAAATATTGCCAAAAAACCTCAATGACAGCCTTGCTTTAGGGTCATCATATATCAGAAATGACTTGAAGGACTCACAAGAACAAATGCAAAAGCAGAAAAACCAGTAGTGCATCCCTCTTCACATGTGGTAAGTTTTAATGTGAAAAATTTGCAAAGTACTTTTGTGTGTTCATAATTTTACCCACTAGGGACAAAATATTCAAAATGTTTCATTCTCACATGTGAGAACAAAATAAGGATTTACATCCTTATTATTAACATTTTATATATTTTTTACAGGAATATAGTATGTTTTTAAATGTTTGCATGCAAAATAAATATATTTATTTTCCTGGAAGTCTAAATCACAGTGTCAGCACAGCTAGTAAAGAGGTCTCATCAGTGCAACTGACTTTTGTACCATGGTGCCCATTACATTTTATTACTCAATTATTTTTCTTCTTGTCCTCCACTTTGCTTTGGCAGGCAGCTACTAACAATCAAGTAGCTGTAGTTCTGGTATGAGATTAGGTATAAATGTCTATATCCCATTCTGATATGTCTTTCCAATTGAGTATATGCCTCCATTGTCGGGGGAAGAGAAGTTTAATCCTAACAAACATGCATGTTAGCCAGTTGCAACTCTATTATAATACTTTTCTGGTATTTTTAACTTACCTATGGTGAAAGGTGAAAGCAATCAAAGCTTTTAGGACAGCCTATGCTTGAGTCTACCATTCTCATAAGCCATTGCCACCCATTTGTGTTTTGTGTAATAGTATAGTGGTAAAATTACTGCTGTTGGCTTGTCTCTGGCATACAGTATTGACAGACTATATGTAATTCTTGTAACATTTTATTCTAATTGTGACTTCTACACAATGAAGCAGGTCATGATGCATGCAGTGACCTATAATGATGGTTGTTGTGCACCATGCTAAGCACTTATTTCCTAGTGCAGAGGAATCAGACCTTTAATCAGATTTTGGTTTCCTTTCAATACATTCTTTTGCTCTATTTGGCTTTTTGTAAGGTGTTTTTCCAGTATTTTGTGTGTGTCTGTAAAGATTTTTTGGGTTGTGGGAAGCTCTAAAAGGTGCAATTATAGCTGGGAACACAGTTGTAAAATATCAGTAGATAACCTTCCTTTTCATACTCCAAATCTCCTATTGACCATTGATGATCCTCTGAAGAATACCAGTTGGAAAGCACTTAAGAATGAATGGTTGTAAAGGATTTACAATATAACAGCTACAAGGAAATTTCTCATAACTGAATAGCTGGAGGTACAACATTGAACAGTCACGCAAATTATTTTCTTTGTTTACCATTTGGAGTGAGTAAAGCAAATATTCTAGGGGCAGCATTTAAAAGATAAAAAGGAGCAGTAAACATATAAAACAAATTGCAAATTCCCCAAACGCTAAACAAAACCTTATGTCCTTTCAGGAATAGTGGTGCTTAAGCATCTTCTTCAGTTGTCTTTGCAGAACATTTTATTTAGTTTGCAAGTTATGTTATATAGCTATAACATGTCTAAAAAGGGAAAATAAAAAGGAAACAGCTGAGTGCAGTGTTCCAGTGAACCTTGCAACTGTAATAAATAAATGAATAAAACTCAACTAAAGCTAACTATAAATACTGAAGAAAAATGGTAAACATGAAAATTGATACCTATTCTTGAAATAGTATTGCTATGTTGCCCAGATTTCTCCAATAATAACACTAGAAGGAATTAAAAATTTCAAATCCTGTCCAGATGTGTAAATTTTTTTATCACGCTAAAGGAAGAGAAAAACATATTGGTTTCAATCTAGTGTTATATCAACTGTGGTTCACCAATTGAAACATAAATGCTTATTATTCAGCAGTTGATAATGGGTCTATTGTTGGATTCCACATCCTGACACAATGTATTGTGTGTATGGTGCAGGTGGGTGAGGGAGGCCCTACAGCATGGGATATATGTTCAGGTATCTATGTTGACATTTTTTTTTACCTGGTGTGTCCTGCCCTCAGTACCATGCCTTCCTTGCCTAAGATAAGACTAAAATGGCTACCTAGTTCCTTGTCCTTCTCCTTGTTTTCAGCCCTGAACATGTAGAAGATACAATAAAAATGGTATGATATGGAACAACCAATGACAAAATGCTAATACGACTGCATCCCCCATAGTGCTAAGAAAGTTTTTAAAAGTCTTTCTAGAATCAACTGCCAGGAAACCTAAGTGCTGCTGCCAGTAGAACCAGGTCATGAACATAACTCAGGATGGTATTCCACCACTACCTCAAATGTATCAGCCACATCCATCACAATGCTCACTTATCACATGAACATTTGCTATTCCTCTTTGTAATCCCTGCCTTTCACCCAGAGCTCTAGGTTGGTCTTCCTAAAGGATCAAACCACCCTCTAATTATTGATAACCCTGTGTCTCATCAAGGTTCCTAGTCTCTTTGGGCCTTGGCAGACTGCCAGAAATAGTGCAAATTGAGTCCACTTTAAGGGTTAGGGTTAGTGCTAGGGAATCATGGGAATTGGTTTTTTTTCTGAGACATTGAGCCTTCTCTATCAGAGAGCTCTGGTGCCACAATAAATTACAGTTCCCATGATTCCCTAACCCTAGCCCTAACCCTAAAAGTGGACTCAATTTGCACTATTTCTGGCAGTCTGCAAAGGCCGTTTGTTTTGAATGGTATTTCATATGTACAGTGCAATATGTTCAATGTATGATACAGTGTATAATATGTATAATATTATATGTACAGTGGCTAAATTCCTGGGCAATAAACTGAAATTGTTGGAATTGTGGGGAACTGTAACTTTATCTTTGTGTTTAGAGAAATGTTTTTCTCCTTAAATACTTGCAGAAAATAAGGGATTCACACTTTGGGTCCATTTGCATTTTTATGTAAAATGTGCATGATGGGTGGTTTAGTGAACTCGAAGTTAAGATGTTTTTATTTACTCTATTTATGTACTAATTTCCAGGGGAAAAATTATGACTACTTCTCATTGATTTCCAATGAAGGGGAACCCACTGCTATCATATTTTATTCAGCATTCATTTGAATTGCCACAGGGCTTCATTTCGGGGCAAGTTTTTAATAATGCCAGCAACCATTGGATAAAGAAGTAAGACAGCAGTTTTCAGATTAAGTCTGGCAGTTGTGTTATTTATTTGTAAATATAATGATTTTTACCCAAACACTACATTATCTCCTGATAGCCTTTCTGTTCCTACTGTATGCATGCTAATCATTCCATGTTGACATTCAGCCATTCTACTTATTACAGATGTATCACTGAGTAAGAAATAATTAGGTATGGCTCAACACCTCTGAAAAGATTTAAACAGTTGTATAAATCCAAAAAAGATGACAAAATCAAATGCTTCAGTGCTTCAGGATATGGTCATAAAATAGCTTGTAATCTTGGGAAATAAAAGAGAACCTATAATGTTATACACTTAGTATTTTTGACAAAAAAGAAATACAAACCTAGAGCTGCATCTCCTGTGAAACACAAAACTGCAGTGGACACATTGAGAAGTTTTAGAAACATTGTTCAGATATTTACTGAAAAGATGTGGAAGGAAGAGCAGAATCAGAAGAAAAACCACTGTAATCCCTACTAGCTTAGAAATTACTGAACAAAAACATGTATGCAATGCAATAAAAGCTATATTATTACATAAGCAATTAGAAAAACTCTATATTAGAGACCATAAATAACCAATATTTTTGTTGAAACAAATGGTGAACAATATATAGAACCAAACTTATGAAAGTCTTGCAAAAGTATCAAAAAATACTTCCCACAGACTATTGCAAGTTTGTTCTATATATTGTTCACCACTGGTTTCAACAAAAAAATATTGGTTATTTATGGCCTCTATTATAGAGTTTTTTTAATTGCTTATGTAATAGCACACCTTTTATATCTATCTACATTGCATACCTGTTTTTGTTCAGTAGAAGGAAGAGCAGAGCCATGTATGCTAGTCCCACTCCCAATGGTCTTATCCTTGCTGGGTGGACAAATTCCTCAATTTTGCTTTTGTTAAATTGCTCACTTTTCAATTTGGTTTTATCCTATTTCTTCATCAGTTTGCATTTTTTTCTTAAGGTTGTTCATATTTCTTCTAATTTTGCTGTTAATGTACATATTTTGCTTGACACTCATTTTTTTTCATGAATTTGGTCATATGTGATGCTTATTAAGAAAATTTAAAAGGAATATGTTTAATTTTTTTTAAAAAAAATAAAATTAATTTTTAAAAAATCCTTAGGCTTCTCCTTTCTCTCCCCACTGAGCCTCATCCCATTCACACAATTTTACACATTTTAAAGGTATGCAGGTGAACGCCAGAGCCTGTTTCTGCCAAAAGGCAGATTTGGGGAGCAGTGATGTCAACCCCCTTAGGGTGTCACTTAGTACTGTCCACAGCCCCACATTCTCCTAGTGATGACTCTGGTTCATATACAACAGAAAGGCTGTGCTAATATAGTGAATTATCAATTACAATTGCTAATAATCTGTACTTGACTGAATGGTGACATATATTTGACTGAATGGTGACATAGAGAAAGGAGATAGGGAACCTGCACATACACATAGCTGAAAGACAGATCAAAGTTACTGATTAGATAATAATAAATAATAATAATTAATAATAAAATTTATTTATATCCTGCCCCTCTGTCAAACAATTGGGCTGACTTACAGCAATTAAAAATTCTATACAACCCAGAATAAACATCCCACCCACCCCTCCTTAAAAAAGTATTAAACCACAGATTGGTTAAAAAATACATAAAACCGCAGAAAATAAAAAAAAAATGAAATAACAGAAAAGGCCGCAAATGAGTTGGGGCAGTAATGAGAGCCAAAAATGGAAGAGCCGGGTAAACTCCTGAGGCCAGGAATCTAGTCAGGGAAGGCCTGTCGAAAGAGATCCATCTTCACAGCCTTTTTAAAGCTGCTTAGGGTTGTAATCTGATGAATCTTGTCTGGCAGGCCATTCCATAGTCTGGAGGCAATTACCGAAAACACCCTCTGGGCAGCCTTGTTTTCATTAGCTGCAGAAAATTCCTCCCAGAGGACTGGAGTGAGCAGGGAGGATTGTATGGGAGGAGGCAGTCCTGGAGTTAGGTTGGATCCAGGCCATTTAGGGCTTTAAAGGTCATAACCAACACCTTATACTGGACTGGAAACTAATAGGCAGCCAGTGAAGAGACTTCAAAACCGGAATTATGTGGTCTCTCCTAGATGTCCCTGAGACCACTCTGGCTGCCATGTTCTGAACCAGCTGAAGTTTCCAGACCAAGCATGGTCCCCATGTAGAGCGCATTACAGAAATCCAGATGAGAGGTTACTGGCGTGTGCATCACAGTCTCAAGGTCCTCTACTTCCAGGAAAGGGCACAACTGGCGTATCAGCTGAAGCTGATAGCAGGCATTCCTGACTGTCACATTCACCTGTTTGGTCATCAGGAGTGACGAGTCCAGGAGCACCCCCAGACTGCAAACACAATCCTTCATGGAGAGTGTGACCCCATCCAGGACTGGAAGTTGCAACCCAATTCCTGGTTTCGGGGCCGCTACTGTGAGCACCTCCTTTTTGTCTGTATTCAATCTCAATCTGTTTTTCCTCATCCAGCCCATTACTGCCTTAAGACAGTCATTGAGAGGAGAGACGCCATCGGAATTCAAGGCTGATGATTGAGACATGGAGAAATAGATCGGGGTGTCATCAGCGTACTGATAACACCCAGCCCCATGACCCAATGATCTCACCCAATGGCTTCATATAGATGTTAAACAGCATCGGGGACAGAATGGCACCCTGAGGAATGCGACATGTATGGTCTTTTTTTTTTTTTTGCAGAACAGCTGTCCCTGAGTAGCATCCTCAGGGACCTGCCCAAGAGGAAGGAATGGAACCACTGCAATGCAGTGCCTCCGATTCCTAGCCCGCTCAGGTGATCCAAGAGGATGCTATGATCTATTGTATCAAAAGCTGCTGAGAGGTCTAAAAGCATTAACAGGGTCACACTACCCCTGTCGATGCCCAGACGCAGGTTGTTGGTC
>CM034708.1:39454795-39467890 GCA_020142125.1 Phrynosoma platyrhinos
CCACTTTAGCCCCGGCTTTTCCAGGTTAAAAAGTCATCTAATACGCCGGAAAATATGGTAAGTTCAGTAAACTATTATCTATCCAAAGCAGAGAGTTAGTTTTCTATTTGTTTCACTCTTTTAAATTTCAGTGTTTTTCTCTTTTTGAAAATGGGAGGTAGGGGAGATACAAACAGAGAGCAGGAAAGAAAGCAAAGAAATAGACTCTGAAACTATATGCAAATCTGAATGCATTTTCTTTGATCTCACAGAAAAAAAATCACAAGACTTCTGAAGGCTAAAAATGTCACAGATAGAATCAGCCGCCTTCTTAATGGTGAGAACAGCTTTCATCAGTTTCTTGATATACCAGTACTCTGACTTAAGGTCTTCCAGTTCTGAGTCTCAACTTTATAATTTACATATTTAGTCCAACAGATGTTTGATTCTGCCACTTCTTCAGTTCCTTTTTAGATCTTCATATCTATCACTTAATGGGAGGAAAAGAGCTATCTAACATCTAAAAAGGTTTCCTTAGAGGGGTGGTGGAAAAAACTTCTTTTTTTTTATTTCCATTAGTCAGTTGGATACACAGGAGGTAAATCATTTCAAGAAGAAACTCTAATTCTGAGCTGCACATGGTATCTATACGACAGAGTGTATAAAGGAAAATTTCAAATTATAAAACTTATATACAGATCTCTATCCTATAGAGAGATAAAATATATAGATGTCTATGCAGAGATCTATATAGTACATAACAATCTGTCTCAGACTGCCCATCTTTTGAGGCTGCAGAAAAATATCCAGCAAACTCTGTGTGAGGTGCTTTGAGTTGCTGGTGATATGTTTGCAGATAGAGCATAATGAGAGATCCAGACATGCCCATAGCATTCTCACAGGAATTTCTGCATCAGTTTTTTTGCATAACCTGGGGAGAAGTGTTGTTGGGTCAGATGATAAATAGAGGTTTCCCCCCCCCCCCAGATTGGTAATAACCATGCCATGTTCAATACAGTTTTCTTCCTCAGACAATACAACACACTCTCCTCCTCCAGAAAGGGTCAGAGGACCATGGGATGCAGAGTTAGCTAAGGGTGTCTTTTTTTTGTATTTGAGGCAGAACATTTCACAACTCTGAGATTACCCAGTGATTTTTGCCCATCCCCCCAGGAATAATGAGACGAGATAATGGAAAGTGGGTTCAAACAGGGCCATTAATTAACTTTTTATTAATTTTTTAATGGAACTGCAAACCAGGTGGGGAAATTGTCAAGGATAGGAGAAGCTGCAGTTTATGATCTATCTCCTAGACCACCTCCGCAGCCTCCCCTGGATGATAGCACCTGAGCTCCAATGGTAACACAAAAGCTGGGTTATCCATTGGCCAGCCAGCATCAGGAAGACTAATGTGAAAATCCCTCTCTCAATGCCCAAGAATTAAAGAGAGGGGTTTATCTTCCATGCAGTCCCAAGGGGTGTCTCTTTTTCCACCTGCCAGGTCAAAAGGTCCAAAGAGTTGGTTCTGTAGAATTCCCTTCCACCCCAACGGTGTCCTAGGTGCTCACTGAAATCCAAATTTATTTCAAAACATGCTGAATCAACCTATTTAGACTCAAGCCAATTTCCCAAGGTCCATCTGGAAACAGTATGGGGTAGACGAAAAAGCCCTTGGAATGGGGGAAAAAAATCCTACCTGGATCTGAAGCAACAACGTTAACTTCCCACTGCACCAGCAGTGGGAGGATGGGCCGATTGCAAAATTGAAGTGAAGAAGCTGGGTCAGCAGACCATAAGTTGGCTCTGGCCATACCCTCCAAATCCTCTATCTTTAAAATCTTGTCTCCCTGTGGGGGTGGGCAAACTATGCATCCTATCACAACCTTTTGTGTGGCAGTGGGATGCAAATTACAAATACAAGAAAAAGATACAAACATCTAGCAATATTCTATCATTCACAGTATCAGATGCTGGAGGAAGCTGCCTTGCTCTGCCTAATTGTGGGGCCAGCTCTGTTAGTGACTGGAGTTGCATCTGCACTGCAGAAATAATACAGTTCAACATGGCTTTAACTGCCATTGTTCAATTCTATGGAATTCTGTGATTTGTAGTTTGTTGTGGCACCAGAGCTTTCTGAAAGAGAAGGCTAAATATCTCACAAAACTACAAACCCCAGAATTTCATAGCATTGAGCCATGGCAGTAAAAGCCATGTCAACCAACATTAATTTCTGTAAATTAGCCCTGCAATAACAATAGAACATTAAATGATTAACTATTGATTATCCCTGTTTCTCAGAGCCTGAAGGCTTTTTTTAAAAAAAAGTAATTTGTTTCTTTTGCTCGTCAGAGTGATTGAGCGTAATCCATTGCCATAATTCATTACAGTTATTTCAGTTGTCCTGTTGACTATTTTCTGCTCCTTTTTTCATTTGGAAAAGGCTTTATGTTCTATAAGAGAATAGCTTAGAACAATGTTTCTAAAAATGCTCTTTAAAAGTGAGTTTTGAAAGTAAATAGCAACTCTTGCCAACAACAACAATATTTTATATCCTTTTTCTCAATTTGAGACTCAAGTTGCCTTACAATAGTTTTCTTAAAACATAGTTACAATTTAATAAAATTCAAACATTTAAAAGTGATTATAATTTTTTTAAAAAACTTAAAAACATAAGCCACAAAAAGTACAACTGCACAAACAACACCAACAAAGTTCCAAACAAATAAAAAAAAAATCCAGTACACTGTGCAAGACCCATTCCACCTAAAACAGCAGTGTGTTAAAATAAAATTTAAAAAAAGTCTTCAGCTGTTTACAGAAAGAAAATAGGGAAGGTTCCAGTCTCAACTCTTTGGGAAACGCATTCTAGAGTCTGGGGACAGCCGTCTTCCATGTCCAACAAGTGTATCTGGGACGAAGATGGATCAAATAGAAGGGTCTCCTCATCAGATCTCAAAACACAGATGATTGATTTATGGCTGTTAAACTGTGATTTGTTGTGAATGGGCTCCTTTGTGCCAGTGCAACTGGAGGCTGCAGTGATTCCTCTTGCCTCAGACACATAATGTCTTGAAGTGTATACTGTGTCCTCAGTGTGCTGTTATAACTTCCATTTGATTCCTATACCCTCTTTTTCCTTGGGCTTTGTTGTTAAATCTAAAATTTTCTTCTCCTCTACCTCCACTTTTGGTTCCATTCACATTCCATGACCTGGCATTCCTCCATTTTCCTTTGCTTGGAATTTTTTGAAATTCTGTGAAACAACAAACATCCACATATGTGTTTGCAATATATATATATATATATATATATATATATATATATATATATATATATATATTTGCTAAATTAGCAGCTGAAGTCAGAGAGGAAGAGAGAAGTTAGGTTTTTGACAGAATTTTAAGGTGATATGAGAGCATAGTTCACACACACACACACACACACACACACAGTCACGATCACATACATACAAGCAGTATTCTGTACCTATGGAAGGAAATATTGAATTGAAACCTTTTCAGTCACTCTCTCCACTAAATCACAAATAGGAGTTTCAGTCTTGCATTCATTCAGCCCTCATAGACATATTGTCCTGATATGTTTGGGAGAAAAGTAGATGTAGAGGTAGCTCAGGTTCCATCCAACCCTTTTCTCATCCATGAACAACTGATTGATGTCATTTCAAATTTTCTGATGAGGATATGCTCATTGCTATGATTGGGCTTAGGAATCACAAATACACAGCAGCATCTACATGCATGTTCCTCCTGCAAATAAGACAGGAATTCCAAACACATACTAGGTTCACATTTTTGGGTAAGTGAAGGAGATTTGGGCCACGATCCTGAAGACTGAAGGGTTGCTGAGAAACTATGGTTTGGGGCATGGACAAAAGGCCTTTTGCAGAGGTCTCCATGTTGTGGGGCATATTGAAAACAGGAAGCTGCTGGAGAAATTTTTCAGGATGCTGCTGCAACTGGTTGTCTCAATGTATCCCAGGACTGAGAAAGTGCTGCACGCTTTAATTCCCCATGCTGCTATCTGCATTTCCTTGGTAATGCTTCTGCTGGGGCATTGGCTGGCTGAAAAGTAAGGTTTTTGGGGTCAGATTTGACAATTAACAACCATAAATGTGAATTCAAAAAGTTATGAAATTGTAAATCTGGGTTATGATCTCATAACTGCTAAAGAGGATGATGACAATTATTTTAATTTCTTTGTCAAAGAATGTGATTTCTGAAACACAAAAGATATTCAGTTTCATTCTTTGCAGCAGAGGGAAATGTTTAATTTGTTGGATTTTCAAGGTAGTTTACTCTATTGAATACACCAAAGTACTGTGAAGCATATAGCATCCACATACAAAGAAAAGCTTTTGCCTACTCCATCACCTGCTTTGCAATGGAATAGAATATTATAAAATGCTTCTATATCTTTAAATCAGCTTGATCAGACTGAAGTGAATACTGTCCTTTCTTACAAACACATGAATATTCATTTTCAGGATTGAGGTCAGAAAAATAAATAGTGTTTATACCATTTAACATTAAACGTAAATTGGGAAAGAATACAGTTAATTTAGTGCATTATCAGTAAATGGTTTCAGAAAATTAATCTGTCAGTATTAAAGCATTAAGAGAAAATTATGAAATGGACTGGTTAATTTGTTAAACCATTAAATTAAAAAAAACATTTAAAATTATTAAAGGTCAAAAATCCACAAGTCTTCTGAAATTTCCTCAAAACTTTGATAAATTAAAGCAACAGGAAATATTAATTGTCATATTAAAGTAAAATCATTGTTGTTTACATTTTACATTGCTGGAAATTTGAACACATTTGGGATAATTAGCTAATTTTAATGAATTGTTTGCAAAGTATAAAATAATATTTGTAAAACTATGAGATTGTTGCATTACTGGACACGATCATTTCATGTGCAATCTTCTTGTGATGTGTGCAAGTTTAGTGAGTGCTGTTCCTCTTGACGAATGAGCTACTGTGAATTATAATGTTTTCTGCATCTTAATGCATTAATTCAAATCTTTTACTATGTTTTAGACAATAGACTCAAGCTGAGAACCATTGTATTAAAATGCAAGCAGGTATGGCAAGACAAATTTTAAAATAAGATGAAAGGTTTGAATTAAATGTTCCATTTCAATCCTGGGAAAACAATAGAAGAAGACAATGTAGTTTCATATTATACTATTCAGGAAGTGATTTTAGATTTCTCTGAACTCTTTGCTGAAAGACAGAAGTTATTCCTTGTGGTGTTTTTAACTGCATTTTTTTTTTTTGCTTTAGGAGTTTAAATCAGCCTCTCATTGTCACTTTAATGTATAAAAAGTTCTTTCTGTGGTAATGTATGTAGACAAATTTAACTCAGTCTTGTCAACATACGTGTTAAACAATGAGATGATTCTTGGCTGTAGACCAATGTGAATGGGGAAAATATTTTATCATGGAAAGCATAGAAGATTTAAAGGTTTCTCTAGCTTCCACAAGTACAAATTCTTGTCAGTTCTCATCACTAATGCATTTTGTCAAGTCATAAATGCTTTTTATTTTTTTAAAAGAAACTCTGGTATTGCTGTTAAAGACAGGCATTCTAACTTTCTAAAGGAAGCACTAAAAATATAGATATCATCCCAGAGGAGTAAGATAAATGTCCAAATATCAAAGAAATCCCTCTCTGAAAGAAGAAACCATTTGAAAATATTTTATACATTTTACAAAGCTTCAAACTCTCAGCATAAAGACATGTCAAATATTGCCTTCTTCCCTTTGCTGTCTCAGTTTTTATAAAGGGATCTTTCACCTGATCAAATGTAAAGACATGACAAGAAGTCATTTATGGAAGAATCATATTTGCTATGTAAATTACTGTAATGCTAATATGAAAGCACATTTTCTCTTGTGTTTGCATATACAACAGTTACTCCTTGCATAATACTTAGAGATGGTTTTTCTGAATCTGACAGAGTATTAGGTAGAGGTAAAAGCTGCACCAATAGAATCAATATGAGAAAAAGCATGTATTTTCATTGACTTTCAAAAAGACATGGAGGGAAAATCCTCAGGATTCTCGTTTTCAAGAGATTAAACTGTATCTTAAATTACAATAGATTCATGATAGGAAGAAGAACACTTGGACTAAGTAGTCTGAAAAGTTTAGCCTGAGGCAGTCAGTACGGAAATGATGCTTCACAACCATCACCAGGTGTTCTTTTCTTAAGAGCTGAACTTTTTAAATGCTGAGAAGGCTATTTAGTGGATTTGGAAAACTGTATATTTAAATTAATCAATTCAAAGGTGAATCTAACCCTCCCAACCTTAAGGCAAACTGAATCTTGTAGCCTTGTAGCATATGACAGTCCAGAGCTACTATGTCAGTCTTCTTAAATTAATATTCCAGTTATAATAGCTAAAAAATTGCTTCTTTTGCATCAAAGGGGATTGATTTTTAAAATTATGATTATTTATTTTAAATATTTATGTTAATGTGTAAATATTTAGAATCTAAAGGACTTTCATAAATCATTCTGAAACATAGGAACATTAGAGAATTTCTAATGGCAAATATTCATAAAAGAATATATCAATAATTAACAATCTACAATCATTATCAATTTTTTAAAATTCCATTCTTATATTTATGCAGATGTTCAGGAGGGTAACAGCTGTTAGTTCAGTGATATTGCAACAAAGTTTTCCTGGGGGTGAAACAGATGGGCAAAATAAAGCAGTTTCCAGCCACTTTGAAGGTGGGGCATTTAGATGACACACATCTTGAAAGCGACTGGAAATTGGACCAAAGCCATGATCCAGGGCTAAAAACAGGAGCAAAAAGAAGCTGGGATAGTCTGACTCAAGGTGGAAAAGGTGCATATTTGTGCCTCCATATAAATGCCCTGATGCCAGTGTGGGGCTGTGGCAAAGTGAAGCAATAAATTTCAACAATTCTAATGGATATAATTACAATATACACAAACCAGAGGGTTGAACAGGTGGGGATGAAGGAAGTATGGAGGCCCTCCATGACTGTGCTTTGCCAATGTATCATTTGGCACAGTGATGTACTGATGCCATGTGATCAGCCATAGCAGTTAAAGTAAAGCAAAAAAAAAAAAAGCAAAGCAGCTTATTTATATACCGCTTCATATCGTGCATGGGATGTCTAAGCGGTTTACAACTGTGAGCTGATTGCCCCCCAACAAGCTGAGTACTCATTTTAGCGACCTCGGAAGGATGCAGGCCTGAGTCGAGCCTCAGCCCTGGCTGGTATTGAACTCGCAACCTTGTGGTCTATGAGTGAGTGGCTGCAGTACAGGCATTTAACCACTGCGCCACCAGGGCTGATATTGCGCCACCAGGGCTGATATAGTGTGTCAAACTGTAGTGTCACTGATATAGTGTGTCAAAGTGTAGTGTAAAGTAGTGTCAAACTGGATTATTTCTGCAGTGCGGAAAAGGCCTGAGAAGGCTTTCCAATATCCCATCACCAAAGTCCAGCTTATGATTGGATGTCAGCTAATATCTTTTGCTGTTCATAAATGAGTTATTAGCTCTGAGTCCTTCCAAGCTATATAACAGGCAGGTCACATCTTTTATCTTGAATTCCAAATCCAAAATACTCCAAAATCCAAAATTGTCCACATAGGTGCCTGAGATAGTGACACATTTCTTCTTCTTCTGATGGTTCAGTGTACCAAACTTCATCCATAACTTTGTTTCATCAAAAAGTTAAGTGGGAAGACACTTTGGTACTACACTGACACCAATGTTGGGAAAGCAAGAAATCAAGTCTTTGTTTAATGGTCCTTAATGTGGGTGGGGTGTGCTTATTTTGGGATTTGGTTTTTTTTTTTTGAAGGGGGGAGGTATATTTGTTTTTGTGTTATATATGTATAACCTGGTCAGGATGTTTGTTATTATTTGTACATCAATAAAAATATATATTTTATTTTTTTAATTATACAGCCTCCTATTTTTTTTTTGATAATACGTTCCCTTCTTGAAAGTCCACATTAATAGTGATGACATAAATAAAAACAAACTTTAAACATATAGTAATGTTAACCATGGCCACCTTAATATGCCATATAATTTTGAAATGACACCACTTCTTGAGATACTTCAATGCCATTTATAAAATTGCCATAATTTACCATAGCAGCATTTGCAAATTACACCAATTTATAATCACTTTGTAATTTCAAATAATCCTCTGTCTTTCCTCTCTCCACCTTAGGCCTCTATGCAAATTTATTGTCTCTTCTTTTATTTTAATAATATCCTGAAATTGGTTATTTGAAAAAGAAAATCCAGAGACTGAAGAGATGGCTCCCATGAATGAATTACAGTCGCCCCTCTGTTTTGCCAGACTTCAAGCAAACAGAGGGGGACAAAATGGGCCACACGCCTATGAGCATGCGCTGCCATTCAAGCCTATCGGGCTTGAATAGTTGTGATTTTCCATTTTCATGGGGGGTGGGATGGTCCGGAACAGATCCCCCGCGAAAATGGAGGGGCGACTGTATGTCATTTTCCTAGAAAGAGATCACTTCATACAAAATGCAAAATACACATTATGGCACTGTCTTTATTAAGACTACCAAAAGGTGCAAAATATTGCAATAATGAATTCTTTGGATTTTGTTATATTTTTTGCTTGGGCAATATGGTTATGCCTGAATATAATCAGCCTAGTAATGTATCTTTCACTACTTTGGACCCACTTTTAGGTACATACTCCTTTTACTGGCATTTTCATTCACTGGTAGGAGATATTAACTTTCATATTCTGTTTCTTCTATATATTTATGGTTTGATCAAAGTTTTAATTGGTCTCTTGAGTTGTTCAAAAGTGTCATTTCAACAGTATGTAGTATATTAATATGCAGTGCAAGAGCATTTATTGCAATACGATTCAAAGCATTGAGGTGTTAGTATGCTAGGTAAATTCTAGCCTACAGTTGCTTGTTATATTAATTATTTGTCCTTCCTAAGAAATGCGTAGTTTAGTTTCCATGTTGTGGCCTTAGAACAAATATCCAAATTAATTACAAGTCTTTTTCCCTGTCTCAATTTATTGTACAGGGATCTATGATTTATCCAAAATAGAAGCAGGGAGGAGGTTGTTTAATTTTATATCAATCCTAGTATTGTGTATGGATATTGATTATATTATAACCAGGAGTTTGATACATTCCTGAGTCTGTATTAATGTTTCTATCCTGAAACTTTCAGATGGGATGGAGTACAATAAAAATATTCAGTGAAATCTAGAAGAGTCAGTGTATAACTTTGTTAGATTCTTACATTTAAAATCTGTGATTTCACTGATATAGGTACATCACAATAATATCATTTATAGTTGCTGTGGCCAATTTGTCACACATAGATCTTATTTTAGTGACATATTTTGATAAGCTGGTCCTTCGAAGACATGTAGTGGGCATCTGAGGCCGTTCTCAAAGCCCTGTCAACCTAGTGGAATGTGCTAGATCTTAGCTATGATGAGGTGGCAGAATAGAACTTTGTAGAGGAAATCTTCCAGAGCCATTGTCATTATTTGGTCCGTGTGTTGTATGAGATTACTGTCATATACATGTGTGCCCTCTGAAAGGATAGATGTTAGGGTAAAGGTACTGCAAAACTCTTGGTTGATTTTTACTGCAACAAACTAACTTGACTATTATTCTGTAATATTCCAGGTTTGTTTCTGAGCATGTCTAGATTTCCACACTTCTTTTTTCTTCACCTGCCACCAAGTTGCTTTCTAACCATGATGTCAACAGATAAGCTTGCCTTTTAAACATACATACAGCTTGTTTGTGATTATAGTGCGTAAAGTGGACTGACACAGACATGTGAAATTGCCTTATACCGCATCATACTTTGGGTCTATCTTGTCTGATACTTATACCAGGGGTAGGCAACCTTTCCCCTTTAAGGGCCGAGGGACTTCAGCTCCCAGAATCCCAGGAGCTATTGGCCAACATGGGACTATTGGCCAACATGGCTGAGGCTTCTGGGAGCTGAAGTCCCTCGGCCCTTAAAGGGGACAGGTTGCCTACCCCTGGTCTATACTGACTGGTAGCAATTCTTTAAGATATCAGGCATGGGAAAGGGGATTTGACTCTGATGACTGACAGTGTAAATTTGTACTACCAGCAACATGCAAACTGACTTGTGTTTTACCTATCAGACATGACCCATTTGGGATTTCAGGGGGAACAGAGGAATTTCTTAGTTTTGACATAGAATGCATTATCTCCAGTCATGCATACTTTAGAAAATGTCCTTTGGTTCTTTGTTGTTTCACCATTTGCTGTGCAACATACTGTTCAATAAAAATTTGAACACCTGCTCCTCATCAGGAATAGTGTGCTCATAAAATTCGCGGCACACAGCCTTGGGCATGACAGTGATCGCCATATGTGAAATCTTCTCCAGAAATATGAAACTGTTGAATGATCAGCTCCAAATGGCTCATACAACTGAAGTACATTTACCTTACCTGGATTTTTTTTTTTTTGTACTTACTGCATCAAATTTGGCCATAACTTTCACTTAAGAACAATTTTCACAATATAGATAATGTCATCATTGTGAGATATCTCTAGCCCATGCTTTATTTCCATTTCCCTCTGTATGTATTAATGAAGTATAATTTCCTGAGGCACATAATGCAGGTGGTACTCATCAGATCTGATAGCAGTGTCTAAACTGAAATGAGCTGATAGAGTACTCTACAGGGTTTTCCAAATATGGTCAACAAACTATGTGGGGTTTTGTGGATATTAGATACTTCTGTTATATCTTATTTCAGTTCCTCATTGGTCTTTCTTTAAGTGCATAATATTCAGTAATACAGCTGAATTTTGATCTGCGCTGTAGTCTTTGAGGTGGTAGGTGTTGAAATTTCTCTTTCTCCTCACCACGGCTATTTTGGAAAGTCCCCTATCCCCATTTTTGGAGCTAGAAAGCATGAGCAATCTATTCCTCCACCCAGAGCTCATTCTAGTTGCCCTTGTATTCTGGATGTCTGTTTAAATTAGGGAGCAACACACTATGAGGAAGTCTGGCAAAGCATTCCTCTTAGCATGCAGTCTCTCTGTATCTTTATGTTGGAAAGCAGTTGGACAGGGAATGGCTACAAGAGTACTGAGGATTTACTGAATTTATAAATAGTTCCACATCAGAGATTTTGGAGCGATGTATTACATTTTGTTGTTTTTTATGTGCCTTCAAGTCAGAGTTGACTTATGAGGGCCTTATCATAGGGTTTTCTTGGCAAGAATTATCCCATTGTCTTCCTTTAAGGCTAAGAGAGTGTGACATACCAAAGGTCACCCAGTAGGATTCAGATCCTGGTCTCCATAATCCTAGACCAACATTCAAACACTCATGGTGGCTATATCAAAACAAGCAAATTTAAAAGTTACAATAAAAAGAAATACATTAATACAAAGAGATATACATGCATTTGCACCTTGCATATGGATATTCCCTGCTCCACTGTGAGCAGCATTTAAGATCACAGGCTCTTGTTACTACATTAATGTATTATCATAATTACCACTTTTTGCCCAAACTTTTTTCAGATGCATGGTTGTGCATGCAATAACATAATGTAGTTTAGTTCAGTGGTTCTCAATTAGTAGTACATGTGCCATTGATGGTAAGCAGAAGTAATCCATATAGGACTAGGTAGGACACAGTGTCCTAATCCTGTTTGTACAGTACCCTGGCATAACTATGCCACTTTTGACAGTAGTGGCAGGAGCAAAATGGCCATGAGTGCAGTGGATTCAGGAAAAGACAGAGAAAGCTACCATTGACACTCCTGGGAAGGAAGGCTGCTAGCTCTGATTAGTCTATATGTCTGGCTTCTGGGTGTATCATTGAAGTCAGGGTGCTCTCAGATAGTTGGTTTGGAAAATTAACGCAACTAATTAACGCAAGAGGTGAAGTGAAAGATTCCCAATTAAGGTCCTCACGTGGCAAAGTGATTACTTTGGTGATCTTGGTAGCATTTTGACGTTGGCTGCTTAAATGCTATGGACGAGGCCTTGGGGGGTTTGGGAGTTGTTATGGTTGATTATGAATGAATTCAGGTTTTATGTCACACTTGTACAGGGTGATGGAGTCTGTCTCTCCCCAGTGGGGAAATGAATTATGGGACTTCTCTGGATTCATACATTAAAAGAGCGAAGGGGGGGAGGGGATACCAAGCTAGGCTGGCCCCCTCCTGTGGCGGGCACAGACCCCCCCTTTTGGGGAATAATTAGGTTAATTAGAAAATACTAATTGGGTTAATAAAAAATTCCTAAATTCGGTATATGTCATTAGGTTAACCAAATTTGTATGATGTCATTTTAACTTTCTATGATGTCATAAGGTTATGATGTCATAAGAATCCTTATGACATCATATCCGGTTGGGGGAGGGATTATTTATTGTGTAATACTGCATAAATTAATGGACTTGACGCATGCCATATTAGAAGCAATTAATCCATAGCGCTTGCTCTTAACTACATGTACGGATGCGTCAAGAATGAATTCGTGTTTAAGAAAACTGTTATTTAAATGTTTAATTCAGGGGTAGGCAACCTTTCCCCTTTAAGGGCTGAGGGACTTCAGCTCCCAGAATCCCAGGAGCTATTGGCCAACATGGGACTATTGGCCAACATAGCTGAGGCTTCTGGGAGCTGAAGTCCCTCGGCCCTTAAAGGGGAAAGGTTGCCTACCCCGGTTTAATTGATTGATATCAAGATCCTGTACAAAATAAAAGTTGTGGCCAATGATTTACCCAAAATAATCGCGTTCGGTGTCCTTTGTGCTGGTGCAAAGACACCCCCCCCAACATGTCAGGAGGGGCCTTCTGTTGCGACGGCCCCATATAAGGGCACCAACACACGATTGGCTGAGCAGACCAGAAGGCCCGCCCTTGCCGGCCTTCTTAGCCAATCAAATGGAGGTCTCGCTCCTGGGTCTCGCGAGACTTCAAATCTCGCGAGATTTCAAGCGAGATATCAGGAGGCTATTTAGCCTAAAGCTGCCACATGTCAGCAGCCATTTTGGATTTGCAGACAAGCAACCCATC
>CM034708.1:39475807-39490498 GCA_020142125.1 Phrynosoma platyrhinos
GGGGCAAAGGATCCGGAATGATGCAGCGACGGTGCAGGGATGGGGCTGTTTTAGACCCCGTGTGATAACGTCCAACATTAAAAATCTTTCTCTCCACCTGAAAGGAAAGGTCTTCCCATTGGGCAGAGTGAAGTAACAGCCTCAAGTAGTGGCAGATCCTGAGGGCAACAGTGGCTCCCCCAGCCTTCTGTTGGATATACACAATTGTATATTTTACATTGTCTGTCCTTCATAACTGAAGTCTGCTGCTGTAAGGTAAAGTCTCATCACCAGTGTTGAAATAAGTTTCCAGGCTAGCTGATTTCAGTAAATGGAATACATTCCTTTCCTTTGCTTCATACAGCAAAACATCTTTGGCAACTCTGCTACTTGAAGAACAAGTCACCACTTCTATAACCTCATTCTATATGTCTAGAGCAGCTTTTTTATTTTTTCTAAAACCCTGCTCTCCTTAGCCAAATATTTATAATAAATGTTTGCAGAGCAGTGTCATGTCTCCCTTCTCACAACCCCTGAAGAATAAATTAGTACTTCTCCAACCTTTAGCACTTAATGGTCCTTGATAATGGGCACAAGCAGAAACTGCCAGAAATAGTGCAAATTGAGTCCACTTTTAGGGCTAGGGTTAGTGCTAAGGAATCATGGGAATTGTTTTTTTTTTTCTGAGACATTGCGCCTTCTCTGTCAGAGAGCTCTGGTGCCACAATAAACTACAGTTCCCATGATTCCCTAACCCTAACCCTAAAAGTGGACTTAATTTGCACTATTTCTGGCAGTCTGCAACCCCCCCTTAGATGCCCCATATATCTGTGGGATGGCAGCCACTGGAATGATTATCTGCTTGCCAGTTTTATGCCTTTTAATGGGAAAAGCATCCAAAACACTTGCTTCCTTCTTAGGTAATATAATAAAAACATATTTTACATTGACATATTTTTTTCAACAGTGAATATAGGTCTGAGCCTTGTCTGCAAAGGCTGAGGAGGTTGGAGGTTGTTCAAAGAAGAGTGGATGGAGGGCAGGTAAGGAAAACAATGAACATCTGTGAAGTGCTTGGAACAGACAGCATTGGTCTGAGTGCAGGAAGCACCACTTCCTTCACTTATTCAGATTTGGCTGTATGATGATGTTATGGAGTGAGAATATAGATGAGAAAAAATGATAAGCAGCAATGTAACTGCCTGCAGAAGCACAATAACAGGTAACAGTGGCTAGGGAGATGTGACATACATTTTAATTAAATGCTTCGTTCTACTACAAAACACTTCATTTGGATCCAAGGAAATTCTGAAAATAATGGCTCACTTTGAGAAGCAGAGTCATGTGCATCTACTCTGTAGAAATACTGTAGTTTGACACCACTTTCGATGCTATAGCTCTACCCTATGGAATCCTGGGATTTGTAGTTTTACAAGGTCATTAGCCTTCTCTGCCAAAGAATGATGGTCCCTCAGAAAACTAAAAATCCCTGGGTTCTGGCAGTTAAAGTAGTGTCAAACTGTATGATTTATGCACTGTGGAAGCATCTTTGGTCTTTTCATTGACACCAATTACTTGGTGGGTCTGTGAAGATGTTCTGCATTTTCCAGGCAACATTGGGCTCTGGTGGACTCCTTTCAGAAGGTGGATTTAGGCTTTCAGACTGAGAAGCACAATTTCTGGAATTTTTAAAGGATTTGTACAATGTGTTTTGCAAATTTCCTTCTTTATTGTCTCTCCCCCTCTCCCAATAACACTGCAGTTAGAGTTTATTTTTCTCTTGCAAAAAAGAAAAACTTTGAATCATTAGCATAAAGAAACTGCCACTTTGCAGAGTGGAAGACATTTTGTAGTTGTTGTTTAGCCTGGAGGCTGTTCATTATTTACACACAGGTATATGAAGTACGGGCTCCTGGCAGTTTCTATCATTACTAATGAATGAATAAGTGCACCCTTTTCTTTTAAAATATGTTTCATCAAAAGGACATGTTACACTGTTCTTATCAATAATTACGTGCAAGTAAAATACAAGCCTCCAGGATTATAAAGTATGTGTGTGTGTGTGTTTTAAAGAATATATGTAATCACATTTTATTAAAGGAAAAATACATACAGAGATGATGAATGATGGTTATACACTTTAAGCAATTAAATGATAAAATGCAACATTCTTCAGTCTTGCTAACAATAGGGATGTGGAAAAATACTCTACAGCTCCTAAACAGATAACATCCCTAATAAAAAATAGATTGACAGCCTTTTAATAATCAGACAAATAAGAATAAATGAATTACTCTCCCCACCCCACTCTGTCTTAGAAATGCAGCACATATACAGTATTATAAAAAATGCTACTGAAGGAGGGTGAGAAAGGAGTAAGTCAGTCCCCTCACTACTGTGTCCAGAACAGAACAGCCATTTTTAAATGTGTGTAAGCATTCTCTTTTTGATGGTTTGCTGCAGAAGAAAAGTCAAGAAGATACTGGTGGAATGGGTAGTCATGATAATTTCATTTGACAAAATGAGATCAAATGGTTGCTTGCCAAGAGGGACAACCAAGAAGTTCCACATCTTGGGATGCTTGAGAAGAATTCAATCTTTGTAAATTTTTCTATGAAATAACCTGATATGCATTTCTTGGACCAATCCGCAGATAGAAAATACCAAAATGCACACATGGTGTAGTGGTTTGAGTGCTGGACTGGAGACCAGGGTTCAGTTCCCTGCTCAGCCATGGAAACCCACTGGGTGACCTTGAGCAAGTCACATGTTCTCAGCCTCAGGGGAAAGCAGTGGCAAACTTCCTCTTAACAAATCTTGCCAAGAAGACCCCACCATAGGTCTGCCTTAGGTTGGCTTGACTTGAAGACACACAACAACAAATTTATAAGAGGTTTGCTAATTCAAAGGTAGATCTAGCTTCCTAGCTCTAGAACTACACAATTGCTCATAGATTATTGAAACATATAGTAGTAAGCAGAGATGTTAAAATGCAGCAGCAGCTATAATGTAAATCTTGGAAGCACGTGCTGAGGTAAGGATGTAGATCTTCATAAATTTTATTATTTAACCAAGAACAAATAATTTAATTATCTTTCCCTGTTATAAGGACATCCTTGAAAAGTGTACTTTCAAAGTCCATTCATGTTTTTAGACTTACTTGGCACAAAACAGCGCATGTGGGGGTTTTCCACAGAAAATAATATTTTCTTCACACAACTTTTCTAGGTTATAAGGTTGTTGTGATGATAAATTGGTGCGTGGGAAAGCCATGCATGCTACCTAAAGTTTATTGGAGGAAAGGTGGAACATAAATCTAAGTAATATTTTTTAATATACTGATATTAAGCCTTACTCTCAAGTGAGTAGGAAGTTATATAAGCTGTGAACTTCAGTATCTAGATACAGTAACTAAAATAAATCCAATTGCTAGTCCCACCTAGAGTAAATGTTTTCATTTAATTGCTAAGTGGCGAGATACTATTTAGGTAAATCACACTGAGGATTTACCTTGGTTGGGAGTAGCAATTAACTTTTAGTTACTGGGTTGATTCCTAAATCTTTTCAACTTATCATAGGTCCCACTGAAATTAATGAGGCAAGATAGACATGACTTATCTTTAGTCACTTGAATTCAATAGGAATTGACTAATTATGGATTTAATTCATTGACTTCAGTTTGGAACTCAGGTGCACATACATTTCCTTTAATTGCTTTGACTTCTTGAAATAATCACACTGTCACAAGCATTAGAAGTTATTTCTTTGCTATGCAATATAACTTGTCTCTTACATGTATACAGTCTTTACTAAATGATAATCCTTTCATTTAGGGCCTGAACAGATCACCCCTTTGGAGTGGCGTCCCACCGCCCCTTTCAGTGCCAGATTGGTGCCACGGCAACCACATGCCGCAGCCCCGATATGGTGCTTTGCTGACCAAAAAGGGCCAGCAGAATGTCCCTCTTTTTTAAAGTGATGAAAAGCCACCCTTGCCACCATGGTGGTGGCTTTTCCACATTTCTTTGGTGCAGTGCATCTAAAGCTGTGCCAAAGAAATGGCATGATGCCCCCTGCCTTTTGTTATTTACATGGGCAGTGTGACGCTGGTGTCAGGGTAGCATTTGGGCATCGAGTATGCAGTTGCCACGCCCTCACTCTATCCTGATTCTGGCATTTATCACCAGTCTGTTTAGCCCCTTAGAGAGCAAAAAGGAATAACCTTACATGAGCAACAGTGGTTAAATATAGTTACATTTTTGTCCTTTGTAGTTGTGTCTGCATCCATGTTTTTAACAGACTGGTGCAATGCTCATCATTTCTAAAATGAATGACCAATAAGATCAAATTATATGTATTCAACATGAATACAATGATTTGATCTACAGTTCCAATGAAATAAAATACATCAGTCATAATGTGTTACTATTGGCTTTTCAACAATGAGGGACAAAGAAGATTGAAAACAGTTTTATCAGTATCTGTACAATGCAGCAGAACAGAGTGGTTCAGATACTGCACTATTTGTAAACATGTACTTCAGTGGGATTCAGTGGGATTTATTTCTAGCTTAACGTATGCAGGATTGCAGCCTTGAAGTATTTAGAGAGAACAGGTAAATGGGAAACCTTATAACATTTTGAAATGCTGCCTTATAGGCATTCCTCACTGTCACTACTTGTATAAATATTCCACAGGATTGTGAATACTTTGCAAATACCTTAACTTGAACTCTTATTACTCCTGTTCTCATTGCAATAATGTATGGTAATGACAGAAGTAATATAGGACATTCCTTTTTAGGTGCCTTCCTGTTGAATCCAACTTATGATGACTCTATTGTAGCATTTTCTTGGCAAAAACAATTTAGAGGAGGTTTGCCATTCTCTTTCTCTGAAAGAGTATGACTTTCCCAAGGTAAACCAGTGGCTTTCCATGGATGAGTGTTGATTCAAACCCTGGTTTTCTAGTCCAACATTCCACCTATACCATGCTGGCTCTCATAAGAAGCTTTTTAGCTACTACAAATTACTTAAGTAGAGGAACATATTTAGTATACTAAAGTGGTTGTTTTATTTAATGGCCTAAATACTGTTGTTAGTCAGAAACAGAGTAAACCCACTGAATCAATGAAATTTATTTTGTGTTTACTCAGCATTCAGCAATGATTGAATGGCTTTACTTTAATTGAGACTAGCCAGTAGAGTTCAGGCCAACAGAATATGTGGTGAAGGACTCAGATCTTGTCTGCACAAGCCAAATAAAATGGCCTCTTTCCAGCCTCCTAGCAGGGAGATCAGACAGCCGAAGCTTGAGTCTGGTATGAACAGACCACATCTCTGAACACACATTAAAATACTTTCCTGTTTGCATTGGATCTTTCTGGAAGATTCTGAGCCTTCCATTCCAGTGCCAGGCAGCTGTTTGAAATGTGTCCCTGTGTGACAGATGCCAGAACACCATGAAGCTGGTGCAGGTGCGGTCAGCCATGTGGCTTCCCAGTGACGTGGGGGCATATGCCATCTGAACACCATGCCCCCATGCTGCGGAGAAGCCAATGTATTGTGCCAGTCTGTACTGGCCTTTAGAAAGGAATGTCATAATCACTAAAAGTCAGCATGGTTTCTCAAAAATAAGTCATGCCGGACTAAGCTTATCTCTCTTTTTAAATGGAGTCACAAGCTTAAAGGAATTTAAAGATTGAAGGAATGCTGTGGATGTAATGTATCTTAATTTCAGTAAGGCTTTAAACAAAGTACCCTGTATTATTCTTGCAGAAGATAATTCCTGATTGCATCCCTTAAGCAGGAGTAAGTTGCTTTATTATTATTTTTTATGTGATAAGCCTCCAGGACACAAAGCAATGGATTCATACTACAGGAAAAGGAATTCCACATGAACGTCCCAATGATGAGAACTGTTTGACAATAGAGTCTGGTGGAGTTTCCTTCCTCGGACCTTTGTAAACAGAGGCTGATAGCCATCTGCTGAGATGCTTTGCTTGTGTTTTCCTGCACAGCAGGGGGTTGGAATGGAATGCCTTTGTGGTCTCTTCCAACTATGATTCTGTGGTTCTAAATAAGTAGTCTGGGGTGGTTCAAAGCATGTCTGGAGCTTTTATTTCCACCAAGTTTGCTGGTAATGATTGAGTGGTTCTAAAGTCTAGTCACCTTGCTGGAATCATGTAGTCTCATGTGATCAGCTCTTACAAAGATATTTAATCTCAAAATTTTCACTAAAGGGCATATATTTAATAGATGGCACTGCTTCTGCCGGTAGAAGGGGAAGAATTAAGAGACCTGGTAAGCAAGCAAGAGTGGGTTTCTTGGAGTGTAGAATTCTGCAGAGGGATGGGGAAAGGCAGAATGTCCCTTTGAACTTCCAGGTATCTGCTTGCACAATATCAGATTTAGGCCAGAGTTCCTAATAGTTGAACCAATATGGAACTTTAAGCAAACAGTCTGATATATGACAGCTTCAGTCATCATATAATTAAAACAACAACACTATGGTATCCTGGGATTTGTAGTTTTGAGATATTTAGCCTTGTCTGTCAGAGAGCTCTGGTGCCACAACTAACTACAAATCCCATGACTGAACCATGGCAGTTAAAGTAGTGTCAAACTGCATTATTTCTGCAGAGCAGATGCAGCCCAAGTCTTAATCCAGACTATGCAAAAAATTATATTTCCTTCTAGGAACCTGTGAGAGTCCTACAATCCTTGAGGAAGGGCTTTTTCTCACTCCCACCACTATTACAGAGCTATCTTGTACACTGGAAAAAGCCTTTTCAGTGGCTACTTCCAACTTGTGGAATTCCTTTCCATTGAAGGCTAGGCTGACCTACTTTGTGCTCTTCATTTTCATTCAAACCTTTATTCAGACTTCTTTTTTCAACAATCATTTAATGATTAATTGGTTGTATGAAGCCTTTTTATGGAGATCCTGTATTTTCAACTTTATTATTTTAAATGATTTTATACTCTTAAAAATTTAATTGCATTTTAATGTAATGATTTGTTTAGTTGGGTTTTAATGTTTCAGCTTAAGTTTATGGCTCCTAAACAGAGATTGTTAAAATTTAGTTCAGATAAAAATGGAAGTTACATTTCTCAGGCAATGCTAAGAAATGAAAACTTTGTAAATATTTATATGTAGTGCATATTGATATGCATTATTGATATGGTATGCATGACCCTAAATGCAAACGTTTCATGGAAAACTTTCTGGGTGAAAGATACTGACCTCCCGCCTATCACAAAGAACTCATTAACCTACATGCAAAATAAAAGCATGTTTGATTCCTAAGCAACAAAGTAAAAATTAATGTTACAAGCATAAATTGTTTAAGAGCAAATATTATGATCGGGAAATCCTTGTGTTCTTATTTAGGATCTAAACTGAAAGTTTTTCATAGGCTCTTTCTCAACTTTCTTTCTTTTTTTAAAAAATACTGTGCTGGATTTGTAATTCACTTATTGCAGTCCCCATTGCAGCAGTGGCCCCCAACTGTGCTGAATCTGCCAGAATATCATGTTAATCACTAACATGAATTGCTGCCTTTGAAAGGGAAAGTCAGCACAATATTGGAGATGTTATATTCTTGCAGACCAAAGCATACTGCAGACAGTTTGTTTCCAGGTTCAATAACCTAATAAATAAGATAACCCAAGTCCTACAGTCACATAACAGTTTTCATGGATTTCACATTAGATCTGTGGTTCTATTATAAGTGAAAGAGGGAGCACAGCTGCCTCACAGAAGGCTTCCATCCAACTTGACCAGCAGGCTGTATGCTCCACAGGCTAAGCTGGTTTACATGCAGTGCAATTGGACCACATGCGTAGAACTAAAGGCAGACTTGAAAAGCAGCTGTTTTCACAGCAGTCAATCTAAATTTAAATGATAATTGAAAAATGTAATGATCACAGGAGCTGAAAATAGAAATCCAGAGGATGGCTGTGTTTAGATTTTGTAAAGAAAGAAAAGTCCAATACTACTAATAAAAAACAGAGGGAGCTTGGCAAACGTTTGTAGTAGAAAGCATGCAAATGATAACACAAATAATGAAAAGAGAGCTATGGAAAGAAGGAGGAATTAATAATCAGCTAGAAAAATCATACCATCAGCATGATCCCTTTTCTGCTGTTTCTCTGAAGCACTACAAAGAGGCTTACAGATTTATAGTGGCAACAACTTTTGTTTAACACAACACAATACACTCTTCTGTTATTATTTTACTAGGTTTTTGTTAAGCTCCTGTCCTATTGTGATGTCCAAAGCAACTTAGAACAATTGAAAACATAGGCATAATAATGACTATAATGGGTTTGAATGTCATAAATTCTGGCATATTTACAGTTAGAACATCCATATTAGGGTTGCTGTGAAACAGTACTCTGGGCCTGATTCTGATTTGTTTGCTTCACTATTTAAATAAAAACTATTATTCATCTGTTGTTTTGGGTTGAGCTATATAACTATCTTTCACCTAGCATAACCAGCATAAGAGATTGACCATAGCAGAAAGTGCTAGTTAATTTAGATTTAAGAGGGTTTTTTTTAAATAGTCAAGCCCTATGTGATAATAGCAAAGCAAAGCAAAGCAGCTTCATTTATATACCGCTTCATATCACGCTATGGGATGTCTAAGCAGTTTACAACTGTGAGCTGATTGCCCCCCAACAAGCTGGGTACTCATTTTAGTGACCTCCTATTATCTGGGCAACATAGGGGTATAGTCTTCCATCCAGGTAAATGAAGAATTAAGGTTGTGTTGGGTTCAAGTTACATTTATTGTGGAGGAGTCACACTGATAATGAGGGACAGCTACCCAGTGAGGATGACCAGTGCCAAGATTAAAGATGCTCCCCTCAGAGAGAATTAAAAAACATTGGGTGCCACAAGGCATGAAAAAGAACAAAGAAAGACAAAGAGGGACTTTGGACTAAGGCTTTGATGCACTTAGGGAGAAGTTCTGGTTGTAAGCTGGGCCCTGTGGGTCTAGACTCCCAGTCTTCCCAATGGATATCCAGGATCCAAGACATCTGCTTTGTGAGTCGAATAGGGGGATGTCTATTTAGATGCATGAGGGATTTAAAGATAGGATCTTTTAAAACCTTGGTTCAATATCACCTATGCTGTTGAACTTTGGAACTTAAAGTACTGCCTTAAGGAAGGAGCCTTGATGTTGGCATGTTTCTGCTATGTAGACTGTTTGTTTAGAATAAAACTTTCTTTAAAGATCTCCTTTCTTCCAACAATCTCCCATGCACTTTTGACTAGGTGTGTGTGTATTTGTTTGCACAGAACTCTCATTTGCTAAAAAAAGGGGGGTAGTGAAAGGCACTGCTGTGTCACAGGTGGCACAAATCACATTTTCCCCAGTAACATCCTATTGCATTACTAGTAAAGGGGGATTGAATCAGTGGGTAGTCACAGCTCAGATAAATGATCTTCATGGGTATCATCTATTCAGGAGTAGGTGTAAGACAGAACCCATGGCATCATGCAACTGTACATTTTGCTGTTCTTATAACAGAGGAGGGATTTCAAAAAGCACGGCAGGTGTCAAGATGGAAAATTATCTGCTTAAAGAAAAGATCAGGGAAAAATAAGTGTGTTCCAGTTATAGAATTGTAATGGCTCTATATTCACTAATGCTATGTATTTTTGATTGTGGAACAATTGACACAATTGTAAATGCCTCCAAATCTACCTTAAGTCAGTAGTCACTGAGTGATAAAGGACTGTTCTACTGGTGACAGGGCACAGCAGAATAATGTTTCTAGTCCATGCCCACCAGTTGCAATGAGGTTGCAATGAGGAGTTGCACCTGGTGGCCTGCTTTTGATTATAACAGCATTGCTCGCTGGTGGGTGGAGGCTGGAAACATCACCCCGTTGTGCCCCAGTCATCAGCACAGACATCCATCAGTTGGTGCAACCTCTGGCTGTTAAGGCAGGACTGGGAAGACAGGCTGTAAGACGTTATTCAATTACATATTTGTAACTAAAAAGTCTGTTTAGAATCTTGGCCTATGTTCAGATCTACTTAAAAATAGTGTGATGGTTTTTACTTAAAGCAGGAGTAGGAAACCTCAGGCTGTGGAACCAAATTCCACCCTCCTGGCGGGAACCTATCCAGCCCTTGGAAGTTCAGCAAGTGTCCATGACCATGATTCCATTGGTTAGTGGTTTCTCAGTTTTTGTACACTTTGCCCCATTCTAAGAAGCTGCAATGCCTTTGATAAGGGGAAGTTATTGACAACGTGTCAAGCTGAAATATATTGATATTTTGGTCCCCTCCTTTCCCCCTTTGGCCTCACTCAATACAGTGTCTGAGAATATCTCTCAAATTGAATTTGGCTTTGAGGATGAAAGAGTTTCCTCACCCTTCATCTAATGGGCAGGTTGTGGTTGAGGGCTTACTTATAAGCTATGATCATTACAGACAAAATAAGGACTGCAATGTAAAGGCAGGGAAGGTTTAGTTCTTCCCTCCTACATAACTGCTCATCCAAAAGCAAAGTTGGAAAGATACTGAGAAAGGCTACCAAATTAATTAAAGGATTGGAGCAATGTCCCTAAAACAAGGGTTGCAATTTTTCAAGGTTTCTAGCTTTCAAAGAAAGGCAATTTGTGGTAATGTGACTTGGAACACACAGTTATACCTGGTGTTGTGAAGGTGGGCAGGGAAATGCTTTTCTCATACCATTGCCTCTGGCAGGTTTTATGAGAACTTGGGCTGGAATCATCTGAAGAAGCTGAGTTATGGGAGAACCAGGCCAGATAAATGCTCCCTTGGTGCAGAAGCTAAACTCTGGGATTCACTTCAATGAGATGCTTTTAATTAGACAAAAATATGAAATATATAATAGTCAGGAATCATGCTGGCTATACATTACCTTCAGTAATACAGAAAATATATTTCTATGTGGCTGGTACTCTGAACATACTATTATGCATCTACTATGTCCATTGCAAAACTGTAATCCAGACTAGATTTGACTTTGGTTTGATCTAGAAAATCAGTGATGTATTCAGGTCTCTACCTTCAAGTCTCAAATCAAGTCTGAAGTCCTTCCAAGGTACTTTCAAGTCAAATCTCAAGTTGAGTCTCAAGCCTCAGAGCCAACTTATTGCAATAGCAATAGCATGTACATTTCTATACCACTTATCAGTGAACTCAGTATTCTCTAAGAAGTTTACAATCTGTAAACTAATTGTCCTCAACAAACTGAATGCTCATTTTACCAACCTATGGAAGGATGAAAGGCTGTGTCAACCTTGGAACCCCTGGCATCGAACTCACAATCTTGTGGCTGCAGTACCGGCTTTTAACCACTGTTCCACCAGGGCTCCCTTTAATAGAAAAAAAGGAAGTGGTGGTAGGGTGAGTTGGTGAAGTATCAGTAATTAGAAAATCAAGAAGACATGTACAAAGATAAGTTTAAAAAAATTAAATTATCATAGGAAATTTATCAAGATTGCATTTTTTAAAAAATGAGGTCTACTCAGCAGCCTGTCCCCTCTGCAGACTGAAGGAGTGTTCTAAAGTTTTTCCTAGGAGCAGTAGGCAAAACTCACTCCCATGCATAGGATGCCTTTCTTGGAGGGGAACAACAAATATGTTAGGCAATGGGTTTCAGGCAGAAGGATCCTTCTTAAGCTTTTCAAAAGCTTTAGAGGGCTCCTCTGTTGTGCAGTGGGCACAGGCTGCTGAATAGATCCAAAATCTTATCTCGACCCCAGAGCATAGGACATGTTTCTTGGAGGGGAACAGCAAATGTGTTTGCAATGGGACTGAGGTATAAATTGAGGCGTACTTAGCAGCCTGTCCCCACTGCACAATGAAGGAGCCATCTAAAGCTTTTGAGAAACTTTAGAAAGATCCTTTCATCTCAAACCTATTGCCCAACACATTTGCTGTTCCTCTCCAAGAAACATGCCCTACACTCTGAGTTTGATGCAAGGCTTGAGCCCGTTGCTGTTGTACATCAGAGGAGCTTTCTAAAGCTTTCTTTAGGACCAGCAGGCAAGATTTGTCCCCATAGAGTAAGACACATTTCTTGGTGGGGAACAGCAAAAACTAAGCAATGGGTTTGAGGTGGGGGTCTACAGGAAGTGAGGGCTTCCTGTATGGTAGACATAAAGTATAGCATCCATTACATGACCAGTAGGCAAAAAGCAGTGAGTTGGAAGCATTGTTCAAACTTCAAAGGAGGAAAATCGTTTTCTGTTCTATATTGTTTATGGATGAAGTTAGGCCAGCAAGTTGGATTTTAAAAATATACAAGTCACAAGTTGTGTCATGTCAGAGCAGCATTTATTGTCGAATACAAGTTGAGTCATTGAAGCAACTTGAATCTAACTTGAGTTTATTGACTTCAGTTTACATTACATTACATTGCCTCTGGCAGGTTTTATTATTTTTTATATTATTTTTTATTTGTTATTTGTTTTATTCTTGATTGTCTTTTGTACAGCGCTGAGTACACTGACAGCGCTCTAGAAATAAACTTTAATAATAATAATAATAATAATAATTACTGAGAAAAAGCTGTATCTTTTGGGGAAGAAATCTAAGTGATACACATATAGGACTCTAACAGTTATTCATCAAAGCACTACCTAGGCCCAGACCTGCTAATCTTCAGGAAGATCATTGTATCAACAGTGGCGGTGGCGGCTGAGAGTTGGGGCTTGGGCTGGGGACTCTTCCATCTAGCCTGCCCAGCCCCTCCATTACCACCACCTGAGCCACCATGGCGACAAGGCTGGGAGCTGGGCAGAGGGGTTATTAGCCTGCCCACTCCCTCTTTACCTCCAGCAGCGACAGTGGCGGCAGCAGTAGCAGCAGCAGCGGGGCATAGAGAAGTTGGGCGGAGGCCCAGGAACCGCTCAAGCAACACCACCTTCTGTGGTGTGATGTGGAGTTTCCATCTGATTCATCTAGTCTCCATCATTAATAACAGCAGTGACAGTGTTGTCAAAGACTGGGCGGATAACTAAGACTGGACTGAGCCTCTTAGCCCCCCTCTCCTACTTTAATAGCAAAAGGGCCCCCTCTCCCCCCCCCCCATTGAGCTGGCCACTAAAGCCATTTGTTATGAAATGGGCATGAGGATGTAGGATGGGAATTTAATCTGGATCTCTTGTCATCTCCATCATATATAGGGGCGGGGAATGATCTGGGAGTGGGAATAGAGGTTGTGCGGGGGAAGGTAAGGTATGGTGGCAACAGAGTGAAGAGTTGTTACAAAAGAAGGTGGGATCGATGTTTGAAAGCTATCCTGCCTTCAGTTCACTCTGTTTCCCAGAATGGTCTGAGAGTATCAACCATTGCACAGAACCTTATCTTGCTCCTCTGCAATACCAGGTCAGTCAAAAACAAGACCTATATTATTCATGATCTCCTCGTAGATGAGATTGCCGACCTGGCCTGCTTCACAGATACCTGGCTGGGAGAGGATAGCGCTATTACGTGGGTGCAGGCCCTCTTGGCCGGGTACTCTGTCAGTAAGCAGATAAGAGGAAGTGGGTGGGGAGGCAGAGTAGCTTTGGTTCACAAAAATAACCTCTCCTTGGTCAGGATACTTGTCTGGAACACAGCTCACTTCAAGTGTATGTACCTGAGCCTGAGGACCAGGGATAGTCTGGGGATTCTGCTAGTATACCAACCACCCTGTTGTCTAACAGACTCCCTAACCAAGCTGACACAGCTGGTCTCAGAGTTGTTGTTGGAGTCACCTAGACTTTTAGTTTTGGGCGACTTCAACATTATGCTTGAGACCAGTCTTTCAAGTTTAATAGGTGCAGCTTGGGAGTTCATGGAATCCACGACAAACATGGGCCTATCCCAATTGGTCATTGGGACCACTCATTGTCAGGGTCATAACCTCAATGAGGTCTTCAGTATGGAACAAAAATATCTGTGGGTGAAGATAATAAATATCTCCGCATTGTTATGGATGAATCATTTCCTGATCAAGGCTGAACTGACACCCACTGTTTGCCCCTCTGGGGGTGGTGGACTTATTATAATGGTCCACCCTGGAAGGCTGATGGAGCCAACTGGATTCCAGAAAGCCTTAGAGGGTTTAATGGTTGGGAACACTGGTGATTCTGTTGAAGCTTTGGTTAATACCTGGAACACCAATCTTACCAAGGCTATCGACACAATCGCTCCCAAGTGTCCTTTTCATCCCACTTCCAACCAAAAGCCTTGGTATACAGATTAGTTTAGGAAAATGAAGCGGGTTGGACAATGACTGGAGTGCATCTGGTGGAGAACTTGACTCTTATCTGACAAGACTCATCATAGGAGCTTTCTTCATTCCTATCAAGAGGCAATAAGCTCTGCACTGCACATATTGTGTCTGCAGTGTCCCGTCCAGCAGAACTGTTTAGGGTGGTAGGGGAACTGATGAAGGTTCCACCTGTGCAGAACCCATTACTTAACTCAACAATGGCCTGCTACACCCTTTCCTGGAAGTAAAGGATCTCAAAAGTGTGGTGCTCATGCTGGTAACCTCCCGCCTTGGTTTCTGTAATGCAGTCTACATTGGGCTACCCTCGTGCTTAGTCTGGAAACTTCAGTTAGTACAGAACATGGCAGTCAGACTGGTGTCCAGTATATCTAGGAGAGACTACATTTCACCTGTCTTGAAAAGACTTAACTGGCTGCCAATCAGTTTCCGGGCTCAGTACA
>CM034708.1:39490598-39500814 GCA_020142125.1 Phrynosoma platyrhinos
GGTATTGATGTCAGAATAACTGGATGATAGTTGTTGGGATCCTCTTTTCCCCCCTTTTTGAGCATATGGACAATGTTTGCCCTCCTCCAGGCTGCTGGGACTTCTCCTATTCTCCAGGAGTTCTCAATAATTATTATCAATGGCTCCAATATTACATTTGCCAATTTTAATACCCTGAATGCAGTTCCTGCCTGAAACTCTAAACAGACACACCCAGTTATAGTTGTTAGTACTTGGCTAGATGAACCAAAGCCAGTTTCCTGTATTGCTATGTTTCTATATGCCTGCAGATCACATATGTGGAAAAAGTCTGAAGCAGAATAGCACAGTTCTGGCCCTTTTTCTATCCTGTGGGGGGAACCAAAAGAGAAGGGCTGGATGATGAAAGACTTCATACTGTATGATTCTCAAGGATAATCTTCCTATCTCTGCTTTAGTTTAGAGACAACAGATAGCATCATCTTGACCTTGAATAAATAGTGATAGATAGGATTCTCAGGAAATTCTGAACATTTCTTTATAAGCAAGTGGGGCCGTGCAGTTTATCAACAAAGCTCTGTGTCCAGTTTGGACCATTGGAGTACCTTTCTTATTTTATGTGCTTGGATTTGAAAGAGGCATGTTAGCAAATTTGATGGTATGGTTTATACCCAAGGATTTCATCTTCAGCAGATCAATAAGGAACTTGCTCAAAAGGAATGCTGCATTGAAGATGCAGAACAACACTTCTAATTTTATTTTGTCTTTGTGTTGTATTGAAAAAGACTAGCTCTATATTATAAATTTGTCCAAATATTCAATGGAATTTCATTGCTTTGACTTGGCTGTGTAATTAGAGCTATTCACTAAGTAAATAAATCATGCACAGCACTCTGTAGGAGTTAAGGAAAATTTATGTTGGTAGCTAAGAAAGCTGCTGGAAAGTTGTACTCAAGGCTGTACATAATGTAATTGGGAATGTCAAGAAGCATCATTATAACATATAATGGTTGCACATGTTTATGTTACACCAACTTGTGCCAGTGTGGTATTGTAGTCTAAGCATTGAACTACAACTCTGGAGATCAGTGTTCAAATCTCTACAGCAATGGAAGCCCATTGGGCAAGTCACACATTTAGCCTCAGGAAAACCTAGGGTCTCCATAAGTCGGAAATGACTTGAAAGCACACAACAGCAATGACAACTATAACAAAGAGGTAGACTTAATATGCCACAGCCATAAGGTGAGGCACTGAAGACTTTTTTAAGGCAGTGGTACAGGAAAATAGGCAAATGACTCATATGCTTTTTCTATTGTATATCTCTTTAAACATGTGGAATGATTTTAAAGGCTTGATGGTTTCTAACTCCAGACTAACATATTAGGGCACAAACCAAATCTTAAAATCAATTGGACAATAGTTGTTGGGATCCTCTTTTTTTCCCTTTTTGAAGATGGGAACAATGTTCAGTCTCCAGTCTGCTGGGACTTCTCAGATAGGACTGAGAAACCAGATAAGACTGGTGACATGGATATCACCCTCTCATTTTTCAGCTCTTTCTGTCTGCCTGCTCCCAAATTGTCTAGCAATGGAATGTTGATGATGAGAAGATTGGCCATTTGGTTCATTTTGAGAGTACTGTTTCCCATGCATTACTTCTACAGGTATAAAAGTAGTTACATCTACATAGTGGCAGGGTGAATTTCAGAAGCGCATATCCAACTGTAGCAAAAAAATAAATAAAATAAAAATGGTGAAGAGCCTTGTGCCAGTGTGGATGGAAGCTTTGGTTGAGATCCACCTTTCCATGTTTCCTACCCCAATAAAACATGCTAAAGGCAATGACAAGGTTACAATGTATTAGTCAAAAGAGCAGTACTGACTCAGTCCTTTAATTTGGCAGCATGCTGTCACCTCCACTGCATTACTATAACTGGATGCAGGTTTGACAGCTTATTCTTTCTTACATTGCAATACTCAGACCATTGAAATTGGTAGTGTTAAAGCTTATACATTTGAAAATTAATGTTAATTAAGAAATTAACTTGTTAACATTAGTAATTTATTAAAAAATTATTGAAAATTATAAAAGAATGTTAGAAACACATTAGTTTTGTTTTTAAAAAAAACAATTAAAATGAGTAGATGTGGACAAAAGTCCTCCAAATCATCCCCAAAACTAACAAATTAAAATAATATGAAATAGTAATAGTTACTCAATCCATTACTGTTGTTATCATTTAACAATTTATATAAAGGCTTTTAAAATAATTGTTAAAACATTTAACGAATTAAAACTACAATTAATTTTTAATGAATTATTTGCACGCTCTAAAAATCCCCGGCCTACAATTATACTATTTCTCTTGAATTCACCTGGCTTTCAAGAAACAAATTGAAATACCTCTCAAAGCAACAGTCTTGTTCACAGTTCCTGGCCTGAATTAAGGAAGATCAGTGGCAGAGTCTGTAAACATTCCATCAAATGTTGAGGATCTTTTTTTTTTTTTTTTTAAACATGCCAAGGATTGGCTGCATCACTGCTATTCTTGGGGAAGGCAAGTTTTTGAACTTGGTGAGATTTATTTACAAGGAAACATTATTAGGACTGAAGTGTAAGTAAAGCATTATGTTATAGTATAAGAACCTACATTATCAAGGGGAGAGTGAATATGATAATACATTCTGAAGAAACATTCATTAAGTATAGTTAAGAAATACTTGTTCAGAAAATATATCCTATATTATCCTACAAATTGTGCTACTGTTTAGCCATTTTTAACCACCTCAGTAGCTTCATCCTGAATGTTTGGATAAAACTTTTATATACCTAAGTTTAATAATAAATAAACAAAAACTCTAATTGAATAATGAGCAAAAGAAAATACTAATAAAATGGATAGTGTATAATATATCACTGGTGTTATTATTAATGAAGGTCATAAGCTCATAAAATTAGATGTATTGAGCCAGAAATTATACCACATACATTCAAATGTAATCATTTATATTAAATATGTAATTATAGTCCTCAAATTCATATATTTATACTTGATCAATGTTACATTTGATATACAATTAATTGTGATTTATACCAAGGCTAAGGAATATTTTATCAATTTCATTAGCATGTTTTTTTAATGTCTATTTTATTTCTGAATTTATGTGCTTATTTTGACAACATTGCTTTATTAACAGTGTGAATTGAAAACAAACAACAGTATTGAAAGGAAGAGAAGGACATTGACTGTGTAGTCAGGATATATAAGTCAAATCTGGAAAACCTGTGACTTTCAAGTGTTGATGAATCGCTACTCACATCATCCCTAACCTTTAGCCAAACTGGCTAAGAATGATGAGACTCAATAATATATGGATGGCTACAGGTTCTTCAGCTGTAGTATATATCATATGTGCCAAGCAGTCACATGTTTATCTGCTTTCTACTCAGTAACATCAGTGGCAATAATGATGAGACCATCATGTACTACATCTACACAATATATTATAAATTATTACAAAACCCTCCCAGCAACACAATTTTATTGTTTTCAAGATACGTCTTTTCCACTTTCAGCTGGACCAGAGGATATAGAGACCAATGAGGTAGCAATACACTTTCTCACAGCTGTTACATTCCTTAGTAAGAGAAAACTCTTAACTGAACTTGTACACATATGTCTGGTATGTCCCCCCCCTTGCTTCAGCTTAATACAACACACGGAAGCCAAAATTGAAAATATATGTGTTTTGTAGAATCAGGATCAAGATGAAATATTTTCACTTTCAGCAATATTGAGTAAACATTCTAAGTCTCCACAATCTCTGTGTTAGTTCCTTGAGATTTGATGGGATCAGTTAAGATTGTGGAATCCTTAGTTATGGGAATGGTAGCATTGGGAAAAATGAATGCCATTTTATTCTGTTTTTTTAATTTTAAATTCTACAAACATTAAAGCATACTTAATAACACAAAACATCTAAAAGCAAACAAATATACAAATATACAAACATATTACCAGACACAACAAACACATACATTACAGTAATACAAAGCAAAGATTCTAATTTAACGTATCGATATTTTGTTCCCAAATAACTTCCTCTTATCATTATGGCCAGCTAAGTGTTTCTTTCTCAAAATTTAATGAAAAATTCCAAATCAAGGCTTTGATATCTTACATCATTGACCTACTATTTCCCTTCACTTTATATTCCAGCTCTCTTATAATATAATACCACTTTCCTCTAAAAAATTTTAATACATTAACAACTAAGTATTCTTTAAGCAAATATGTCTCCATATTTAGTTTCTAGTCAAATATTGTTTAACCCTTTCCCATTGTCTCTCCCTTTCGTATCTACATATTTATTTTGGATTATGACTGTTAACAAGTCCAGATTCATCATCTCTCTTAATCGAACAAGCCATTCCTCAATTCTCAGAATCTCCTGTAATTTCCAATATTTTGCAAAAGTTATTCTTGCCAGTGTCACCATATATAAAAGAATCTTCCCATATTTTTTTTCGACAGTTTTTTCTACATTTTGTGTCATATTCAAGAGATAGAGTTTTGGACATTGTGGGAACTGTACCTGTAGTATCTCACGAATCCTCACATGAATCGGTCTCCAATACTTTTTTGCTAACTTGCATTCCCACCACATGTGCAGGAGTGTTCCTTCTGCCCTTTTACATTTCCAGCACCAAGATTTCTCTGATCTGTTTATCTTCTTTAATTTAGTAGGATATAAATACCACCAGTGCATCATTTTTAGTAGATTTTATTTTAAATCTTGGCAGAGCGTAAATTTATTAGTTTGGTTCCACATTCTTTCCCAATGTTCCATTTGTATGTTTTCTCCCAAGTCTCTGGCCCAGTGTATCATCACCTGCTTTACCGTCTCTTTTTCTAAGCTTCTATCCCTGAATAATCTGTAATAAAATACATGAATGCCATTTTAGACATTGCTTGAATCAAACAAAGAGGAAGACTTTTTGTTTTGTTTTTAAAAGATGGTGGGGGAAGGAGAGCAGAATGTTCCAAACTGCTTTTGTTGACATTTCCTTTGGATGAAAGGAAATATCTCCTGTCTTCTGGCACTTTTGTACATAGGTAAAGGTAAGTTGCTTGCAACTTGTACTAGGTGTACATAAGTGGAGGTAAGTTGCTTGCACCTCACTGTCTTTCCAGAACTAAAGATCTTAGTTAGAACACTTTCTTGAGCTAAATGACATCCTCCACTAATTCCTGTTAATGTGCTACAACTATGGGCCTGAACAGACTGCCAGAAATAATCCAGCTTGAGACCACTTTAACTGCCCTGGCTCAGTGCTAGGGAATCATGGGAGCTGTATTTTATTGTGGCACCAGAGCTCTCTGACAGAGAAGGCTCAATGCCTCAGGAAAAAAACCCCAACACTACAGTTACAATGATTCCCTAGCCCTGAGCCAGGACAGTTAAAGTGGTTTCAAATTGGATTATTTCTGGCAGTCTGTTCAGGCCCTATGACTCTGTTAATTTGCAGAAATAATGCATGCCTAAATCCAGGCATCTGACAGATGCTCTAAGGGTAGTCACAATTTGATGGCCTCCAGGAACAGAGGCCAGATTTAATTGGCCTGGTGCTTGGGTGCCAGGCTATAGCTCTTGAGGCGGGCAGAGATAGAGGTGTTTTAGGAAATCCTTTTACATGTTGGTTTTTTTTTTTTTTTTGGCCTATCCTACACTCTATCTGGAGAATAGTCTCAACTGGCTCAGATGATGTCTGTAAATAGGTTATCAGTGGCAGGTTATGAGGAAAATATTAAGTGTATACCTTGGCACCCTTTTAGTGAAGGGTTGGGCCCCAGAACTGCCTCCATAGGCCTGGGGGCCTGGGGTTGGGGGATGTTATGCTTTGCCTGGACAAGGACTCAGAGGATGAGCCAGAAATTCCTCTGGGTCCTGAGCCTACAGTGGAGGAGCCTCAGCCCAGCTCTAGCAGCCCTGCTTTGCAACTCCCGCAGACACTCCAGCAGAGCCTGTAGTGTCTCAGAAGGTTGCCCCACAGCCAAGCCTCCCAACGACAGAACCATCAGACATGGAGGAGAATCAAGGGACTGTGCCTACCTTCAGTCAGCTTCAGGCAGAAAGGGTGGGCCTCCAGTGCTTGAGGGGGCTTTCTGAAAAACGCTGAGGTAATCAAGGTGATCAGCCCCAGATGAGCTCTGGCAGCTCGGGGATTTAAGCAGGTGTGGAAACGCTACCTCAGTGCCAGAGGTTATCTGAGCTTCCTGGTGAAAGTCTCTTTGTTCCTTGGCCTGAACCCTTGATTCTTGGCTTATTGTGGACTACCGGGACCCTCAGACCGCTGACTGCGCTTGGGCTTCTGGAACCCTTGACCTTTGGACTGCCTTGTCTCTCTGCTTTGCTGGAACCCACAAGCTTTGGAACGTGTTTGACCCTTTGGTGGCTGACCCTTCAGATTGGTAACTAAGACTTGGTTTTGGACTTTCCTCAGCCTTGGCTATCGGCCCTTCAGCTGGCTTTCCAGGACAGGGAAACAGCTTTCCCTACGGTTTGAGTTGAATTGCTCTCTCCTGTAAAGTCTATGGACTTGAAGGTGGAGCATCCTCAGTTTGTTTTCCAGTAAACGGCTGGCCAGGGAGCAACCCATAATATTAGTTTGCCCTCAGGGTCAGGTGTTACTCCAAGGGAACACATATTTGGTTGCGTCTCCCACCCCATCACCTATCCCTAGGGTCAGTTTATTAAATAGATTCTTAGGTCAAATAAAGTGGCCCTTGTTTAACCCAACACCTTTTTTTCTGGTCTTGTTATTTCATGGTTGTTCATCAATCTCTACTATAATCTATTGCAGAAATAGTACCTATATATAAAGAACTACATTGTCCCAGATATACCTATATCATTCAAATGGTCTCTATAACATTCCATAAGAAAGCCTTCAAAATATATGGCTAAGTAGACATGCCCTGCACTTTTTACAAATATTCCCATTCCATTAATCAAAACAATATGACCTGCACTGATGAATTTCAAAAGTCCTATGCAGGCGTTGGCTTGCTCACATGTAGGACTACCTGTTACAAAATAACATTGCAGCTGAACAACGCTAAGTTAATTCACCTTAATATGTTTAAAGAGTTCCAGTGCTGAGAAACTGATAAAGTAGGGTTTACATGCATGGGGGCTCTATATTCTTCTTAAAGCATTCACTGAATCTTCACTGCACAAACATAAAAGGCAGCTGGGCTTGCTAAATGCTCCTCCCCACTTTACCCCCTATACGCAACCATAGGGGCACTGCATAGGGCTGAGGTTTGTCTGAAATTAAATATTACAGTTAGTCAGCTGGGTTGAAGGTGTATATTTTGTAAAATAGAACATTTTAAACTGGGATTTCCCATTTATTTTATCACAACAAAGAGAGCTGCTGTATAAGGGGTATCTCTTGGGTTTCTTTTTCTCCTGAAGTGTCTCTTAATGCTTTCATAGCCAAGATTCAATGAAGGTCAAAGCAGTAGGAAATGTCTCTGCTGATTTAGATAAATAGTACCTTTATGGAATGGATTGCTTTCCCTTTTATCAAATTGAAGACCAACCACAAGATTTTACTTTATGCAGCCTGCCAATGTGCAAATATTTCATAAGCCATGATGGGATTATTAACTTGGCACAAATGTGACCCTTCAGGGCAAAAATGTTTGCTTCTTAAGAGGGTTTTATATTTCCATAAAGATGCCATAAATACTCTAAATATCTAGTTGTGGTGATTTATTCTTATGCCATTGTGGTACTATACAAACCAGATGTTCAAAATAAAATTGGAAATTACAAACACAACATATTAATTTACTTCCTCTGTATTATTTAGAATAGCCTCAGAGTTCATGTTGTAGTCATTTTTTTTAAATATTGCAGAATCCATAATTAGGAGGGGATATTCATACTTAAATATAAGGTCATATATGTTAGTATTGAATTCATTGATATTGCTTAGGGCCTTATAATAATATCATTTGTTGTTGTTATGTTCCATCAAGTCAGTTTAGATTTATGCCAACCCTAGAAGAGATCCTTTTATTAACAGATTCACTGAGGTTTTCCATCCTCATGGATTTACTTTTTATTACTGAGGGGGGTTGCAGACTGCCAGAAATAGTGCAAATTGAGTCCACTTTAAGGGTTAGGGTTAGTGCTAGGGAATCATGGGAATTGGTTTTTTTCTGAGACATTGAGCCTTCTCTGTCAGAGAGCTCTGCTGCCACAATAAAATACAGTTCCCATGATTCCCTAACCCTAACCCTAACCCTAAAAGTGGACTCAATTTGCACTATTTCTGGCAGTCTGCAACACCAACTGAGTCAACTTGTAGTACAGGCTTCCTGTATTCCTTCTGCCCTCATCTTAACTTGAGTATTATCATTTTTTCTGATGAGTCTCTTGAAATGTCATAATTATCATAGCTTCCATTCTGTCATTTTGGCTTTTGGTGAGAGTTCAGGGCCCATAGTTGGATCCACTCTCTTTTTGGCAGTTTATGATATCCATATAACTTTTCTCCAACACCACATTTCATATGAGTTGATTTTATTTCACTCAGCTTTCTTCATTGTTCGGCTTTCACATCCATACATAAAAATCAAGAATATTATGGCATGGATGATTCTGAATTAAGTATCCAGTTTGACTTCACTTTAACTACTATGGCTCAATGATATTGAATTCTGGCAATTGTAGTTTTGTTGGACATTTAGCCTTTACTGTCAGAGAGCCCAAACTACAATCCCCAAGATTCCATAGCATGGAATTATTTTTGGATTATTTCTGCAGTGCAGATGCAGCCTTTGTAACTTTGCTTACTTTGCAAATCCATCCTGTCTCTATGCATATTGCATTCTGAACTGAACTCTGATGCAGCAAGGTGCCCATGAATGTTCTACCCCACTACTGCTGACCAATGATTGGTGAATCACATACTACATAGACAAAGGGATACCATCATACTCTGAAGCTCACCAGAAACGAGAGGCGAGTTGGGTTTATAGTTCCATTTCATGTAAGTGCTACAGAGTGTTTGCCAATTAACATGTGGACACCCAGTTCTCCAAGTAACACATGATTCCTCACCTGTTTTCCTCTGAAGTAGTTTGAGGCTTTTCTCCCCTCAGAAACTATGTATCTATCCCTGGATCCTACCACACTTAACCTTACACTTTATACTTCTTTATTAATAAAGGTTTTATATATTTGGTAGCATGTTTATATTGATGTTACTAAGAAATCACTTCAGGCCATTAGGTTGTGAACAAGAAGAAAAATAGGTTTTATTTACAACAAGAACTTATGATGTAGTAGCTGTTCCTTAATGCTTGTGGTTACAAAATGGCTATTGTCATTTACATTACCATTGCCATTTCAATGTTACAAGATAACATTGGGGCTAAACAGACCAGCCAAAAGGGCCAGTGTCAGGATAGAGTGGGGCTGTGGTGACCACACACTACATGCTCCGACTCCACCCCAAAGCTGCCATTGTGCCACCCACTCGACCAGATGGCAGGCAGTGTTGCAGTGCTCCTGTGGTGCAGCATTTACATGTGCCATATTGCAGGAGTGCATAAGAGCTGTGGCAGCAGCAAAAACAGCATTTCTTTTCCAGCCCAAAAAGGAACAGCATTTTGCCACTCCTTTTTGGGCCAGAAAAATGCCAGATTGAGTCCATGGCATGCGGTTGCCACAGTCCCAATCTGGCGTTGAAAGAGGCAGCACAAATGCATTTCTTCAGGATGGTCTGTTTCACCCCATTGTTTCAGTTCTTTTAATAATTTCAGTTCTAATTCATTGGTATTAAGTTTGTTTAGACACCCGTTCCTTATAGCAAATTCATTAGGAGTATGAGTCCTATGAGTCATAGACTTTATACCCAAGTCTCAGTTCTTCAGAAATACTGTGGATCTGAGCCTTCACTTCACTAACTCTCCACTACTCAAGGAAATTATCTCTTTAAACTGATTTCTGTGGACTTCCTTTGTCCTTTTAAAATGTATTCTTCCTTATCTGGCAACCCAAACCCCAACCACTCCAAATGCAGTTGTTTGTCACACCCAGCCTTCTTGGATCCTATCTCCTGTCTTAGCAGGCTTAGCACACCCAGCTTCCTTACCTGTTAACAGGTTACTTGACACACTCTCTCAATATCTCTGGCTCCTCCTCCTTTTATATT
>CM034708.1:39524958-39536136 GCA_020142125.1 Phrynosoma platyrhinos
CCCTAAAAGGAGCGGCATTTTGCTGCTCTTTTTGGGGTGGCAAAGGGGAGGATCAGGGCCACGGCATGGGGTTGCCATTGTCCCAATCCACCGCTTCCTGGGGCAGCTCTGTACCGCCAATCTGCAGAGGCCCCAAGGGGCTGAACAGATGGCCCCTAATGGCCAGTGTCTTGCCACTCCTTTCCTTACTGGATTGGGGCTGCAGCAACCATGCGCTGCAGCCCTGATCCAGTATTTTGCCACTCTAAAAAGAGCTTGCAAATGCAGCTCCTTTTTAGAGCAGCAAAAAGCCACTTTTGCCTTGGCGGTGGCAGCTGTTTCATGCTCCTTTGGAACAGTTTGTGTGGACACTGCACCAAAGGAGTGCCCTGACACCTCCCATGCTTCACCATGCAGTGGGGCGTGTGGTGTGAGGATGACATGGGGGCAGAGTAGGGGTGGCTGGAATGAAGTCACAACAACCCTACTCTGCCCCCAGGCTGTCCTAAAGGGCCAGTCTGTTCAGCCCCTAACTTCCTGAAGGAGGGAAAAGTGACTTCAGCACGTAAGAAGGATTGAGTACAAAGAAAGATACAGAAAGATGAAACAACTAGCAGGAGTTTTCTAGGTTTCCTTTTTCCACTAACCATTTTATATAAGTCTTAATGCTTCTTTTTCTTCCAACACAAATAATGTCATAGTGAACACCAAAATTCACAAATTCCATAGGAAGGATTACTAAAAAAGGGACTGAACTTTTCTCTTTTCAAAATGTGCAGTTCCGTCACATATGGAATACTGTGTACAGTTCTGGTTCCCCTTTTGAGAAGGACATCATAGGGGTGGGGAATTTGTAGAGAGGGGCAAATGAGTAAACCTACTGAATACATGAAATTTACAAAAGATTTGATTTACCATTCTGCAGTCGATTCAATTGGTGCAATCTACTTGAATTTTATTTTGATATTTCTATGTTTAGGGATGGGATATCATAGTAGACGAATATGCTTACTGAAAATATTCAGTTTTGTTAACCAAACTGTAAAACAAAATACATTCACAGTATAATATTAACACTATGGATGGGTTTACACTGGCCAGAATACTTTGGGTTGGTCCTGCAGTATTCTGGCCCTGAAGCTGCCCTGACTTCTCTGTTACTTGGGCACTCTGGAGCAATACTGGGTGATTGTATACATATGTGTCCTGCTGTGCCATCCAGTGCTCTGAGGTAAAAAGTGAGGCACCCAGCATGGATCACATGGCTGGATGCCTTGTTGTGACCTTAGAGGAAATGACTCATACCAGCGATGGTGGAGCTGGGTGGCATAGTGAGATGCATTGTAAACAGATGCCTGACATTGTTTTTGAGTGTTATGGATTTTCTGGGAAGTTCTGGAGCAAATGGACATGTCATAAGATCTGCTGGATGTAGGTGGTTGTATAGGCTTCTGTTGCTGGCAGAAGAGCCCTTTTTTCAGGCAGAACCTCTGCTGCTAGATGATCTCAGAAAACTTGAGCTGGAATAATCTTTCATTAGAACTACTCTGTCTGCTATGACTTGTCAGCAGAAAGCTAAAAAGGGGGGATGGGGTTGGATGAGAGAAGCTGAATTATACCAGATCCAACCTCTTCAGCCAGGGAAAGAACCCACAATGCTGCAAGTGATGCCAAGGATAGTTCTGAACAATTCCCAACATCTGTTGGCTGGAAGAAATCTGGACTCAGAATAGATTCAGCTGGTCTAGTGTTCCTTCAGATTAATCTTGGCCAGCTAGGATTATACTCTTAGAACAAAATCCTAACTCGTGACAGTGCCCCAGGGCCAACTGAGCTGGCACTAGAGAAGCTGAAGCATGCTGAAACTAAATCTATCCTGGAAATTGGAGCATCTTCTCACACGCTTGGCATGATGTTACCCTTGTAGCTGCATTTTTGGGTTAGAGGAATTTAAAGGTATTCCCCATTGGCAAGGTTGTCAAGTCGTGTCCGACCGTGGGGGTGGTGCTCATCTCCATTATAAAGCTGAAGAGCCAGCGTTGTGAGAGACTACTCTGTGATAATGTGGCCAGCATGATTGCACAGAATGCAAAGAGGAGTTTGGATCTGGTATAAATCAACTCCTCCCATGGCTGCACCATCTCCACCTATTTTTTTTAGCTTTCCTCCTGGCAAAGCCCAGCTAGGTATGTAATTTGTCAGTAATTTCCTATTGAAGGAAACAATAGGTGAAACAGGTGTGGTTCCCCACCCATATCTTTGACTGAAGGATTGAGGGTCCTTGTTACTTTTCAGCTAATTCTAGATTCTCTCTAGGGTCACCTCCATCACCCTCTGGTCACCAGAGTGTTCAACTCATGATAATGGTTAAATTAGATGGTCAGAGTCAGCTTTAACACTCCACTTAAGCATTCTTAATTTTTGGAATTCCAGGGTATTTATATGGGAAATGAGCTGGTTCTTTTGGTACTCTTTTAAGGATATTTATTCACACTCACACATACAAACACACACACATCCATCCTTTCCTTAGGGAGAAATACAGATATAGCATTTATTTATTTCATAATTGCTTCTTTGAAGGCCAGATATAAGAAGCGATTCTACTACAGAAAATTCATGTCTCTGTTTTCCCTCTTCAATTGACTTTCTCATTTACACTAAAAGCAAACAAACACTACTGACAAGGGCAATCTATCTTTGTGAGAAGACTGAATAAAGATACACATGGATGGTCTAGCACCTGCAGAACTTTCTGTGAGGCTGCAGCCACATACATATTTACATGGGAATAAGTCCAATTTATTGTTTATTGACCTAAATCCAATAGCCATCTTCAGAAGAGCCATTAAATCAATAGTGTTGATTTAATTGTTATATGGCATCATGTTGACTTCAACATATGGTGAACCCATGAATGAGAGACTTCCAAGATCTCTGGTCATCAACTATCTTGCTCAGGTCTTGCAAACTCAAGGCCCTGTCTTTCTTGATTGAATCAGTGCACTTGAAGTGCTGTCTCCCACTTTTCCTACTGCCTTCCACTTCACCAACAATTATTGTCTTTTCTGACGAGTCATTGATTCAATGGTTGAACTCTAGTTGAGACTACAAATCAGATTTGGGGCACTATGGGCCATTGCAGACTGGCCCCAAGGGCCAGCCTGGGGGTAGAGTTGGGGCAGGGCAGCCACACGCCTGCCGTCTCAACTCCAGTCCAACACCATCCTGACACTGTGCACTGTTATGCATGGTACACGGCATCAGGATGCCTTTCTGGCACAGCATTTAAACACGCTGTGCCAAAAGGGCATCGAAGAGCTATGGCGCTAGCTCTTAGGGTGGCCTTTTGCCACTCTTTTAGGGGCAGCAAAAGGAAGGATGGGGGGGCTGTTGTGGGGTTGCCATGGCCCCAATCCACCACTCCCCGGGGTGGCTCTCTGCCACCCCAGACAGGCCATATGCATTGGCCCTATATTTACTGAGATTTACTTTTGGGCAGATTTGCATGTGATTTTGCTAAGAGTGTAGATTTCCACAGCCCCAGCAAAGAATATTCTTAAATGACATCACCCTACCTCCTGGGAGACCACAGGCTCTGCTAGAGCAGGGGTAGGCATCTGATATAATTAAGAACCATAACATTTCCATTGGTAATTGATGAAGAGTGTTAGTCAAAGTACATCTGGCTTCTGTTTGAATGAAGCATCAAATGAGACTGTGAGCCAACTATTTTCTGTCCATAAATTATTTATGTCTTATGGACCTCCCATACTTCTATTTATAGTATGAACTACGTAGTGTTAATTTGAGTAACTGAATTCCATTTTACCCTTGACCGAAGAACGGTACACTCCTTCTATCTGGGATGGTCGTCCTCTTCCACTGAGCACGCAGCTTCGGGAGGGACGCACATGGAGCGGTGAGGGAGGAAGGGGACACCCGCCTAGCCAGCCAGATCAGCCGAATCAACCCTGGTGATCAATGGGGTGACAGATGTCGCAGCCAGATCGCCCTCACATAACTGGCCGAATGGCTGTAATAAAATCAATCAATCAATTCCATTTTGGGAGAATGGCAGGATATAAATCCTATAAATAAATAGTTATTATATTTGTTATATACCTTTATATAATTATTACATGTACAAACACACACACAAACACACACACCTTTTATATAAAATTATGTATTTGTTGTTAGTTAATATTATATATTTGTCAATCTTGACTCAGGGCGACCAGTGTGAATTAGACATCTCCAAGCCCCCATCCTCGACCTCCCTGCTCAGGCTCTGCGTGCTCAGGCTCATGGTCTCCCTGATTGAGTCTATCCATCTGTCATGTTGTCCTCCTCTTTTTCTACTTCCTTTCACCTTCCCCAGCATCTTTGCCTTCTCTAATGAGTAATCCCTTTTCATGATGTGGCCAAAGTATTTAGTCATCTTGGCTTCCAGGGACAGTTTTGGCTTGATCTGTTCTAGGACCCGTTTGTTTGTTTAGCTGTCCATGCTATCCCCAGCACTCTAGCATTACATCTCAAATGAATTAATTTGCTTCCTATACCATTATGTAATATTTACATCCTAACTCCTTCTGTTTACCTTTCATTATTTCAGTGAGTTAAGTCTTATCTTTTCCTTTGTCCTATTTTACAAGGAGCACACAACTCCCTTTTTGCAATAGCTTCACTAGCTGCTGGTCCATTTCTAGGCATAATTCAAGTGCTGGTGATGACCTATAAAGCCCCATATTCCTAGAGTTCAAGTTATTTGAAAGACTGTGGGCTGTGGGGGTGGAGTTGGAGTGGGGCAACCATATGCTGGCCACCCCAACTCCACGCTGATGCCGTGCACCTGTCCGCATGGTGCATGGCATCAGGGTGCCCTCTTGGTGAAGTATATGCACATGCTGCACCAAAGGGGCACAAAAGAGCCATGGTTTGTGACATTGGTAAATCATGTTTCCCTGACAAAATCCCATATGAGATGAATAAAAAGATGTATCTTTTTTTGGTATACACCAAATTAGGAAGAGTAGCTAATACTCCAGAGGAAAGAATCAAAATTCAAAATGACCTTAATAGATTAGAAAGATGGGCCAAAATTAACAAAGATCTGGAACAGACCCACTCTAAAAGCCGGCTTTCCAGTGGCTTGAGGGCATGGCATTTATCTGCTGTATGCCTCCAAGACAGTTTGAAGCCACTCAGCTGTTTAGATGTGGATGGCTTTAAGATGCTGTGACAGCATGGTTTTTAGATGCCATACACCGCAGCAGCACCTGAAAGCTGGATTTGGGCTGTAGTGGGGTGGGAAAAGCCCCCCCCTTTCCTTGGATGAAAAAGGAGCAGATCTTTATTTTTTTTGAACTACAGGATTCTATTCTATTTTATTTTTTCATACAAGAATTTATAATATACAGTTATTGTTGATTCAACATATGTCTACTCTCTATATAATTATTCTGTAAGTTGCTTAATATTACATATATTCATATTAATGTTCAGGATTAGTTTGATTGAAGTAATTCTTTTTGGATCTTTAAAATTCCCCCCCTTTTATGACTTCAATGAGTTTCTCTGATAGGTGAGACATAATTTCTTATGTTTACTTCTCTGAATAATAATGTAATTAATGTATTTCTTCAGTGTTTCCTGCTTTCTTATGTTGAGATCTTAAAGTTAGCTATTTTGTATATTTTGTGTTTTAACCTTTTGCTGTTCCAAATCATTTCCAGTTATTTTTGCAGAAGTTTATCAAGTCTTCCCTTTCTTTTCCTACTTTTTCCAATTATTTATTTATTTCTTGAGTGTGTTAGTTTATCCATCTCAATAACTTCCAGTAGATCTATCAGATCTTTTCAGCTAGGGAAAAGACAGACTGGGGCCACGGTGCATGTTCATTGCAGCCCCAATCTGCCTTTGGAATGGGTGAGTTCAAACTGCCCCTTCTGCAGGTTTGTTTCAGCCCACAATTAACTTCAACAGGGAGAAATGTAAGGTATTGCACCTAGGGCAATTTTTTTTAAATACATGGATATAGGATGGCTTAACAACAGTACATGTTAAAGGAACCTAGGAGTCCTAGTAGACCACAAGTTGAACATGAGTCAACAGTGTAATGTGGCAGCTAAAAAAGCCAATACAATTCTAGGCTGCATCAATAGGAGTAAAGTGTCTAGATCAAGGGAAGCAATAATGCCACTCTATTCTGCTTTGGTCAGGCCTCATCTGGAATACTGTGTCCAGGTCTGGTAACTACAATTCAAAAAGGATGTTGACAAGCTGGAGCATGTCCAGAGGAGGGTGACCAAAATGGTGAAGGGTCTGGAAACCATGCCCTATGAGGAGAGACTTAGGGAGTTAGATATGTTTAGTCTGGAGAAGAGATGGTTAAGAGGTGATATGATAGCCCTGTTTAAGTATTTGAAGGGGTGTCATATTGAGGATGGTTCAAGCTTGTTTTCTGCTGCTTCAGAGAAAAGGACCTGGAGCAATGGGTGCAAGGAACAGGAAAAGAGATTTTACCTAAACATTAGGAGGAACTTCCTGACAGTAAGAGATGTTCAACAATAGAACACACTCCCTTGTTGGGTTATGGAGTCTCCTTCTTTTGAGCTTTTTAGACAGAGGCTGGATGGCCATCTGTTGGGGATGTTTTGATGTGAGTTCCTACATGGTGGGGGTTGGACTGGATGGCCCTTGAGGTCTCTTCCAACTTTATGATTCTATTATCTGGTTATACTTATTCAGTGACTGAACATATTTTTTTATGTCCCACTTAGACTGAACTATTTCCTATCTCAGCTTCACTGTGATCCTGGTAGTGCTGGAAAAGTGCCTTAACATATCATTCTCTTTGCTTAGGGCAGGGAGTTCATATCAGTGCACCAGTAGTAGCATTATCTAAGCTATATTGGTGATAAGACATAGCTTCTCTTATGGGCTTGTATAAATAAATACCCAGGCCTAAGTACACTAATTCATTTCAGTGTGTCCAAAACTTTCACCTTACACATTGGCCACTGGTGTAATTCTGGAAAGAGACTGGAAATTCTGCAAAGTAACTTTTCTAAAATCTATTTTAGTATTGGGTTAATTATGGAGATGGGCAGTCTCTCTAACATTGCTGGAGAATGCTGTGTAATAAACAGAAGTGAAAATCTAAGCAAAGGGCTTGAAGAAAGAATATTATTGCAATATAGAGCACCTGCTTAAACAGATGCCTCCTTGAATTTCATTACTAATCAGATATTTGCTATAACCTCCTACCCATCATTGGAAATTATAAGTTAGAATAGCTTCCCACATTTTGGCAGTTGTTTCTTGACCACTTAACACTGAATATTTAGGCTAATGCACTGAAATAAGACCAATGATCCATTTTCATTCACTTTAATTGGGTACAATTAGACTTAGGTACATGCATTATTACTGAACAAAGTCTCTAAAATACTCTTGTGGGCTTTCTGTCATTTTGAAGCCTCATTAGGAAACTATTAATTTTATTGTCTTTCCTTTCCTTCTCTTTTTATAGAACTTCCAGACTAGATGTAATCAAGGCTTTAATTTAACAAAAGAGCCTTCCAAAAATAAGACATGAAAACTCCCTACTGAGAGGCATCCAGGAAAGTGCAGACAATGAGCAACAATTCAGTAGCATCTTCTGTGCAAGAGCATCCTCCAAGGTGACAAAGGTGTAGATTTAAATACAATAAGTATAGCAATCAGTGCAAACTTTTTCCAAAAACTTAAAAGATTAGCATATGTCCTATATCTTCAAAAACTACTTCAATCAATCCTAATATAATCACATAAAATATTAGATGAATTTAGATCACACTGCTAATCAAAATAATACTTTGCTCAGAGTGGCCCACATTATCAACAGAGTGTTGTACAAACAAGGCAATGACACCTCATTCTAGGATACGCTTTGCCTATCCCTTCATCAAGTTTTTTTTTGTTGACTTTTTAAAAATATCCAACAATGGTGTGTTAAATGTTGGAAACAGAGAAAAAAAATAAAGGAGTCTATAAACAGTAGCATTGGAGAAATTGAGACAGATTGTTATGGTTACTTGGTGCTTCTTTCTTGTCTATGTGGTCTTTCCCCTCTTTGAGTGGACCAACATCGTCAAGGATTATTTTACTAACTTGGACCACTTTCATTTCTATTTCCAGTCCCTAAGTTACCTTTCTATCTTGGACGAAGTTCCAGCCATGAAGTTTATTTTTTCTTTTTGCTTTTTATCTCTTACTCCTTAATCACACACTCATGCATTCCATCCTTCTGTTATAAACATGAGCTAAACCTTTTCATTTCTCTGTTGCTGCAGGCTTTATTTGTGGATTTAAAAATCATTTATGGGTTTTTATAGGATTTAATATTTTATATTTGTTACCTGCACCATGAATCCCTAAGATTAAGGGGCAAGCAATCAGGATTGTAAAGGAAGATCACAAAAGGTTGATGTAATTTCAGATATTTTGGGAGCTTGGGAAATTTTAGACTGAGGGCTTATTCTGGAAATGGCAGTGGGTAAGGGCTTTTAGTCTTTTCCTCATCTCTGCCAGGATCCAGCTTCATTCTATGGGGTACGTTGTATATTAGTATATTATGGAGAATAGGGATAGAATGGCAGCTGCCACTTGGCAAAATGAAGTTAAAATTTATTTGTAGCTTTAGGCCTTCCTGTCCATCCCCTGCTATTAAAATTTGCAAGAGAAAGCAGATAAAAGGTACTGTCTGCATGGCTCCCAAAGCCTGTTTTCCCTGGCCTCACATCATCCTGTTTGGACAATGCAGGCCAAAACCTAGGGGCCAAGATGGCACCAGATCTTGACACCATAGACATAGATCCAGTAGATCCAGCCGAATGCCAGGGTAAAAGGCCCTTAAAATGGGTCTAGGTGACCCACTGTTTTCTACTTAAATTTATAATAATAATAATAAAATTTATTTATACCCCACCCCTCTGACAAGCAATTGGGGTGGCTTACAGTTAAAATTCTGTATCATATAATAAAGGTACATGAGTAACCTAAAATCCTCAAACCCACCCACCCCTTAAAACCATATTAAACAATTAAGTATTAAAACATATTAAAACTACACATCAAGAGAAACCAATAAACAGACAAACCAGATGCAAAAACAGCAGCAGCTACTAATGAATTAGGAGGGGAATAAAAGGGCAGGGCACCTGAGGCCAGGAAGTCTAGTCAGGAAAGGCCTGCCGGAAGACATCCGTCTTTACTGCTTTTTTAAAGCTAGTTACGGTTGTGATCTGACGTATCTCGTCCAGCAGGCCATTCTATAGTCTGAGAGCGGTTGCCAAAAAGGCCCTCTGGGAGGTTGCGGACAGCCTTGTTTTTATTGGCAGCAGCAAATTCCTCCCAGAGGACTGGAGAGCATGGGGAGGATTGTATGGAAGGAGGTGGTCCTGAAGATAGGATGGACCCAAGCCATTTAGGGCTTTAAAAGTGATAACCGACACCTTATACTGGGCCCAGAAATTAATAGGCAGAGACTTTAATATAGGTGTAACATAGTCTGGCCAGCCAGCCATGAAGGACAAGGATCAAGGGGGCAAGTTGTTTTCCTCTACCAAGTAGATTGTCCACTTCCTCGGTACTCACAGATTGAAATTGATCCAGTAAATTTACATCAACGGAGATGCTGGACACCTCATCACTTGGTTCTGTTACCAAACTAGCATCTAAGTCAGCTCTTACCTGAGAGATTTTATCTGTGAAAAAGTTGTTAAATGCATCACAGCAGGCTGTCGTTGGGCTAAGTAATGGGTTCTGAGCAGGTGGAACCTGTGTCAGTTCCCTTACCACCCTGAACAGCTCTGCTGGACGAAACTCTGCAGATGCAATATGTGCAGAAGAGAAAGATCTCTGCGCTGTACGTATTGCCTCTTGATAGGACCAAAGAAACTTCCTATGATGAGTCTTGTCAGATGAGAGTCGAGTTTTCTGTCAGGTGCACTCTTGTCATTGTCCAACACACTTCATTTTCCTAAGCTCTTCTGTTGTCCTGGATTGCGGCCAGCACACACAAACCTATGCCAATAAGGATGGCTCAACAATGTAACTAGCTATGCATCTGGAAATAGTCCACCAAACTTACAGGAAGTGAGAGAAAGAGCAAACCAAAAGCCAGAGCTGAAGTCAGGAATACAGGGGTCACAATAGTCAGTCCAGTCCAAGGTCAGGTCAGCCAGAGGGCAGCAATAGTCCAGTCCATTCCGAAGTCAAGAGTCAAGGCCACAAAGAGTCGAGGTACAGGGAACCAGTTCAGGCAGCAATCACACCAAAGGATCATGCAATAAACTCTGGAATTGAGTTGGTATCTCTCTGCTTCCTAAATAGGGGATGCCAGATGAGGCTGATTAGCTAATTGCCTCACAGCAATTCTCTGGGATCTGTGTCTGCCAGCACTTTCAGCCCTGCACTGCCTGAAGGAGGGAACCTTCAAGCCTGGTTCCTCCCCAGAGTCACCACTAGGCTGCTGTACCACCAGAGGAATCCCATGAGCACTAGGACTTGGCTGAGCCTCCTCCATGGGGGCTGGGAGATCAGGGCTGGGCTCTGGCAGAGCAGGATTAACACCTGGTGTAGTCTCAATTACCACTTGCTCTGGAGCAAGATTAGCCCCTGGTGTAGCCTCAATTACCTCTTGCTCTGGAGGAGCCCCATCCTCCTCTTCATCCTCTGAGACCTGCTCTTGGCTGGCCATGACATCTGCATACCATGCTTACAGGTTGGAAAGGATGCTTGGAAGTTGGAAAAGATTGGAAGTAATTGGAAGAAAGGATGCTTGGAAGTAATCATGTTGATAGCCTTGGTAAGATCGGTGTTCCAAGTATTAACCAAGGCTTCGACAGAATCACAGGCGCTACCAACCATTAAACCCTCAAAGGCCTTCTGGAATCTGATTGGTTCCATTAGCCTTTGAGGGTGGACAATTCCAATGGGTCCACCACCCCTGGTGGGGTGGGTAGTGGCTCTTAGTTCGGTCTTGACCAGGAAATGATCCATCCATGACAATGTAGTGGCTTTAATAACCTCCACCCATGGATATTCCTGTTCTGTACTAAAGACCACATTGAGGGTATGACCCACACAATGTGTAGGCTCGATGACCAATTGGGATAGGCCCATGTTTGTCATGGATCCCATGAACTCCTG
>CM034708.1:39536236-39548890 GCA_020142125.1 Phrynosoma platyrhinos
TGTTGGAAAATGTAACTTGTGTGTAAATGTACAGATGTGGGAAAGTGAACTAGGGTACTGCAGGTTACCTCTATAGCTTGCTAGCTGGGAAAGTTGTCTGCAGCTGGGATACAAAACAACACAGTATATGTTCAAGGTCAGGATGTGCCTGGGAACACGTAGACAAGTGGTCAACACATTTGGTCATCATGTTTGGTGGGAACTACTATTCATGTGACACAGGAAGAGACTTGGTTTTGAGGCTGCATGGGAAGTCTCTATAAATAATCTGAGCCCTCAGCATGTGGTCTCTTTGTCTCTTTGCTTTTTGCCTTTGTCTTTGTCTCTGTTCCTGTTCTTGTGCTTGTATATAGTTTTTCTTTGTACATATTGCAATTGAAGAATTAAAGTGCCTCTTTGGAGAAACCTGTCTCCAATCTAAACACAATAATAGTAGAAAGTTCTAATAACTCCAATAAGATGAAGTAATACGACCTCATGTGTGATTCTAAACATGTAATAGTACCCCTAGGACATTTTGGTTCAAAAGGCTACAATCGTTTCTTTTAACTAAGAGTGAAAAGGGACTAAACAATATAACTAATTAGTTACCACGCACTTCTCTGCGTTGTTTACAAAAACATTTTAAAATGCTTTTAACAAACCATATATTGAACATTATGAAATATAAAAATATAAAAATATAATTATATAAAATTTATATAGGCTATAAAACTGGAGGATTATTCTACCAACAACATAGTGTAATAAAACAATAAGTACTATGGAGTACTACCCATTTGAGTAGGAACAGTTAATTAGGCTATCTACATTGGCCATGCTTATGCTACGTCTGGATCCCCTGACACATGTCAATAAATTAAACAAATGCGCTACAGCCATACCTCCTAACACTTTAAGACATTTACCATGCCTGTACTATGGCAAAGTCTCCTGACACTTTGTCTCCGATCTGTTTCCTGGTAGGTTGGAAGGTTACATTCCAGAGCAATGAAACAACTCAAGGCTGGTGATTTCACAGCGGAGGGGAGCAGGCTTCCAGAAGATTTATCTGCACACTCAAATTGCTACAACAAAAACAACAACAATTAACTGCAAGGGCCAAGGGTATGTGACCCACTGTTTTCCATGGAGTTGCTCAAACTCTGTGGCAAACCCCATGCAGACCACGGTGGCTGGCACATCCCTTATCTTACTCCTCCACTGCAGCTGGCAAGAAGGCCCACATTGCCACCTTTGATGCTGAAATAGGACCTCTGGCCAGGGGCCCTATTTTGATGTCAGGCATAGTGACAGGGACTTCTCACTATCTATAATGGAGGAGTAAGGTAAGGGGTACTCAGCAATAGCAGGTCTGTGGTGCAGAGACTGATTTCGGTTGAGCCCCAGGCTATCAAAGCACAGGCTTAGCCCATGCTTTCCTGGCCCATCTGCTCAGCCCCAAAAAGATTTTTTTCCCTAAGAATTAAAACATAAAATACACAAAAGTATTAAAAATGAAAACTCATTTCTATTTGTTGGGTGCATTTCAACAACAAAGGCCCTTTTCAGTGGTTTAGAGAAAATTAATACCATTCTCACTTTTCTGTGACTTCTTCAGGCACTACTTGATGACTCCACAGCTTGTACTGGAGATAGAATCCACATTTTGCTGGTGACAATTGCCTGCCTGTGCTGTCCACTCATTGCCACTTGCACAGGATATATTTTTCTCTCTTTTAAAATAAATGCTTAGGGATTCATATATTTAACCTGCAAATGAGGTGTAAATCTGTTCTAAATGAAACTCAGGAGGGAGAATGAAATGCAAGTAAATCTGAATGAAAATATAAGAAAAGCAGTTACATATCAGAATGGAGGTCCTTCCACCCCAGTATTCATCAGTAGCTCTGTAAAAATGCTCAAGTATGTTTATAACAGCATTCATTGCTAACTAAATTTGCCATTGTTTGAATTTTATACCTGAGTAGTCAGTACATGATAAGGCATTCCAAACAACAAACTTGATAAATGTTTTCGTAATATACTCTGCAAACAACATTGTACATTATCCTTTTCTTTCACTTTGTTTGTCAGCACCTGCACTTGTCTCTTTAACAGCCTCACAGAAACACATTTAATTTTTTTTTGACTTGCAGCTTGCTCTGCTCCCTAACTTTTTTACAAGCAGGAATGCAATTTTGCTTTACCCTAGATAGCAGAGGATGTGTAATTGAAGTGCTAGAATAGAAGACATAGGGGGGATGCAGAAGGCAAAAAATGCCGTCCTCAATCCCAGGAAGGGGAGGGGCAGCCAGACGCTGGGCGCCCCATCCCCTTCCTGAGGACATCATTGGAGTGACGGCCCATCCACACGACGGGCGCTCCGATGACTTCCTTCTGGCTCAGCATCCGGACATGCTGAGCTGGAAGAGACGCCAAAGAGGTGCACCACGCCTTTTGCGGCACCCCTTTTGTGGCTTGCGGAAGGAGCACTATTTTAGTGCTTCTTTCACAGGTGGCAAAAGGGAGGATCGAGGCCGAGGTTTCTGGCAGCCTCGGCCTCGATCATCCGCTTTTGGGGGTGGCCCAGGGCTGCCCATCTGCTTCCCCACATAGTTCTTATGCATTATCTTGCTCCACTGCAACTATTGAAGAGACAGATACTTTCTCCAAGCCAGGATCTTTCACAGCCCATTCTTTTTGCCTAGGGGAACAAGGATCCATAACCAATGTTGGCTCTTCTTGGGAGAGTAATTGTTTTGACCACTAGTGAGTGGATTACATTGCTTTGTTTTATAAACTGTTTATATGTTGTGCCTTCCTCCCAAAACCAAGCAACTCACAATAAAACTAAAGACAGATATGAAGAAAAGCACAAAAGGTTATGCAAAAAAAAAAAATTAGTATATCAAAACACAATTAAATTGGAGGCCATCTGAAAAATAAGAAAAGAAGTAAAAAGCAGATGACTTTAAAAACAACATTTCTATGGATGCTTTGTGGCTGTGTACAAATTAATCAGAAAGTTATATTTCCTTTCTTCCTTTCCTGTCTACCCACAACTTGAATCAATTTGCTTTTGATTAGTCTGTTGCCCTGAGTTATAGGTTCAGATGATGGTAATGCTGAAATTATGTAGTGATAGGATGGTATAAGATTCTTCTCTTTTCTCCACAATCTTCTGTTAGAATGAGGTACTCTTCAAAGCAGCATAGTTGTCAGAGTTTACTATTCTTCAAAAGGGTTCCAGCTAGATTGCAGTTGAAACAATTTGTAGAGCTTTCCTAAGGTTTGTGTGTGTGGGTCTTCAATTTCCCTCACCCATAGTGAGAGTTGTCCTCCACTGGACTTATCTGGAAGCCCTTTTGGGGCACTTCTCCTCTTCCCCCATACATCATTCCTTAAGCACTGAGTCACTGGGAAGACAAGTTCTAACATGTTTTCTTATTATTTGGAAGGGATAGGCCTTTCTTCTTGTGCTGAAAGAATGCTTTTCTTTTCTCAGTTTTGCAAAAATCTCCAGACAGAGGTTCTCTTTTAATTCCCTCTCCACCTCCAGCACTTCATGTTCATACTAGGGCTTCATTTTCAAGAGCATCCCTATTTGGTAGTATTGTAGCAAGGTGTACCATTATTATTATTATTCACTATTACATGGTGTTTGTGAATATTCTCATACTTTTGTGTCATTTGAAAGTTTAATGCAACAGCCTTTTTAATGAGCAAAGATCAGGCACAGAAGAGTAGCGACCTTTAAAACTGAACATAAGAGAGCTTCCTATTTTTGGTTTATAATTCTAATTCCCAAACACCACTACAACATAACATATGTATTTCACAGAGCGCAACAGTATAAAAAGGCAGTGGATGAAGGGTCACAGTCTCTTCTAGAACCACTTATGTTAACCAAATGATAACACCTGCCAAATCCTCTCTCCAGTTATCAGTCTTGAGCAATCAGTCAGCTACTTGATAATTAATGTAAATAGAAGGGAAAACACTTCAAAGGCCTAAAAATATTCTGGTTCATGTTTTCATGTATAAAATTAAATTAGCTTTTCTACTCCTAATAATGTCTGCACACCTCCATAATATAATATAATAAACTGTATAAATTGGCACTCATACATTTCAAAAGGAAAGCAGTTGTGTAGCTCTGATGAATTTTTCATTTAAAATTTACTCGTAAAAGCACCACTTTGGATTTCAAAATTGAAATTAGGTGCAGGATTTGGGGGAGGCAAATACCTTTCATAAACACTGTTTTTCAGTGTGTGGATGTTCAAGAGGGTACTTCCATGCACATTTAGTGAGGAGGATGTGTCATGGTTCATAGCAGAACCTCTGAGTACATGTGCATAGATCTGGGCTGCATCCATCAGACCACGGAAAATATAGACATTAGGTTATATAATTTTAATTAAAGACTACCATTTTCTGCTATTAAGTAAAACTGCAAAATTAATAATCTCCTTGAAAAAGTTCAGTTAGACATTAGATAGTAATGAAATTTCGTGATTGATAAAAACAGTCTAATTCTTAACAATGTATCTTTAGTTTAAATCATATTATCCTTTATCATGAAGCTTAACATGGATGACAACCAAGACTAGATCCTTGCAATAAATAGAAGATCAAATCCTTAGTCTTTACAGAAAATCCAAAGCTAAACAACCAATCTTGGTCCCCTCCCAGTACTGGAGATCCAGTAATAATAATAATAAAAAAAATGTTGTGTTCTCTTCTGATCCTCACAAACAGATGCAAGGCTTTTAAGCAAGTTGGATTCCAAAGCTATATTCTCTGCTTTACACTCTCAACAAGATTCCAATTTCTGCTATTTGGTATATATCTTAAGAGTCTTAGTAGTGATGTCATTTATAGAATGAATTCGATGTAGATGCATATAAAGTGGTAAATATCATATAGGTGAAGGCTAGAGAGTGATCAGAAAGGTAGAATTGGTCAGATCTTAGAGGAAGTGACTTGGAGCCTTATTTCCTTTTTGGTGAGTCAAGAGTCTCACCTTCCTTGCTTTCTCTTGTTTTTAGATTGCAGGTTTGGAAGAAGAAGAGTTTAATAAGAGTAACCCACGGTTACTAGTTTTCTAAGAAGGTTTGAAAGCAGAATGCTGAATAAGTGTATATAGTCTGAATATTGAGGTAGAATGTTTAGCTAGATGCAGTTAAGATAATTATCGTTATTCTAGTGTTTAGAAACTTCTTTTTGCCAACATTTGGATTATTAATTTGAATAACTCCAAGATTGTGCTCAAAGAGGTGATTCATTACTGTTTTTAATGTCCATCAGCATAAGATCCAATGTATTTTTAAATATTCCCTTTAAAATACTCCTTACAACCAGAGAGAACTTAATAGAATGTTCATGTTGTGTGATCGTGTGAGCCTTCTTGGAAGGTTTCTATGGTCATTTGTAATCCTGTGTACAAAGAAACCCAGATTGCTTTTACCACCAATGGTGTGGTTAGAATCAATGGGATTTTCTAAAGTTTTATGGTAATTCTTCTTCTTCAATCTTAAAAAGACACATCCTATCTACAATAATGATGATACAAGACTCTTTATATTTTGACTCTGCAGCACTTCTGTGAAAGACCATGAGACTATGCAGCATCTCATAGTCCAATGGGCACTCAAAGAACTGTTGCTGGGTTGGGAGCAGAAAAAAACCCTTACACTTCTGTGAGAACATAATATCAGGGATAGCTCTACCTCAGGTAGAGTGGAGTAGCAATGTCAAGAAGCAGATGTGGGGGGCAGCAGCAATAGCTTCCCACTTATTCCCCTGGAATCACCAGCCATCCTCCTCTGTTAGAGGAATGAGCTACACATATGATGCTTGCTCTCAATTCAAGTGAAATAGACTGTGGTGGGGGCACTGTCTTATCACACAGGTTGAAGAAAGATCCATGTTCAGACCAAATAGTTTCTGTAGATGGGATGAGGTATGACATTTGTGGTATAACAATTATGACATCCACTTCAAATGCTTCATATTTTACTTTCCCAAGTGTTCCCTTTGAGATCTGTATGAACTGGATGTTCTCTTGTGTCAGACAATTTGCCAACTCAGCTATACAGAATAAAAGAACATTCAGAAATATTCAGAAAGTGGTTTAAACATGTTTCTCAAGTGTTAGGAAACCTTGATGAGAAGAATTCTGGACTAACAAGAAAAATCACAGTTTGGGACTTATTGTGTGCAAAATATGCCTGCACAGAAAAAAGATCATGTGTGAATTTTGTGCAGAATAAGTTCTAGACTGTGAATAGTTTTTCATTACTGTGCAGTTTTTGAAAACTTTCTCACAGCAGGAAGAAAATTGCTGAATTTGCTCATTGTTTCTCAGTTTAGCAAAAAATTATATCCCTAGGACAAACTCTACAATTACACATACACATACAAATGTATGCAATGGGGAATGGAACTGAGCTTGCTTGAAACCAGTGACCCTAATGAAATCTAGCATACCTTCTGAAAGAGCACACATACACACACACATTAACTGCAAGCAGATGTACTCTGAATCTTCATTTGAGTCTTGCAAAAGGCAGAACCTAGCATACCATTTGTATGTACATCAGCTGTTTCAAAAGTTGTGCTGAATGTACACAGAAAGAAGGATGCAAAGACCAAGCATAATCCTGCCTTCCTCAAGTCATTCATACAGCAATGAATGGAACAGCTGCATAGTCCTATAGTCGTCTTAAAATGCCTGTTGATGGAGAGTCTGCTTAACAAGCACAGAGGTGGAAAATATTTTTGTTGTCTATTCCATTGGTATGTAGTTGCAACTAGAACTCTGTAATTCTCACTGTTCAATTAAAATTATGGCATTCAGAACCTAACTGAAATTATTCACATTCAACAGTCAAGATGAAGCTCCAATACACTCCACACTGTAGTATCTTTGAAAGAAGCAATTCTTTAAAATAAACCCCAGGTCCACAGATTAAATACAGGAAAGCAGAACATAAAAGCAGTCTTCTGTTATGATCACTCACAGCTGTGGTGTTAGCAAATTTGAAATCTTTCTCTACAGCAATATGAATAGTCCATCAATCTAGCTAGCAAACACTTTCTTCATATGGAAAAATGTAAGAATATATAGCTATTATATCATTCTGCTTATTGGTTTACAACTATGAGCTTTATGAGCTACATTGCATATTTTAATCTCTTGGAACATCCCAAGAATTTAGAGCATTTTTATTCTTTTTATATTTTTCTTCCAGTTTTTACTTTTTCATATGGCTAGATGGGTATATGTAGATTAGAGATTTGGAAGATATATTGATTCATTGCACATGCATATTTCATTAAGAGCCCTGGTTTTCAGTGGTTGCAATTTCATTGGACAAGCACTCCTGTCAGTAACTGGTGCCCTTCAGGCAACATAGGGCCTCGGCAGATGGCTAATAGAGCTGTCCTCGAGGCAAGGAAGAGGAGGGGCAGCCGCACGCTCGACGTCCCTTCCTCCTCCCGAGGTTGTCCTCGGAGCCACCGGCCCTCCACACGGCTGGCGCTCTGAGGGCAACCTCCCGCCACAGTGTCTGGACACGCTGTGGCGAAAAAGTCAGTGAAAGGAGTGTTCCTTTCAGGAACGGGGAAGGAGCGCCACAGGATCGAGGCGTGGGGATGCCTCGGTCCTGCGGCACACCTTCCCAGGGCAGCCCCCTGCCGCCAGTCTGTTTCCTCCCATAGGGGTGGAACAGACTCCCAAAAATGGTGGATTGGGGCCACCTCAGAGCTGCACATCATGGTCCCAATCCAGCTTTTTGTGTTGGCAAAAAGCTGGCTTTTACCTCCCCACCATGGCTTCCCAGTGCTCCTAAGGTGTGCAGCATGTAAACTCTGTACCATCGTAGTGCTGTGAAGCTGGCCCATATGTGGGTGGGCAAGTGGTGCTACATCAGCTTTGCGGCATTGTTGGGGTATGCAGCATCTAAACACCATGCTCCCAAGCCACCAGGAAGCCAGCGCTTTGAGTCAGTCTGTTTCCGGTCTTAGTAATCTTTTCGGCATTTATTAATATAGTATTACAAAAAACTGCAAAGCACGTATTCATAGTAGAAGAGATAAAGGAAACTATGGGCCTGTACAGACGGCCAGAAATAGTGCAAATTGAGTCCACTTTAAGGGTTAGGGTTAGGGAATCATGGGAACAGTATTTTATTGTGTCACCAGAGCTCTCTGACAGAGAAGGCTCAATGTCTCAGAAAAAAAGAAAACAACTCCCATGATTCCCTAGCACTAACCCTAATCCTTAAAGTGGACTCAATTTGCACTATTTCTGGCAGTCTGCAAAGGCCCTAAGTCCCATGTGCTGTTAATGGTCCACAAACTTTATTATCTTAAAAAGCCCAATGCTTTTATATAAACAAAGTAATACAGAAATGCACACATTCCTCTTGGGGAGGAAAATAGCTGTGTCATTGTCTGGGCACATAATTTATACACTAACTATTCAAGTAACCCATCACATCCTCTATTAATTTTAGGAGATATCACTCTTGAGGCAGCCATATAGGCATATATTTGTGACGAATTAAATATCTTACACAAAACTATAACATAATAAGTTGAAGAATTCTGTTTTACCTCTAACAAGCATCTGTGAAGAAAATAATACTTCACCATAGGCACTGCAATAGCCTGCAGCATACATTATGTAGGGTATTTCTATATCTAACAAAATAAGAAGTATACATTTAATATTACCTGCTTAATACTTTTTAAAACCAGCATTTAAAGGATGTTTACCATCAGCAATAACAAGGGTGTCAGAGACAACTATCTGTGACCTTGTTGGAGGCTATCCTAAACAGTCTACCTTTATGTTTCTGTGAATAGGTAGGTTTTATACTTTCTCTGTCTCCTCCTCAATCTTTTCTCCACTGATCAGGAGTGATTGTTGATTGGCTTTCTGTTATATGTCATTGATAAATGAGTTTTACTGACCTTGTGCAGCTGGTCAGTAAGTATAGAAACATATAAGAATATGGCTGGACATTTGTATGGCACCACTAAGTAGCCAATCACCTGAGAGTGCTACTGGTCTCACTCCAGCTACTTGCCATCATATATGATTCAGCATAATTAAGGACTATCATACCAATGTAGTCCATCCTTTGGTATTTTTGCATATTCTGTAGCTGTCAGGACCAGCCAACTCAGTTCCCAATAACTATGAGAATATCTTATTATGATAGAAAACAAAAAGATTTTTCTTCCAGGAATTGAGACAGAAGTCACCCATCTGGGGTCTGTCAGAAGTGGGGTTCTTTCCCCTGGATCATAGGGTAAGAACACAAGTTATCCAACTCCCCTTCTTTGGATCCCTTTTATCTCAATCAAAGCAACCTTTCATGTTTCCTTTTCTCCCTCCCATGTTTACCATTCAATACCCCTTAAGGAATGTAGGAAGGCACCCCGCCGATACAAGCCAGATCCTCATGCAGAAAAAGCAAGGTCATAAAATCATAAACCTTCATCCTGTCACCATTTGCCTCCCTATTCGTTCCCATGTCCATAGAGTCTGAATGATTAATATTCAATACATTTTGACATTCCCCATTTCCTTCCTCCCAGTACCTCATCATTATATCACATTATATCGATATATTTTATCGATATGTGATTATTACATTATATCGATAAAATATCACATTATATCAATATATTATCACATTATATCGATATATTATCATGCCACCATATCATAACAAATCATGAGAGAAACATGCACATGGGTCTGGCACTAGCTATGTACTTGTTTGCTATTTTCTCTATCCAAATGTTCCACTTGTGTTTTGCATTAAGTGGCTGGATGCCCAGAACTAGAAAGTAAACCTGTACTTTCTCACATTGTACATTGTGCATCATAGATAAGAGTCATGCCTACTTCCTTTTCATCTTCTAATATACAGGCATCAGGGACTTAAATTTGCAATATATACGCACAAAAATATAGCATCCAGATGATAACAGAATATTGGGACTTGTGCTCTAGCAACATCTAGAGGGCCTCATGACTCACACTTTTGATATAATCCAGATGTCCAAACTAGGTTCTTCCTGTTCATAGAATCATAGAATCATAGAGTTGGAAGAGACCACAAGGGCCATCCAGTCCAACCCCCTGCCATGCAGGAACTCCCAATCAAAGCATCCCTGACAAATGGCCATCCAGCCTCTGCTTAAAGACCTCCAAGGAAGGAGACTCCACTTCAGATTTTCAACTTCTTGTGTTCTCTTTAATGCATGGGGTGGGGGAGCAGAGCTGTGCATACTGGCCAAATGTTAAACATACTAGTACCAGCCAGCTACAGCCCAAGGCCTTCATGTATTAAGTGAGGAGAAAGTTGTTGTTGTTGTTGTTGTTTTGAGCATTTGATTGAGCACACTTCAACTTCTCCATGTAAATAAGAATCCTGAAGGATTAGAGCTCATGACTGAACTAAGATTTTAATTGCACTAATCCAAATGTACAAAATTTCTCCCTGCAGACTTTCCATGTCACTGGGTGAAGTCTACAAATGAAGATGGGGATGGAGGAATATCAAGTACAGCCCTAGTCTTCCTTTCTTGCTTTTTTACAGAATGTTTGCATAGGAATTAGATTACAAATTCAAGATTTCAAAATTCCTGGGTTTCACAACCCAGTCATTATTATAGACAGTGTATGCATTCACACATAACATTAAATCAACATTTGTCCATAGTTTGTTGAAATAGCAAAGTTCATCCTTGCAAATGAGTAAAGAAACTGGTTTGTTTCTCCTGATTTACTGTATGTCCCTCCACTCCTGCTGGATATCTCAAATCCATTGTGATAATGGGCTAACATGGGGGGGGAATGCATATGGGTGGCCCTGGGCTGCCCCAGGAAGCAGAGGATTGGGGCCACTTTTAGCACACACAGCGGCCCTGATTCTCCCATTTGCTGCCTCTTAAAAGAGTGGCAAAAGGCCATACAAAGAGCCACCTTCTCTGGCCATTCTGCCGTAGCGCGTGAAGATGCTACGTGCGGAGGATGTCCTGGCACCATGTGCTGTGTGTAAGGGCATGTGATGTCAAGACGTCTTCAGGGAGGGGTTGGGGCTGCTGGCGTGTGGCTGCCCCTCCCCTTCTCTGCCTCCAACTCACTGCAAAGGGCCCGTGTGCAGAAGCCTCTGATCTCACTGCTGTACTTTTCCATTTACTATTTTCTGACTGACAGGAGAACAGTTCTGTTGCTGTTTGCAGAGGTTGCTGCATGGTAAGTCAGGACTGGAGAACTATTATGATCCCTATGCATCCCTTACACTACATGAATACAAATCAATTATAAATGTGTAATTCATAAATTCCAGCCATAGAAAATATACAGCAGTAAATTTAGGAGCTCTGGAGACTTGAAAGCCCTCCCTTCCAGACTCACCAGTGGTGGTGGTGGCAGAGCTCTGGGGGGGCTTGAAAGCCCCCCTTGCAGACTCAGCAGCAGAGGAGGAGGAGATCTGGGAGGCTTGAAAACCACCACCCCCACCCTTGCAGACTCACCAGTGTCAGCAGAGGAGCTCTGGAGGCTTGAAAGTCATCCCTACCCTTGTAGACTCACCAGCATTGATAGAGGAGTTCTGAAGGCTTGAAAACCACCTCCCACCCATGAAGACTCACCAGCATTGGGAGGAGGAGCTCTGAGAGGCTTGAAAGCTACCCCCACCCTTGCAGATTCACCAGCCGCAGAGGAGGAGCTTTGGGAGGCTTGAAAGCCTTCATCATCTAGACTTCAATCCTAATTAGCCTGTAATTTATCTCAGAAATTTATTGACTGCAGCTTTGTAGCTTTTGGAGTTACTCAGAGGTTAGTTCTCCTACTGAAAACTGGAATTCGTCTATGTAACTTCCTGTGAGTTCATTTCTCATTTGACTATTTTATCTATCAAACTCCTGAATCTTGTGGTGACTGGCAATGTTACTGAACACTGTTGGCTATTACTTTTCTGTTTTTGTTATTGTCACATTTTTTGCTGCTGATTGTTGGGTTTTGAATCCATTCCTTTTCATGGCCCCATGCATTTCTCCTAACTTGATCCACATCCAGCCTCTTCCTCTCTCTCAGCTTCCATTCCTTTGTTCACTCTGGAATTGTTATTCTGGTGCTCCTAAACCAGCAGCAATCTGTGACCTTTTTCTCTCTAAATCATTTAATTTCCTTGCCCTTACTGAAACCTGGCTCCCAGCCTGTGATACTGCTACTTTGCTGCCCTTTCTTTCGGCAGACTTTCTTTCACCCACACAAGCCATTCTAAGGGTAGAGGAGGGCTCAGCATCTTTCTGTCCAACTTCTGCCAATTTCAAGTTTTGTCTCTTCCCCAAAGCTATTGTTTTCCATTATCTGATCATTATTTAATTTCTTTTACTCTTGTTCATATTCCACCTCCTCATCATGCTGTTCAATGCTATTTTCGTGACCTCCAGTCTGTTAGTTATGACCATCTCAGTCAGACCTTGGATTCTTCAGTCTTTTCTCTAACTCTGCTAATTCTGCAATGTCTTTATTTAATTCCACACTTTCAGCAACTCTTGACAGCTTTGCCCCTGTATCCATTCATGTGTCTTCCTTCTCGACTAGGCCTCAGCCCTGGCTTACTCCCACTGTTGGTTTCT
>CM034708.1:39548990-39559155 GCA_020142125.1 Phrynosoma platyrhinos
TCCTGAAGCTGGGCAATCTATTCTGGAAAGGGCTGAATCATTGATCTACAAGAATCTTGATCTTCACCAATGAGATCTACCCCAAACTACGCCAATGAGAGTGTTTGTTCTCCACTTTCAATGCTTTACTAAAACCAGGGGTAGGCAACCTGTCCCCTTTAAGGGCTGAGGGACTTCAACTCCCAGAATCCCAGGAGCTATTGGCCAACATAGGACTATTGGCCAACATGGCTAAGGCTTCTGGCAGCTGAAGTCCCTCGGCCCTTAAAGGGGACAGGTTCCCTATCCCTGGCTAAAACCTTCTGCTCTTGTCTCTTCATTATTTTCTCCTAATGATTTTGCTACTTATTTTATCACCGAGATTGCTGCTATTCATTCTGAGATTGTTCCTCCTGAGTCTTCAACTATTACTAATCTTCAATCAGCTTTGGCTAAAAAATTTCTGTTTCCTCCTGTCTCTCTGGATGGACTATTTGTGCTGCTTAATGTTTCCAAACCTGCAACTTGTTCTCTTGATCCAATTCCTTCTCGTCTTCTAATTTCTGTTGCTCCTTGCTTTCTGTCCTCACTCCTCTACATCTTTAATCTTTCTCTCTTTACTGGTTCTTTCCCCTCTACTTTTAAACATGCTTAGTCTCTCCAATTCTGAAAAATCCTTCTCTTGACTCTTCTTCTTTGTCTAGCTACCGTCCTATTTCTCTTCCTTTTCTTTGTAAAGTTTTGGGATGGGTAATTTATTCTCACTGCCTTGAGTTTCTTGAGGCTAATTTCATCTTAGATCCTTTCCAGTCTGGTTTCTGCCCATGGCACTCTACAGAGACAGCTCCTAAGAAGATCTTGGATGATCTTTTATGGGCCAAGGCTAATTGTTTTTATTCTGTTCTTGTTCTCCTCAATCTGTCTGCAGCCTTTGACACCATTGATCACTGTCTCTTAATTGATATACTCTCTCACCTCAGGTTGTCTAACTCTTTTCTCAACTGGTTTAAATCTTATCTGTAAGACAGATCTGTTGCAGTGGTCACGGTTGGTCAGGCTTTTTCTCCCAATCCATTGTCTGTTGGAGTTCCACAGGGTTCTGTTTTGGGTCCCCTATTGTTCTCTCTTTAGGCAAGCTCATTAGCTCTTTTGCCTTTTTTACCATCTGTATGCCGACAACACTCAGCTGTATCTTTCCACCCCTCATCTTTGTTCAGGTCTCGAACAGTAAGTTTCGTTTTGTCTTGCAGCTGTTTCTCAGTGGATGTGGCACTGGTGTTTGAAGCTCAGTATTTCCAAGACCAAGCTTCTTGTTTTTCCACCGAAACCTACCGTGCAATATTCCTTTTCTATTCTAGTTGACGATATCTATATTTGACCTGTGCAGGAAGCCTGCAGTCTTAGTTACATTTTTTATTCTTCCCTGTTGTGTATCCCCCAGATTAGACCATAGCCAAGGCATGCATATTCTTTCTCTATAATATTGAAACCGTTTCTTTCAGCCTCCACTTCCAAGATTCTGGTACATGTCCTAGTGGTCTTCTGATTGGATTTGTGTAACCTCCTTCTGGCAGGGCTTCCTCTTTCTTACCTCCTTTAATTTCTGTCCAGCATTCAGCTGCACACATCATCATGCCTGCTCACCACTTCGATCATATTTCTCCTTTATTGTCATCCCTCCATTGACTCCCTCTCCCTTTCTTTTTGTTACAAACTTCTGTAGATGACTGTTAAAGCCCTGCATGGGCTGGCCCCTCCTTGGAGCTTGTTTCTCCTTACTTTCCCACTCATGCCCTCTGATCTGGTAATCAAGAACTGCTGTCCCAGTAAAAGATTTTCACTTCTCTGGCCCAAATCTGCCCCTTTTAACTTGCTGCCCCTCACTCTTGGAATCTCCTTCCCCCATGAGCATGGTTCATCACCTTTTTAACCAGCTTTAAAAATGAGTTAAAGACAATACTGTTCAGGGAAGCATTCCCAGACATTACATGATTGTTATCCAATGTTTATTTTAATTTGTTGTTTGTTATATTTTATTGTTTGAATGTTAATATGTATTAATATATACAATGTTTGTTTTTGTAGAATGTATTTTATCTATTTTAATTGATTATATGTACAGCACCATGTAAATTTACAGCACTTTATAAATAAAACATAATAATAATAATAATAATAATAATAATAATAATAATAATAATAATAATAATAAATATGATATAACAAATAAAATAAACATCTGCTCCAAATATACAGTATACAGAAAACTTTCTGTTTCAAACCAAGTAATACTTTTTCTAAATTCTCTCCATACACTCAATTCTCCAAAACTCTATACAGACTCCTCTATTTCAGACTCCCTAATCCAATTCATTCTACACTTGTCTTCAACTTTATGTGTTTTTCTCCACAGGACTCTCCTTCAGAGCATTCCACAATCTGTGAACAGTTGGCTCTAACCAGGCTTGCCAGGTTCTTACTTCACATCTATCCAAATGGAAACTCATCTCCTCCACATTAACTCTTTATACCTCTAGTAAGTCACTCTAGGTAATTTATATTGCAATAACTAGTGAAATTATCCTAAGGATTTTTTTAAAAAAACTGTGAAATAAAAGGAACATTTTTCTTTTCAATTTTGTTGGTTCTTTCTCAGACAGTAGGCTTTATATGGTGTTAAGGTAGCAAAAATGTGAGAACAAAAAGGTGGTGACTTTATGCCAGGATGTCATGACAACATGGGAACAGATTTCTGGGATCATTGCTTGTTTATTGTTTAAAATAAAAGTATTTCAAGTACTTTCCAGTCACAAGTAAAGTTTTCTGGGTGACAAATCTGGAGAATAACAAGCTCTGCTGGTAAACTTTCATTTCCAAGGGGAGGTGGACTTAATTTTACCCTCTGTGGGTATAAAAGTCAGGTTAAATCACTGAGGGGGGTTGCAGACTGCCAGAAATAGTGCAAATTGAGTCCACTATTAGGGTTACGGTTAGTGCTAGGGAATCATGGGAATTGTTTTTTTTTCTGAGACATTGAGCCTTCTCTGTCAGAGAGCTCTGGTGCCACAATAAAATACAGTTCCCATGATTCCCTAATGCTAACCCTAAAAGTGGACTCAATTTGCACTATTTCTGGTAGTTTGCAACCCCCCTAAGTGTGAATATGTGCTTTCAATAGGGCACATGTAATAGAATTGGGCAGAAGTGATGATTCCCTTCACAATGTTCTCTCTATGCAAAGAAGCAGAAAAACCTGGTTAGCTCAGTTTAGAGGAAAAGCTCAAGGAGAAATTAATGTGGAAGTTTCCAAACAAGGGAAGGAAGGTCTGGAAAAAGAAATATCATCTGTCACTTAGGTTGTAAAGAAGTTTTGTTTTCCAGCTGCTCATGTACAGCATTTCTCTTTCTCAGGGCCTTTACACACTGCCAGAAATAATCCAGCTTGAGACCACTTTAACTGTCCTGGCTCAGTGCTGAGAATCATGGGAACTGTAGTTAATTGTGGCACCAGAGCTCCTTGACAGAGAAGGCTCAATGTCTCAGAAAAAACTACAATTCCCATGATTCCCTAGCCATGAGCCAGGACAGTTAAAGTGGTCTCAAGCTGCATTATTTCTGGCAGTCTGTAAAGGCCCTCAGTCAGTGATTGAGATGGGCTATTAGAACAAAACAGGAACCAGTTAGGACTCCAAGTTTAGATGTAACAACAAACATTGTTTGAGATAAGCTATAGTTTTCAGGATGAGTTGACTGAAAAATAATACCTGGTTGTAATCTGTTCTGGTTTCAAAGTTAGATCATAGTTTAATCATGGTTGCATGCCATCCAAACTGTGGCTGGATTTAGATGATAGTGTTGATGATGAGAACTGAGATTCCCTCTGCAATGAAGTGAAGGTATCTTCTGAGTTACAAGCCATTCCACAAGTGGAACAAGCCCACTGAATTCAATCCAATTTTGTGTTTTTGTTTTTATCAGGACTCTATTATAGTAAGTCAAGGTTAGAAGTCTATACAGTAAAGAACTGCCAAATGATGTTTGCAGTACCATTATTTGGTTAATTACAAATAATTTTGGTTGGTTTGTAAATGAAATGATGTGCTTGTCACTTAAGTGTACCTTACTGAAATCTCTCATTCCCAATTTCTCTTTATATCTAGACTCTTTTCTAAACACCTCAAGTTTGCTCCTACTTTCTCCACCTTTCACTCAATGAATCAATCAGATAATGCTCTCATTTGGAAATGCTAATGCTCAGCTTTACATGGCAGTTAGTCAAGACACTGTGACAATTCTATTTAGCTTATGGTAAATATTTCAGTTCAAAAAAATCCCTTTCCTTGCAAGCTTAATAAGCTGTCACAGCAGTTGCAGCAGTGTAAAATGGATTTGAAATCCTCTTTAAATATTTTCATCTCTGACTTTATATTGTTCATTGGTTGTTAAAGCTCTTTTGGATTTCCAGCATTGAATATCCAGGATTCGCTGTCACAAAAAATAAAAAATAAAAATAAAAACCAGCATTTAAATGTTTTAAAGTTTCATGGGAAAAGGTGCTTTTGTCACAAATGGGGGAAGAATGGATTTCAAATTTCACCCAAACTATTTTCTACCACAGCAGGATTTTTTTCAAAAGCAGCAAGAGGTCTTTGTACAATCCATTTAGCATCAGGACTACAGTTTAAGGGCCTTCCATTTCCAGCATCCTGAAACATGTTCATGGTATGTCTTTAGCAAAGAAAGACTGAACTTAATGTGAGTGACCATTCCTTAGAACTAGAATTTGTGGAAGAATCCCAGGGATTAACCACAGAACCCTAAAAGTTAATAGTAGATAGTCTTTCTTTTTCATTTCTTGTGAAGTCAAATTTGAAGTTTTGGAGTATCTTGCTGACAAGAAAAAAAAAGTTAAGTAACTCCATCTGTAAATTTAATTGATGAATGCCAAGCTGTTTCTCTTACTGTTGCCTGTATGCAGTGCTGTATTTTGTGAGTATTTTGGATAATGTATTTTGCATTGTACGTTGCTAGCTGATAATACACTGATGTTTGAACAGCAAAGAGGGCTGCACTAGCTAAAGGGAGGTCTGTATCTATTTCCACATTTGGCTACAGGATTCATTTGCAGAGCTTCCTAGCCAAAATCACTGTCAGGGCATTCACACAACCCTTTCTAATACATTAACCAAATGCATGAAGGGGAAATAGATTTAGGTCTGATTGCCATACATAAAGAGTTGACACATCCACTGGCCACACCCATGGCATACACCTATATTTATATACAAATATTTATCACAAGCAAGAATCCCATTTGGCCCAGAGTTTCCAAGAAACAATATGACTTCCTGCATACATACAGACCTTTCCTATTAATGCTGATCATGTGGCTATGTTGGGATATGGCTAGCAAGTACATAACAGCTTTAAATCATGGCCCATAGAAGCATGTCTACTCTGAAACTTTCCTTTGGTGAAATAATTAGTTCATTTATTATAATATCCTTTGTTTTTCAGACTGTCAGAGATATTTAGGGTAACATTAAGAAAAATAACACATGTACTCAAGTGAATTCCTTGGAGAAAGGACAGGATTGATAAAATATTATCATGGGGAGATGAGTGACACACAGTGCCTCTCTCACTGTAACACCGGAAGGGCCTCTCTTTATCCTTGGCCCTTTTTTGATTCAGGATTTCCCCCCACCCATAATCATCAAATTTGCTTCCTTTCTGAACTTAAATTCTTTCCCAGTATATACTTCTTTTGCAAAGTGCCCTGAAGACATCCATTCTGCTATATCTCCTTATCAATTTCTTTGTATAGTGATGCATTTTTCCACAGTATCAAACACACTACTGATTCTAAACAAATTGGTACAAGCCTGTCCATGCTCAAGTTTGTGAGGGAGATTCACCTGGTTGTCCCATTCTTGGTGACATGAAAGGCTCTTATTTGTGATGATATCACTTGGGACCTGGTTAAGAACTGAAATGTCAGCTAGATATTGGAAACTACTGTTGAATGATTACTAGATTAATCAAACTCTGAGTTTGATTATCGATAGACCTACCTACTCTGGATGACATTTTTTGCTAATTTTGTTCTTGAAGGAAGCACCAAGAAAATTTAGCAATCTTCTTCCCAACATGTGAAAATCTTCAAAAACTGCACAGTTTTCAAAGAATATTTATAAATCATGACTCATTCTATGCAAAATTTGCATTTGGTATTTTTACAAGAAAAAATTCCTATGCAGAAAATACTGTGGTTGAGGATTTTTTTCTGCATAGAATTCACTTTTTTGGGCACACACGGCATTTTCTGTACAGAAAATAATTTTTCTTGTTAGAAAATATACAGAAGACATAGTTGTTGTTGTTGTGGGCCTTCAAATAATTTCACTTATGGCAACTTATCACAAGAATTTCTTGGCAAAATTTGTTCAGATGAAGTTTGCCATTGCTTTCCTCTGAGGCTGAGGGTGTGTGATTTGCCCAGGATCATCCAGTGAGTTTTTATGGTCAAGCTGAGGTTCCAACCCTGGTGTCCAGAGTCCAATGCTCAAACCACTATGCCATGCTGGCATATAATGTCTTTTGAACATACAGAAGACATTATATATATGGCATTATTATTATCTTGGTTTTACAGTCTATGTGTTACCGACAGGAATTCTGGACCATTCAGAATATGCCCACGAACCTAGGAATTGGTGAGGTATCATCAGATCATGTGGTATTTCTCAAGAACTGTCCTTTTTGAAATTCTTCTGTTGAGATCCTATTTATGGTAACTCCATTCAAATGTTCAGTTAGATTGTTTGGAATTGCTCCAAGAACCCCCGATCACCATTGGAGCCATGGTTGTTTAATTTAGCCAAAGAGACTAAGGAGATTACTGCACTACACTCTTATAGTGCTGCTATTCCACTTTTACTTCTCTGGCTGCCTCCTGTTGCATTTTGGGATTTGCAGTTTAAGAAGGGGCATTTAGACTTCGCAGCCAGAGAAGCTCTAAGGCTTCACTGAACTATAAACCTCAGAATACAACAGGAGAAAGCCAGAGCAGTTAAAGTGGAATAGCAGCACTATAAGAGTGTAGTGCAGTAATCTACTAAATCTCAGTTTCTAAGTCTTAATAGTAAATAATATTTTCCCTCTCTCTTCAGTTTGATGTTCCTGAGAATTGCCATATCTATGATTACTACTTTCTTTTTTCTCAACCGTAGTTATGTCTAGCTTAAGATATTTTAACTCATAATTATAAATTTGAATCTCAAAGTTCCATAAGATTTTTACTTCACAATGTTTGTCAACTTTTTCAGACTTAATATTTCTATCAGTTCTTTCCAGATGGTAATTTTTTCCCCATCACCAATATATTCATTCCAATGTATCATTACATCCACTTTATCAAGGCGTTTCTTATATTCACTCTGTGCAATCTTGTTTTCATTTACTATTTATAGGTTTCTTTCCCCTCAATATTTACCTTCATGATTTGCCTTGATGAAGCACCTATTATTGAGTGGGAAATATAAATCCTTCAGTTTATTTTCCATTCTCCTGTTCTCTAGCCATTCGCAGATGTTTCCCTTGTCTTTTTCCTTCTTTACTTTTAATGTATTGACAACGTAGTGATTTGTTTTGCTAGACTACAATGTGATTCTTCATAATCTTATTTTTATACATGTATTTTTCTTCTTCAATTTTAAATAAATTCTCCATATTAACGTTTTGCTTTGCTTTTTTGGTATAATCATTCAAGGATCTTTTCACTTCTTAATAAAATATTTTCACTTGTAACAATACCTTGCTACTAACATTACATGCTAGATATAGCCAATCAATATCACTTTAAGGATGTAAAACGTGGTTTGTTTTCCTGATTTTCTGAGTTTTTCTATATGGTACATAAAGTTATGTTTGAGTCCATTTAATAATTCCAGCACTATATTGGATAACTAGCATGGTCAAGAGTTTATGGTTTGAATGATGTTTCTACTGCTAGAATTTTTTAGATTGTTAAGAGCCAGCAACCTCTTTCACTCTCTTATGCAGAGTATCATTAGGCTGTAATATCTCCAAATTTACATCACAATGGTGGTTTGGGTAGTGGTGGTGATTACTATTCAAGATTAACATCATAAACCATATCAGTCTTTCTGCAGAGACTGTTATAGCCATTAAAAATGGTGTCAGAAAGTTCTTTGCAAATTGAAGTAAACAATATTTATGTTCTGAATATTGTGTATCCTTGAATCTGTGACAAACACCACAGTGATTCAGCCTCTGAGATCTCTTTTGTCATTGAGAGAATAGTTTTATTTGATGGTTATTTAGGTCTGCTGTTTGCCTGGGTCCCTTTAGTCCTGAACAAATATTTAGTGGAAACCTACTGTCTTCTCTAAAAACATCCCAAAATTGCTAGAGTTAAACCAAAAACAGCAGAAACATAAATTATTGATTAGATATAAAAGTCTCTTTTAAGTAAATTCTCGTGCTTGCTGATGCTTCACCAGAATCTTTTACTGTTCCCTGGTTGTTTGAAAAATCTCTTCAAAGTTTTACTTTACTTTTCTCTAGATTGTTTTAGAGAACAGTAGAAATTTTTAAAAAGTATGCTTTTTTTCTTGAGAAATGTCTGTTTACCAGAAAATACATGCAAGTGCATCAAGAGCGATTATTATATTTCTTAAATCCCAAGTATTCAGTTTTTTACTCTGGTATTTATATGTAAGCCCCCCTTTAAAAAAAGTAACTCCTGCACGGTAAAATTAATGCAAGAGTTCAGGTCCTAATTTGGCATAATCTGATAAGTATTAAGAATCTCTCTGCTATGCAGTTGTCTTATGCAATATTTGTTTGAAAATGTGTGATAGTAGTGAGGTCCAAAGCAGAGCAGTAAATTAGCAAAGCAGAAGATGAACAACAACCAGTCCTACATATATCCACACACAAACACAGAGTTTGGCAGAGAAAAGAAGTAGCTCCATCTTCTTTGTGAAACATTGAAGTAGCTTTCCTTGCAATACTTGTCCATAATTGAATATATGGTTTAATGAATGAGAGAGTAGAAAGAAAAATGATAGCTGCAGGTTAGAGTTATGCAAGAAAAAAAGTGGGTGTGGGTAACCAAATGAACATGGCACCACCATAGCTCCTATGAAGTATAACATATACCAGTGATGGCAAACCTTTTAGATACTTAGTGCCCAAACATAAAGGTGTTCCGGCACTAAGTTTTACCTGGTGCCAGGAGGTGGGACTTCTGGGGGGAATGGGACCTCTGGGGGTGGGACTTCTGCCTTCTGTGGGGTGGAACCTCCTCTTCCCTCACCTAGGCCCTCAACTGCCTCTCCAGAGACAGCTGAAGGCCTGGGATGCAGGGAAGAGGAGGAACAGGCAGTTGAAATGACAGGAAAGTGGGGAAGAGGAGGAGCAGGTGCGTGCCCTCCAAAATGGCTTTATGTGCCAGAGAAGGCACATGTGCCATAGGTTCACTAACACAGGCATATACTAAGAATGTCAACCACAGAAAAAGTAACTGTGAGAGAAGTTTTGTTCAAATGATAGATATGAAACTTCATAGCCAATTCATTACAGGTCCAGTCCCTTTGTAAAAGCAGTAAACAGTCAGTTGAAATGTCAAGAATTATGACTGAGGGTTGTCACTGTCAGGGTTCGAATCCCTGCTTGGCCATGGAAACCCACTGGGTGACTTTGGGTGAGGCACACTTTTCAGGTCTAGAAAATCCTGTGATAGGTCCAGTTTCCATAAGTTGGAAATGACTTGAAACTTGAGCACATAACAACAACAACAACAGATTTGTACATGTTTGCAAAAATAAGGAAGGAGAAATGTAACGTTTATCTTATGTTCTACATGTCAAAAACAGGAATTCTGAATTGACATTTTTAGGTGTGCAGCATTTCCATATTTTAGATCCTCTAACTACACTATTTTTAATGGTCTTTAAATATCTTACTTGATTTTATATATTTGTCCATTTAACAATGACAATCTAATTTTCCATCAAAACCTAGATGCAAGAATACATGCAAGAATTTGTTACTGATAAATGGTATCAGGTCAACTTCAACTTATGGTGAGATCTTGCAGAGTCAGGGCCATGATTTCTTTTGTCTATTAATCTGGAATGCAGTCTTCCTCTTTTTTTTT
>CM034708.1:39572890-39590193 GCA_020142125.1 Phrynosoma platyrhinos
ATTCATTTAGATTAACCAGGTATTCCTGTACTATCTCTTTACTTATTTATGCTGAAATTCTCCTATTCTGTCCACTGCTCTATTATCCTCAGGTTGAGCACCCTTTGCCTTTTCTGAGAAGACTGAAACCATGGCAATTCTATGGTTGAGACATCTCCAGGTCTCCCTGTCTTCTCCTGCTCTGCCCAGCTCCTGCAAACTCATATTCGTGGTCTCTTTAATAAAATTCATCCATCTAGCATGTGGCCTTCCTCTCTTTCTACTTCACTCCACCTTTCCTAACATTATTGTCTTTTCCAATTATTCACGCCTTCTCATGATGATGATAATAATAATAATAATAATAAATTTTATTTATAACCCGCCCCTCTGCTCGGCAATCGGGGCGGCATACAACAGAATTAAAAATACAACAAATAAAACAATTCCTACCTCCCACCTCTTACCCACCCACCCCTTAAAACTGAATTAAACCGTCATGAGTTAAAAACAGCTGAGTTAAGATAAAATATAGCAGGTCACTTTCATGATGTCACAATATCAACATTACAATATTTCAATGTATCAATATCGATATTCAATATATCAATCATCAGTATTCAAGATTACAGCCGGGCGGTTATGATGTGTCCAAAGTACAACAATCTTAATCTTGTTGTCTTGCTTTCTAGGGATATCTTTGGCTTGATTTTTCTAGAACCCATTTGTTTATCTTTTTGGCTGTCCATGGAATCCTCAGAACTCTTTGCCAGCACCACATGTCAAATGTGTTGATCTTCCTCCTATCTTATTTCTTGACTGTCCAGCTCTCACATCTATACATGGTAATAGGGAATATGATAGACCCAGTACTCTCCAATTATTTAGCATTATACTTGCTTTATTTATTTTTATTCATCTCCACCCAAGTAAAAATGATCAAGTCCCAGTTGTTGAGAATGAGGGCTTGGCCCAACTGTGTTGCATGCATTTTTGTCTTTCTCAGTAATAATATTTGTCAACTAGTTTTTGACTGCCATTGTAAAATTAATGTTTTTTTTTTTTAAAAAGATATACAGAATTCTATATTACAGGTACAGAATTTTGTTTTTCTTTCCATCATTTTGTGCTGCTAGTTCATGTTGTTGGCTGAAAGGGCCACAGACATCTTTTTCTAAAAGGACAATCAAGGCATATTAGCCACAACACTTGACTTTGTGCCTACATCTATGTACACTGTATATATTGTTGGAGACAGAGAGATAGACTGAAACTTGTGTGAGATGAAACCCTCTATTTTGTGGATGGCTGCTTTCCATCAAGCTCAGGAAGACCGGGGATCTCTTTTGCCTGTTGTTCCATATTCCTGCACCACTCCTCTCAGCTTTTAAAAAGTAGGCATGGGAGGCCATGTTATCAGAAACTGCTGCTTGCCTTTCCCTTGTAGACCAAGGGAGGGGGATGTAGATCTCTACTTGATGGACTTAAAGCTTGAGGGTATTTCTGTATTAGTGTCTGTGTGTGTCTGTCACACAGAAGGGCAAGCTCAGGCTGAAGTCACCCAACAGGTTCACCCACTTCCTAATGAGAAGGTTAGGCTGGCTAGGTTATCCTTACCCAGATGATTCAAAGTGGGCAGTGTGGTTTTCCTGGGGATTGCTTGGCTTCGCAGGGTGGAACACTCACACCCACTACCAGCTGGCTAATCCCAAAGGAATTAAGGAAAGGGGGATTTGGCAGCAGGTCTAGAAATGTTGCACTAGCACAAAGGACATGAGACACCTCTTTTTGGGTTTAAACAGGCCACAACTTTTATTTTGCTGTATAGGGTCTATTTACAAGGAATAAACTTCCAACAGTTTCACCACATGTGTGTGTGAAGGTGTGACCCACCCAGATGGGTGGTCCTTCACCACATGTGACAAAGATGTAAACAAATAATGACAACAAATTTATAAACCCCTCCCTGCTGGAAATGACATATGATGTCATATGACATCATTAAATAATGACGTCATGCATTTAACTGTATACGTCACTTCCTTTAATTTAACCTTTTCCAAATTTACCCCAAATAATTTAATTAGCCAGATTAATTTTCCTGTGGGGTGGAGGTCATTATCCACCACAAGAGGGGGGCAGCCTAGCTAGGCATCCCCTCCCTCCCAAAAAAAAACCACTTTTCTAATTTGTTTGGAGAGTGCCTTAACATAAATCTCCGAACCTTCAGCAGAGAAGTGAAACCCATCCCCCCTGTACAGCTGCGGCCTATCCAATTTAATTCCTAAATGTTCAACTATAAAAATGCCAAGTTTAGACAACTACTTGGCCACATGACAATTAAGCCACTGTCGAGCACTGTTGATAGCAGCATCTTTGCGATCTCCAGGCCAGCTACGCCTTGGCAGGAGCTTAGTCCAAAGCATTACAGCTCCAGGTAAAATCTTTAATTTCCTGCAGATCTCTCACCATCTGCTTTTCCAGCTGAAGACAAGGGACTTTGACTAAGTCATTTTCCCCCAGGTGTATTACTAGGACCTGGGGTTGTGAATACGACCCAGCCAGCTGTATGATCCAAGGAAGGAGCGCTCCCCACATCATATCCCTTTGGCCAAACCACTGAGTAGTTCCAATGTTTGAGAGGCCCAAGGTAGAATCACACTGGTGCTCAAGGAGGTGGCGTTCTGCCCAGAAGACCAAACTGTGGCCCACAATCCATATCTTGCAATGGAAAAAATCAGCTGAAATTCAAATAAAGCAAATTAGCATAGCTGATCGGGAGTCATGTTCCCCAAAGCTGAACATAGGACTTAAATGCTCGTGAATGCCACCGGCCAATTTGGCAAATATCAGCACCACTCAAGCCATGAGTGGCCACAGCTGTTGCTGCTCCAACGCAGAAGGAGTGAGAAGAAAAATAAGCCAGAGGCAACTTAGCTCACCTTAGCGTCTCCTTCAACACTGCCCTAAATTGAAATTGAGTTAAGAGCATGGCTGACAGATGTATAAAAAGATAACCTGTCACATTTGGCCTAATCTTCAAATAATTGGTTATCGCCAACAAAGGACAAATTTGCCCACTAGGCGCTCTAGCTAAGGAAATGGATTTACCTTTTGCTAGCTGATCAGTTTTGGAGTGCCTAATGTAAATCTAAATCCCCTGATCTGTTAAGACAATATCCAAAATTAAAAGTGCTTGAATGAATCAGAACTTTCCAAAGTCTATGATTATGGCAAAGTTTTATTTTTTCTATGTGTCAAGTTGACATTTGATCCTATGGCAGCTGCCAAAATCCAGAAACAATTTCCATATCATAGATACTGCCCCACATCTCAGACATCTTCTCATCATACTTCTCACTTAGCATGCTTCTCATTCCCACATTAGCATTATCAATTTCTTGTCATTTGATTATATTTACTGTTCTCTCAATCTCCTACTTGCCTTGCAGAATTATCTTATTTTTTTAAAAAATGAATAATTTTGCTCTATTGCAGTTATGCTAACAGACTTTCAACAGTTCACAAAAGAAGATAATACATTACTATAAGTTAAAATTTTAAGTAATGTTCTGTAAAAACATTTGCTGGTCTCAAGACAGTGATATTTATGTACGTATTTATTTAAATATTTATGTTTTGCATAAGGATCTCAGAATGGCACACAATAAAATCAGTTTCAAAGAATTTAAAACAATAAACTTGGCTGATATTTGATATCACAGTTTAGAATTTGTAACCTAGGAGATTATAAATCTCATAAGCATAAAATCCTGGTTTAGCTCTCCTGCATTCAAATCTAATTCAGGCTGGAACCAGGTCCTATCACATGGCTTTCCCCCCAAAAAAATGCCTTCTGAATACAGCCAGGCTCCAACGTGGCTCACTTCATCAATAATCCTAAGGTAACACAAACCAGCTTCCATACACAATACCAGCTAATAGAAACAATGCATCATACCATCATGAATCTATAGCTATATATAACTCTATATATCAAAAGCATACAGAGATCAACAAACATATCAACAGTACTACACAAAGCATTAGATGACCAAGTGGGTATCAAATACCTATCACTTAGCACCTATCAATTAGCATACCTGATGTAAACCCTCCTTTAGACTCTTGTCATCCCACAGCATGATCACAAAAAACAAAATGTCCAAATGAGGCATCATGACCTAGTATCATACCTTCCGATTGAAATTATATGTAATATAATGTGTATGGTCAGAGTATACATCAGAGTTGGATCATATACATGATACATATCATGGTTCCCCAGAACAATAATCATGGCAGGATTAGCCCATCCTGACAGCTTTACAGTAAGTTGAGGGGTGGGGAGTTGAGCACAGTGAAGGCAGGAGGAGAATACTAACCCCCACAGTGCCTGAAAAAAAGATATTCACATGTGTAAGGGACATGTGCACTTTTGTATATCACTATTTGAATTCCAGCCATAGATACATGCATCTTAACAATAATATCTGGTGGATTAGAAGCCCACTATCTTTTCCCCTCACTAATCCTCTAAAACCACAATCCACTACACAGAATTTCTCATGCTTCACAGACATGATGTATAGATCTTCCAACAAACAACTGTATTGCTTCTGGTCCTGGAAGAAATACACACACACACATAATGATTAGTTAGTACTGTATGACTCATCTTTCATGAATATATCCATTTCCCTTTAAAAGCCATCCAACATGCATCTACTAGAAATAATGCAGCTTGATACTACTTTAAGCTGCATCCTATGAAATGTTGGGATTTGTAGTTTTGCAAGGTTTTTAGTCTTTTCTGGCAAGGAATGCTAGTGCTTCACAAAACTACAAATTCCAGGATCCTGTAGAATGGAGCTATATGGCAGATAAACTGAAATTGCTACAGTGCAGATGCACCCCAAGTTATGTAGTCATCACTATTCTTATAGTAACAAATTCAACAGTTGTAACTTTGCTGTCTATGAAGAAGTATTTTCTTTTATCCATCCTGAGTCTCATGGTGATAGATTGTGGGAGTTGTACTTGAAAATACTTGGAGGGCTAAAGGTTTACTAGCCTTGACTGTTATCACAATGACCTAGGCATGAACCCTTACTTTTAAAAAAGAAAGTCATACCTTGTTTTACATAAAATTCCTAAGCAAGCAAAAGGTTAAAAAAGATTGTTGCTGATATTTCATACATTCATGGTATGTAAAGTGGATTATACAATGAATAAAAGATAACTGCCTCTGTTTTTTTAAGATTAACATGAAATGTGAAGCCTATTACCATATGAAAGTTATCAGCACATATTCTCCATCCCCAGTGTGCTTGAAGCAAGATTGTCTAAAGAACTTAAAAACACATGATCAAGCTGAAGAAAAGGCATTTATAATTTAAATTAACATAATCAGCACTTGTCCTGGTAAGTATTCAATTTTGCTTTTAAGTGCTTTTAATTATTAAAGAGAGTGGAGTTAACATGGCAGTGGGGCTTTGTAAAAAACAAAAGATACAAATAAGATTATAAAGAGCTCAAGAGTTAAAAAGATGAAATGTCAAATACTGATAGTGTTGCTTTATACTTGCCAGTTTTCACATGGAAAAAAAAAGGAGAAGTCTTTTCCTTCAATGTGTATCAGGAGAATTTCTATTCACTTTGTTGTTAATAGTGTTTGGTCAATGTAGAAAGCAAGCAACAGCTTTTGAATATCCAATGAAGTGAGCTGACTCAACTCTGGAGTTTATCACACAGAGGCAAATCCCATGCAGAAACAGGATTTTAAAATCTGCTAAACATCTAAAAATGTGGGTTGTTTTCAGAGATGTTGGCAGAAAGACAAATAACATGAAAATAACCCAAACGGAAAGTCAACAAAAACCATTCTTTTCTACTTTCTGAATTTCCTGAAAGTAAAAAAGGAGTGGGTTTTGTTGGCTTTTGGTCAGGTTATTTTCATGTTATTTCTCTTTCATGCAAATGTCTGAAAAACAGCCTGCATTTGTGGGGTTTTTTTCTACTTTCTGTTCAGGTTGACCCCCAATGTCATGTGAAAAACAACCCACAAAAATGGGTTGTTTTCACTTTAAATCTAGTTTCTGCACGGGATTTGTCCTGTGTGATAAACTTGTCTGTTTTGTCCCTGAGTTCTAAAGAAGTTAGCCTAATGTAGTCCAACACTGTGCCAGAAATTTTTCAATGTTTTTCCAGCAATTTTTACTTAATTTGGTATCAAAGAAAAATTGCTTTTGTTCTCCCTCTATTTCCTCAGTGAGAATGAACATTTCAGGAAATGTCTCATGGCTAGAGAATTTTTCTGCTTGCCTTAATTAAGAGGTGACCAAAGAGTGACTCCTATTATATAAAGACACATAATATTATTTTAAAATTATACTTCTAATTCTGATTATACACTTATACATTACATAATGAAAATCCCTTCTGTCTTTCATTATATAATCATCACTTTGGCAATCTACATCTTCCCAGCTTCCTGCACATGTTCTGATGGGGCTTTATGATATCAGGATGTAAAGGTGGCTGAGAAGGTTATGAGCAATGGAAAGGAAAGTGTGTGTGTGTGTGCACAAGCACACATGCACACACTGTTTTCAATTGCCTCACAAAATAAGCTCAAAAACATACCATCAAAAGAAATTTAAGACAAATTCTATATGCAGATGGATCTTGTAGCTCCATTTAGACTAAAGAAAGAAGCTGGTAGCATGAGTTCTCGTAGAATTGAGTCCACTTCCTCATATGCATAGGGTACATGCTACCAGCTTCTTTCTTTCAGTTAGTCTCAAAGGTGCTACAAGATCCTTTTGCATACTGATTTCTAGACTAACATGGTTATGTCTTTAAAGCAAATTCTAGTTTTTCTTTCTTGAAAACTAGGCAGGAAAACAGACACTGAAGCAAATGTTAGATTACCATTTCTCATGTGTGCTCTAGAGATGGAATTCTGCATTGGCAGAGAGTTAGACAAGGTTAGCCCTAGTCCATCTCTATGGTTCTATGTTACATAAAGGAAATAAATCTTAAAAGAAATTGGAAAATACATTTTAGCACCTCACTGCTTAGTACACAAATAATATCTGCTGGTTCTGAAACCTCTGAGAAGCCTTTCCTGTCTTGTAAGAGTTGAAGAAGATTCTGACAAATAATGTTGTTGCTGTATGCCTTCAAGTTATTTATGACTTATAGTGACCCTATCATGGGTTATTCTGGGGCTCAGAGATTGTGACTCAGCAGTGGGTTTCCATGGCCAGTAGGCTTCCACAGCTGAGCGAGGGATTGAACCGTGGTCTCCAGAGTCATAGCCAATGCTCAAGCCATTACATCACACTGTCTCTCAAATAATGTCATCTAACAAATAATAGTTTCTGTCATGATTTCAAAACTGCGACTAGAAATGTCCTCAAGGAAAGTATACTCTCCCCTTCATTTACTCTATGTTGCTCCTCTTCACAATGTATTAATTAGGTTACAGGAGAGAAGAGAGGCCATGCTTTCCCCTCATTTAGATCTTCAACCAGGTCTTTCTGCCATCTGTTAAAATAGGACAAGAAAGCATGTTTTGGGGTGTCAGTAAGGTAAAAAATGTTGTCATATATGCTGTCAGTATTTTCCTTTCCAGTTTAAACATAACCAATAACTGTTTCCAAGCAAGATAGGAACACGTTGTTACTTGCATTAGCATAAAGGATGGGTGTGAGGAGGAGGGAATTGAAAGGATTCCTTTTTGAATGTATATCAGGGGAGTTCAATTTTTCTTTCTCTTTACCTGTAATGGAAGCAATAACTGTTAATGCATGGGGGAGGAAAATACTCTTATCATTGTTAAGGCCAACTGTAAAGTCCTCCTCAAATTTGCTTCTCACACGACCCCTTTGCATCATTTCAAGGTTTTGCTTGTTTCAGTTTTGAGATGAAGGTACTTCAGTGAAAATTTCTGGCCTGCCTTTCTTTCTAACTTGGAATCCACTTTTCAATGTGAAGTGGTATAATTGATTCCACCACTTCATTTAGAAAGTGGATCTTCAGCCAGTGAGATCCAACTATGCACGCGCATGCATGCGTGCATGCACACACACACTATCTCTGGAACTGCATTCCACATGCTGATGGTATTCCATCCAAAAATTATTTCATTTATTCATTCATTCACACACACACACACAAATTAATAGTGGCAGTTCATGCCTCCAAAGGAAAGCTTTTGTTACTACCACTGGTGCACATATTATTTTGCTTCATGTTCAGTAAATGAAATAAATCACCTGTTAATTCATACAAATGCAGCAGCACTGGGAGGTTCTAAAAGAATGCTAAAAGTGAGGAGAGCAAAATGTAAGGAAATGATAGCAAGGTATCATTGAAATATTAATAGACTACTAAGAATAAATGGCATATGTACAGAACTTACTCTTAAGTTTCTGTAACCTGAAACGACCACCTTCTGTCATTGCCAGTCTTCATAGCAATTCCCCTTTGCTCCTGCCTTCCCTTTGATATGTTTAGCCACAAAGTCAGTACCTGTGGCTACTCACAGGGTAGCTTGGTAGCTATAGACTTCTCAGAAACTTGTGATCTATTTTTCAAGAATGACATTTGTTCCTCTGAGTGGCCCCCTACTGATGTTTTCTCAGCCTTTTTGGATGACTGCTGGTTATTCTTCATTTCTGGAGCTCTGCTATTTAGTCCTGTGCAGAATGAGATTGGTAATAACTGTGCTCAAACTCCCTTTTGGTGTCATTGCACTTTTGAGGGGTTATACTTTTCTTGCACAAAGCAATAAAACCTGATTATCCTGTTCCTCAGCAGGCTACAGCCAGATGACATTGAACCTATACTGGAAGAAGGTCAAGAGACAGAGTTGCATGTGCCTTTGCACTGTATTTTACCATGATTTATTACTGGTTATGTCCTTTTGCCAGTCACTTTGACTTAAGTGCTGCATCAAACACATGACATGTTCTGATCAATTGTAAGGAGAGGTCATAGAGATATGGGAAGGAAATGGGAGAAATACTATTTCAGCAAGGTGTAAATAATATAAATGTCTTCATGGTGACACTTGATGTTCAAAAAAAAATTTGGAAAATGAAAAGGAAGGCAGGAACTGGCTTTATAAAAATACACAACTTCAGCCACCTCATGGCCTAACCTTAAAGATTGCCATTGTAGCATGACTCGAGATCAGCTTTCTGAAAACAAAGGAAAATATTTTAAAAAGTAAAGGACTATTTCTTTATTAAGTCTTGTATAACTTTATAGGGCCCCCATGAGAGCCAGCATATTGCAGTGGTATGAGTGTTGGACTAAGAGTCTGGAAACCAGGGTTTGAATCCCCAACCAGCCACAGAAACCCACTGGGTGATCCTGGGCAAGTCACATTCTCTCAGCCTCATATGCAAACCTGCTCTGAAAAAATAGTGCCAAGAAATTCCTGTGATAGGTCTGCCTTATGTTTGCCATAAATTGGAAACAACTTGAACACACACAACACACATATTGCTTTATAGAAGATTCTATGCACTTATTCTTTATACCTATAGTTCAGTACATACATAGTTCACACATGATTTGAGCTCTACTTTATACTAGGACAGTATGGTACTTCTATCTTATAGGTCTGTCTTATTGAAAAACTTGCTACCATATGTTAGGTGAGATCACTTTTCCCTTGTCTAGCATTCTCTGAATGTGTTGGACTAAAGCTCTCATCAATCTTACATAGCATGTTAGTTGGCCATGTTGGCTGAGGATGATAGAAATTTCAGTTCAAAAACATTAAGAGGGTGCCAAGCAAGGGAAAACATGAGACAGATCCATATACACATTTTGACCCAAATATGGTAATACGAATGAACTGGATGCAATTCCAATCTGTCTGCTTATCTGCTGTGGTGTACCACATCTCTGTTTCATGCCTAGTCATCTACCCCATAGTTAGAACAGAATTTGTATCAAATCAATTTCTATAGAGAAAGTCTACTGGAATAAATTGGGGGAAAAGATATGCTAACCTGGCCAAAGAAGATTGTGTATCATGTGCATCTACTTTTATCTGCACAAGATTGTTGTGTTATAGATAGCATTAAGGTACTAATTGGGGATTATGGGATTTGTGTTTGTGCAACACATCTGAAGAGCACCAGGTTAGTTGGGGAAGGCTGACTTGTAAGATAAAGCAGTGAAAGTAATATTCTTCTCTAGTAGTGAGGGTCATGAAGTTAAGGTTAACTCAAGAAGTATGTAGCCAACTAGAACAAGAAGCACATTCATACAAGTGAGGATCTTTGTATATCCTCATGCCTAATTGACCCATCTTGGTGTTATCTAGAGCCCTGAGCCAAGCTGTATCTTAGTAATGGGTTTGTTGTCTTGAATGTAGTTTTGGAATGTGATGGTCTATGCTGTCACACAAGTGCATGATCATTGGTTTGGTTTGGATTCATTGGTCAAGATCTTGTTCAGTGATGGCAGAGTATAAAGCTCTACTGGCATATTTGTTCCAGACTTTGTATTTGCCCCTGTATGAAACATTAGCTTTATACACCAGGGGGCACTCCCACAGCCAATAAGTGGGCAGAGATTAGGGAGTTCCTGGGCACCAACTGGCTCTAGTTTTGGAAGCTGGAAAAAGAGCAATTGTCTTTCTGGACCTGAGAGGTCCCAGTGCTTCCATCAGATGTTTTCAAAGGGGGCAAGGATCATTGTATAAGGAGGTACTGAATATCTTAGGAGTGTAAATACTCAGTTATTTCATCCACACATACAAGGATGAATAAACAGTTATCTACCAACTGCAGGAGACAAACAAATATTTTTCTGCAGAATTCACCATGTCACAAAGTGTTGTATAGGAATTATTCTGCAGAAAAAAAATACACTTTTTATGCAAACTGTGTGTTTTCTGTGTAGAAAACACGTTTCCTGTGTAGGCAACAGTGTTTTCTGTAAAGGAAACATTAATTGTATAGAAAACTGCATAAAACATTACATGCATTTCCCTGCAGAATAATTTCTCCACAAGACTTCAATGTGTTCAAATGCCAGCAAAAGCTGCACAAAAATCTTGCTGCTTTGATATTCTTCCTAACAGAGTTTCCCTTGTGGTTTGACTTGGAAATAAATAGTGGCAAATATTCTTTCCACCACTAAAATACCATATCTTTTTTCTGTAGTAACCAAAGAAGTACATAATGTTGGTATAACAGAAGCTGTATATCACCAATAGGACTTTGGCATTGATCTCAAAGTGATTGTTAGAGTCTACAGCTGAGAATGAATGTACTTCAAGTGCACATTTTTTAATAAACCCAGAGGTGAGCAAAGAGAATCATCTTGTGATCTAAGCAATGTCCTGGTTCAGGATCACTCCATGGGTCCTTTCAGTGAAATTTTATTATCAAAACATTGTGGGTGGGTTTCTCCATACTGGAGAAACAATGCAGTTTGACACCACTTTAAGTGCTTTAGCTCCAGCCTATGGAATAATGTGGTTTGTAGTCTTACAATGTCTATAGCCTTCTTTGCCAAAGAGTGCTGATACCCCACAAAATTACACATACCAGGATTCTGTAGGATGGAGCTATGTCAGTTAAAGTTGTATCAATTTCCATTATTTCTACAGAGTGGATGGACCTTGAGTCTGATTCAAATGTTTTGGGGCTAATTCTGTAGGGGAGCTCTGCTAACTTTGTTCTGCCACAAATCTATATTGTTTCTCAGAAGATATGTTACAGGGAGGTTTTCTGTGAGAGCTCTGTTCATTATGATGTCTAACAGCACTACAGTGGATTGCAAATGTAGCAGTTGATGGACTGAAGTTGGGTTATTGTTATCCCCATGCAGTCCCAGACTATAGACCTATATCATTGATCATGATGGATGTTCAAACATTACTATTATTGTGCCTTATCCAACATCTGAACAAGTCGGCTGATACAACAGTCTACTTAACCTAAAAGTTAAGACTAACAATTAGTGAGCAAGCCTCTTCATTTTCATCATTTGCTTCTCTCAGAAAGTGATTGCTTCCAATCAAAACATTATGATTGTCTTCCTGTATTTCTGGGATCCCTCCCCCCCACACACAAAGAAGCCAACCAAACCAAAACAAAAAAGAGGAAAAAGTCACCTTCTTTAAGTTCCAATACATCTAGCTAAAAAGTATTTGACATGGGATTTATACATTTCCCCAAAGGCATATGTCTAGTTGTTGGGGATTAGGCATTTAAGCATTGTAAATTCAATTTAAATTGCAAATGGGAACTATCAGAAGGAAACACCTGTAAGTGTTAAATTGCCCTACTACTGGTTTTTAACCAAATCAATAATTTGTAGCAGGACAATGAATATGTACTATCCAATCAAAATAAATAGGAGCATCTTCTGATTATCATAAAAGCAATGAAATGGCTTGCACAGCATTCTTCCCTCCAATTTGTCTTTCACTCTGCACTATAAAGATAACAAGTGTGGCATCCCTGTAGACTGTATTGTTTTACCCACTGTGTTTTTTCTCACTGAAGTCTGGAGTGTATTTTTTTTTTTAATTTGCTGATGGAAACCATCAATTAGAAATCACAAGTGTGTTGAGGATAGAGAGAACAGGCAGAGGAGAAAGGGAGGAATTTCAAGGATAAATTAATAATTCATTTATTTGGTTACAAAACTCTTTCAGTTCACATCAAGTCTTTGTGAAAATTGTATCAGAAGACATAGGAGAACAGATATAAGCTAGAGAGCCACCTAATTATTGCCATTCATGTGAGAAGGAATCCCACAACTTCTTTTTGGTGAGATTTGATTCTGAACAGCTAAGTAGTTCTCCAGTGTCTGTGGATTATATGGGGCCTTTCTGAAAAGATTTATACAATGGGCCTTAGTATCCATTAGAGTTTGGTTCCAGGGCCCCTCGTGGATACCAAAATCTGTGGATGTTCAAGTCCCATTAAATACAATAGAAGTAAAATGGTGTTGTCTATTGAAAAGGGTACAATCATGGTTTGCTTCATGGAATATATATATGGTGTATATATATATATATATTCCAGAAGCATTTTTTCAAGCCACAGATGGTTGAATCTGTAGATACAGAATCTGGGCATGGAGGGCCAACTTTGGAACTAAGCCAGTTTAGTCGTAGGCTTTCATGGCCGGCATCCATAGTTTTTTTTGTGGGTTTTTTTCGGGCTGTGTGGCCATGTTCTGAAAGAGTTTCTTTCTGATGTTTTGCCAGCATCTGTGGCTAGCATCTTCAGAGAAAACTGAAATGGAAAAGCATGGGTGTATATATACTGTGAGACCCTGGGTAGGGAGGAGTGGTTCCCAGGTGAACTGTGTGTTGTTCTGTGTTGAATAGGTATTGTTCTGTGTTAATGGCATCGCTTCAGGATATGCAATCCAGGATATTGTCTGCTGTTCCCATGTAAACTGTGTATTGTTCTGTGTTGAATAGGTGTTGTTCTGTTGTTAATGGCATGGCTTCCAGGTGAGGATATGCAATCAAGGAGATTGTCTGCTGTTGTCTGCTGGGGAAGCCCCTGACCCTGGTTGGTTTTCCCTTTGCATTTGCACTTGTGGGACACCAACCAGGGTCAGGGGCTTCCCCAGCAGACAACAGCAATTTTAAAGTTGTAAGCTACCCCAGTTGCATTATGCATAGGGTAATCAGGGATGAGCAGGATGGCTGTCTTTTGATGGCCAGATAAAAATAAATTTTATTATTTTTATTATTTATTAAAGGAAGAAAGGAGGCAAAACAAAAGATAGAAAAAAGTAAAGAAAGAGAAAAAAAAAGCTACCAATAATCTTGAGGAAAATATGCAAAAGCAGATAATCAATATAGTCAATATAGAAGCCCCTTTTGTTTCAGTGGGAGAAATATAAAACCAGATTTTATTCTATGACTGAAATCAATAAGATTACATACAGCTACATTAAATCTGGGATATCCCCTTTAGTGTCAGAATATTTTTCCCATCTTTATTTGGAAGGGGCCCATCAAATCACATTAATTTGGGTCATTTATCTGGACTTCAGCAAAGCATTTTATAAGGTCCCACATACTGTTTTGATTAGCAAATTAATTAAATGTTGAGTAGATGGGAAACTGTCAGATAGTTCCATAATTGGTTGGAAAACTATGCTCAAAGAGATGTCATCAAGGCTGCACTTCAAAGTGGAAGGAATGCCTCAGGGTTCTATCCTAAGGCTATTAGTCTTCAACATTTTTATCAATGGCTTAGATGATAGGGTGGAGGAAAGCCTTATCAAGTTAGTAGCTGACAAAAAATTGTGTGGCATAGCTAACACATTGGAGCAGGTTCAGATAAGACAACAAGGATGAGCGGTATGAAGGACAAAATATATGAAGAAAGGTTTAAGGAGCTGGTCATGTTCATCAGTGAAGAAAGACTGAGGGGTGACATGACTGCACTCTTTAAATACCTCAAGGTCTATCACAGATAGGAGGGGTAGGCCTGTTCTGTGCTACCCCAGAGGGTAGGATCAAATTTAATTGTTTAAACTTGCAGGAGAGTAGATTGTGGTTGAACATTAGATAGAACCTCTTCATAATAAAAGTGATTCAGCAATGGAACCAATTACCCAGAGGTGCTGGGGTCTCCTTCTCTGGATGTCTTCAAAAAGAGGATGGCAGCTACCTGCTGGAGATGCGTTAGCCTGAGATCTGTGTTGAGCAAGGGGTTTAACTCAATAGCCCATGAGGACCCTTTCAACTCTATGATTCTGTAACTCTATGGGTATTTCAATGTCTCTCTGTTTTAAACTGATCTCATTCTCATTAGCCTAAACACCTAAATATGTTTCTGTTACATGAAACATGTCCACAAAGTCCTCCTTCTAGTTTTGTGGCATGGGAATCATGTAGCAGTCTGTGGTCCTAGAAGACTTTAGGTTTCAGGCTATAAATCAAGTTCTCCTTCAGAGATTTAGGTTGGCCTAAATCCTATAGAGCAGTATCTGGACCAGGGGTAGGCAACCTTTCCCCTTTAAGGGCCGAGGGACTTCAGCTCCCACAAGCCTCAGCCATGTTGACCAATAGTCCCATGTTGGCCAATAGCTCCTGGGATTCTGGGAGCTGAAGTCCCTTGGCCCTTAAAGGGGAAAGGTTGTCTACCCCTGATCTAGACCCTTTACGGCAATACCTACAAGAGTGGGTCTACTGAGGGCCTCTGCAGATCAGGTCAAAGGACTAGCCTGGAGGCAGAGTTGGGGTGGGGCAGTAACCCGCCACCCACCCCAACTGCACGCCAACGCTGTCCTGACACCGCAGGCCGTTATGCATGGCACACGGAATCAGGATGCCCTTCTGGTGCAGCATTCTGACATGCTGTGCCAAAAAAGGGTGCTGAAGAGCCATATGCCGGCTCTTAGGGCGGCCTTTTGCCATCCATGAAAGGAGTGGCATTTTGCCACTCTTTTCAGGGCAGCGAAAGGGAGGATTGGGGCCATGGTGTGGGGTTGCTGTGGCCTCAATCTGCTGCTTCCTGGGGTGGCTCTATGCCACCCACCTGCAGTCCCCCTGAGTCAATTGTTTAATGAGTTGACATGTAGGTAGATCCCATTGATTCAATAGGTGTACTCTAATTGGGACTAACAACAGGATTCATTGATATTTTTTAATTTCTGCTGCTCTAACCAGAATAGTTAATGGTGGGGGAAACTGGGAATTGCAGTCTGATAGTATATGAAGGGTGACAAAGGGACAATACAATTCTAACTGCTACAATTGGCATGTACAACAATATACTTGTCAATTAGAAATTGCTATAAATGTAGTTTCCAAGCTTTTCAACATCCTTGGATGCATGTAAGACAAAAAGCTGAGTCTGATTATGGTGATGACATGCACAAGTCCTATGCATGACTGCCAGTTTGGTAGATATGGGAATATGGAGAAATTGAAGCACTTTGCACATGTTAAGGACATCTGGGCACTGTACTCTAGAAAAATTACTATTCCAAGTACTGTAGGGCACATTGTGAAGAAGAGCTAAAATGCATAACTTCTAGATTGTTCCAAACCCCTAGATTGGCTCTGCATTTAAATCAGTCCCATTCATGAACATTACTCAGGACCCTTTGCCATCTTGTGGAATCATCGGACTGAGGCCCTAGAGCTCTCCTCCCTAAATTGTAAATCCCTGGCTTCCATAGGATGAAACCATGGCAGTTAAAATGGAATCATAGCACTATAACTGTGTAGTGTGAAGGTGCTCCCATATAATGTTGTCTCTGGAAACTTCTTCCCTCAGTTCTGATTTTGCCTATCATTTATTTTCTTTGATTTAGTTTTAAATGCATACTGTATGTCAATAAAATAGTATGTCATTGTTTTTAAAAAGAAGGCTATATTAGCTATGCCAGTGACCTATTGGAAAACATTTTTACTGTTACTCACAATAGGATTAGTTTTTAAAGTGATGTGCCAAAATATTTAAAATCTATCAACAAAGTAAAAACTCTAAGACAAATGAAATCTAGCATAATTAAACTAGTCAGAAGGAACTAAATCAGATTAACATGGTGCCCTTTCTGGCATCAACATGGATTAACATGGTGCCCTTTCTGGCTTAACATGGTGCCCTTTCTGGCATCAACTTTCAGTCAGATTAACATGGTCAGATTAACATGGTGCCCTTTCTGGCATCAACTTTTCCAAATATGAAAATTTTGGTTAATATTTAAAATGACTTCACTTGTACTTGATATTTAATTTATTTGATTGCTTAAAATTATGAGGGGCAAACAACAACAGCGATAACAACAAACCACAAGGACTGTTTTATTCTCTTTTATAACAAAAGAGAAAACATTTCAGTGCCTTTGGAGTATTATCTTTAAATAAATTAAAATGGCTTGGGAAACTGAATCTGTGACATAATAAATTCACTATTCATCTTTAAACTGAGGTCTCATAAAACATGTAGAGCTCATGTTTGAGGATTATATCAGACAGGTCTGTTGCAAACTGACATGGTAACCATACTGACATTTGAGGATTCTATCAGGAAGCCTTCAGCAAATTTGGATCCAGTGAGGGGAAAAAACACCCTCTTCATCATGGTTGAAAATGTCCACTGGAACACATAAAGACTGAACATTAACTTACTATTAACAAGAATTTCTTGTTATGATGTGTGACTTTATGTGGTTCTTTGTTGTGGTAGAGATGTACAATGAAAAGGCTTCCTTTGGGATATATACATTGGCAAATGGCTGAGAATTATGAGAGCTGTTAACCCTAGAATTAGATGGATACACCAGCTGTAGGGCTGGGGAGAAGA
>CM034708.1:39611633-39629504 GCA_020142125.1 Phrynosoma platyrhinos
CTCCATCCAAATTTGTAGTCTTCTATATCCCTTAAGGTCTTCAATCCAAGGGGGATGTTTGATCATTGCAATTCTCAGGCTCAGGAGGCATGAAGGTTTTTCTGGAAAAGTTTTCCAGCCGAAATGTGACACATGCAGATCCAAATAGGTTGAAAATCTATGTGTTTCTGAGTTTGCTATTCCTTTCACAAAATAAACAAGCAATGTCTCAAACAGTGTGCCCATTTTAAAAAATGAAGCTTTTTTTTTTTAAAAAAAATCATACATTTTAAAAATGTACACAATTTAGTTAACAGATATATGCAAGCAAAAATCTGTATATTTGAAAAATGCACACAAATGTGTGTACAGGAAAGGAGGGGTCACATCCTCACGAAAGCTCTACAGCTAGAGAGACATGAGAGAATGCCTGTGTAGTTGGGCTTGGCACCAGGAGTGACAGTGGAAGCTCAAGGCTCAAGGTCCTAAGAGGATGCTAGGTTCAGCCCAAAGACATGTGCAGAGTGGTGGAAGGGCTAGGAGTGTTGGGATATGTAGTTAAAGTGGAAATGTACAGATGTGGGAAAATATCTACTGAAAAGAGTTGGAGCATGCAGGTGTGGCAAATGTGTAAACAATTTCACACAAGGTCACAGTGTCCTGAGAACAGACAGATAGCACATAAACAATGAGCTCATCTTTGTTGTCTGAGGGCCAGGATCACATGACACATGACTTACAGCAAGAGGCTGGGTTAGAAGCTACTCAGCAAATTGTCTATGGAGGTATCCACCTATGGGAGGAGTTTGGGGTTTGGCTAAGAGCCTCCTTTGTTCTTACAAATTATTACACTATATAAATCATTACACTATATAAATTATTACAAATTATAAATCAACAGGAAGATCTGGGCCAGAGTGTGGAAGCACTGAAGAAGCAAAGTGCTTGGAGTGATGGATAGGTTTCCGGAAGGTGTGCCTATATCGGCAAAGGTGCTGCTGGGGAAAGCAGAACAAGGTTCTGAGTCTGGGGTGCACAGGTCAAGTGGACAGTGTGACAGACAGGGGACCAGGGCACTGGGCGCTGGCAGGAGGACATCAGCAGATGTCAGGCTGGTGGATATGGGACAAAGGAAACAGGGAGGTCCACACAAACACACTCCAAGAAACACAAGTCAAGCAATGGGCACACATTTGTATGTTTTGGAGGGGATTGTTAGGAAGGAGTCCCAGGGTAAAATGTACAATGTGGCGAATAGCAGCAGCCATGATAACACAGCATTTGATTCAAGCTGAGTCATGGTGACTCATGCTGTGTTATGGGAAGTGACATCATGGAGATGGTCACCTGATGCTGGAAAGCATACAGAACTGCTGCAAAACTGCAGAGTTACTCATGTGACTGACAGGTGTCCATCAGGAAGAGGCAGGGCCAGAAGGCCATATGGAGCCCTGGCTCTATAAGGCAGAAGCCTCTGGGCACACATGTGGGTTACTGTGGATTGTGGTTGATGTGGATTGTTGTAGTGGTGTTAATAGGTTCATGCTGGATGATTGCTGTAAATAGCCTTGTACATACAGGAACTAATATTAAAGCCTCATCTGAGGAACGTCTGTGGAGTCTCTTTACTCTGTTTGGAAGGGGAGAGGTGCTCCTCCAGCTAACACACTACTGGTTGCATCTGAGAAGGTCGTGTTCCTGGTGCTGCGCACTAACATGGATCTTCATGCGCTGTGTAACCACGCTAACGGAGGACCTCTACAGACTGCTAGAAATAATGCAGCTTGAGGTCACTTTAACTAGCCTGGCTCAGTGCTAGGGAAACATGGGAATTTTATTTTTTTCTGGCACATTGAGCCTTCTCTGTGAGAGAGCTCTGGAGCCACAATAAACTACAGTTCCCATGATTCCTTAGCAGTGAGCCAGAACAGTTAAAGTGGCCTCACGCTGCATTATTTCTGGCAGTCTGTAAAGGCCCAGAATTATCATGGCTTTACCTGGAATCATTTATAAATGCATCATGTGAGCACTACAGTATTGCTTCATCATGCAGTTTTAATTCATAAAATTTGTAATTGCCTTTCACTCTTTGTGATGACCAATGCTTTTTAAAGAAATAATAATGGAATAATGATGTTACATCTAAAATACTAGAACACTATGCTTTGTAATTTGAACCCTATTTTAACTAGGCTTTAGGGCCTGATGTCAGGCCCTGGGAGAAAGATGGGGTTTAGAGACTTTTGCCCACAAGTCCTTACCATTGGAGCTTGGAAAAGTTACATCCATGCTGGTTGGGGGATTCTAGGAGCTATGGTTTGAAGAAATAACTTTTCCAAGTTTTGGTTGCTTTGTCTTTTCCTTCCCAGATTGTTGTTCTCTGCCTTCAAGTTGTTTCTGACCTTTCCCAGGTCACCTGTTACCAAAGTAAGTGAGAGATTGCACAGGCAATATGGAAAATGTAGGACTCAGCACCCACTGCTAGGAAAATATGTGTCAATGTAGCTTCTGGAAATCTGTAGTTCCCATCCTTTCATGCATTGCTAATTGAAGATTCCAGGTTTGGAATTTTGGGCACATTTACACTATTGATGTAGTGTGCCTTCAAGTAATTTCCAACTTATGGCAACCCTAAGGCCATGGAGTTTCCTTGGTAAGATTTGTTCAGAGGAGGTTTGCCATTGCCTTCCCCTGAGGCTGAGGGAATGCCCAAGGTCACCCAGTGGGTTTCACGGCTGAGCTGAGAACTAAACCCTGGTCTCCAGAGTCATACCCCCTAAGCAGAAGGCTTAAAGGACCATCTTGGGGGCAGGGAAGGGGAGGAGCAGCCGCATGATCGGCGCCCCAACCCCTTCCCCAGGTTGTCCTTGGAGCAGCCAGCCCTCCACACGGCCAGCGCTACGAGGAGGACCTCCCGCCACAGCATTCGCACATGCTGCAGCGGAAGAGTCACCGAAGGTGCGCTGCAGCCTTTTGCAGTGCACCTTTGGTGACTTGTGAAAGGAGCTCCAATTTAGCGCTCCTTTCAGGGGTGGTGAAGCTGCGCCATGGGGCCAAGGTGTGGGGATACCTCGGCCCTGCAGCGCAGCTTCCCGGGGCGGCCCATGGCTGCCCCTCTGCTTCCCCCCATAGTCTAATACTCAAACCACTATGCCATGTTGACTCTCCCATTAACAATATACAATTATATAATTATCGCAATATGATTCCATTTTTAATTGCCACAGTTCCATCCTCAGGAATCCTGGGATTTTTTATTTGAGAAGCGGCATTTGCAATTCTCAGGGTGCATCTATGCTGTAGAAATAATGCATTTGGACACTACTTTAAGTGCCATTGCACCATCCTATTGAATCCTGGGATCTGTAGTTTTATAAGATCTTTAGCCTTCAGTCGTAAAGAGTGCTGGTGCCTCCCAAAACTACAAACCCCAGGAATATGTAGGATGGAGCCCTGGCAGTTAAAGTGGTGTCAAACCTCATTCTTTCTACAGTTAGATGCACCCTCCATGAGAAAAATCTAGTTTGCCAGCAAAAAAACATGTCGCAAATAAATAAATAAATAAATAATCCCAAACAAAAACACAAACACACCAGGATTCCATAGGATGTTGCCATGGCAGTTAAAATGGAATATAGGACCATCATTATGTACTGTGAATGGGCCTCTCAGTTTTTGGAGCCAGAATGACCTATTTAGACCCTTTAGTCATTCAGATTTTTATTTGCAACACTGTCTGACTACTGCCAGTTCTACTACTAATAGCAGCTTACAAAAATTGAATCAGATACAGCTATTTTTTTTGCATCATTCAAAAGATAAATATATCATTAAACTATCAATAAAATTAGGAGCAGTTAACAGTATAGCCATAAAACAACTATAAACAACACAGCACATAAAAAGACCCTTCCTCTTGAGCAGTCACCCTTTAAACATCTGCCAAAACAGAAAGGTCTTCGCCTGCCTATGAAAGGATAGTAAAGAGTGTGCTAGTCTATCTCCTTTAGGAGAACTGTTCCAGGACATGGGAGCAGACACCAAGAAGGTACTTTCTGGTTCCCACCAGATGTACCTATGAGGGTGAAGGGCCAGAGATAAGGGCCTCCTCAGAAAAGCTCCACACAGGCAGGTTCATATATAGAAGCATGTTCCTTCACATAACCTAGGCCCGGGACATACAGGATTTTGTAGGTCATAACCAGCTCTTCAGATTGTGACTAGAAACAGAATGTTAACCAGTGGAGTTTTTGCAATGGTTGTATGATCCTTCTAGCCAATCCTCATTAAAAATACAAACATTTTTGTTATTTGTAGTTGGTGACATTCAGAAAAGGAAGATGATCAAGAAGACAATAGGACCAATGGAGTAGAACTGTTATACAATGATGGCTGGCATCCTGTGCTGCAGTCATGGGTTTGTGATCTAGAATTAAGCATCCTGCTCTATATTTAGTAAGAATATGTATTCATGATTTGACCATTGACATGATTGTAAATGATCCCCTAAACCTACCTTATCTGCCAGCAGCCTCGTCAAGATCAGTTACCCTGGCAATTGAAGCACAGGAGAATGATAGCTCTCTGGCAAGCATGGCTGAATCAATCAGAAGCAGAAGCCCTTTTGAAATTCCTCATTTCAGCCTCTCTCCCAAGTGGGAGGAGGCTGGAAAACTCACCTTTCTGTATTCTGATTACCAATTGTACAGACCTCCATTGAGCAATGTGGCTGCTGGCTGCTAAGGCAGGTTGGGTGTTTGGGTAAGGAGATGTTAATTATGCAGTTGTACTAAGTAGCCAATATAGGCAACTGGGTTGTTGTTGTTTCACCCATACTGAATTCCCCTGCCACTTAGGGGGGAAGCACACAAGAGCTTCCCAGACGCCGCGGGATGGAGCGCCGTGGGACTGCAGCCTCCGCACCGCGGCGCTCCTGCGGCGTCCCTAAAAGGAGTTCCAAATTGGTGCTCCTTTTAGAAGACAGGGAAAGTGCCCCTAAACGCGTAGGGCGCAATTTCCCTGCCTTTTCCGCCGCAGCGTGTGCGGTCGCTGCAGTGGGAGGTTGCCCTCGGTGCGCTGGCTGTGCAGAGGGCCGGCAGCTCCGAGGGCAACCTCGGGAAGAGGAAGGGGCACCGCGTGTGCGGCTGCCCCTCCTCTTCCAGGGCTCGGAGACGACTCTATTAGTCATCTGCCGAGGCCCTTAGTATTACTTTGACTGAGGTCTCTAGGAGTTTGACAGCAACTGAATGTGAACTATTTATTTACTCTCTGAGAAAGTGCTGGGCAAAAAAAAAAAAGAAAAGTCTTAGAAATTTCCTTACAACATTGCAAGCAGTCAGTACATAGACCGTTCCAGACTCATGCTCTTGAGGGGCAGTCATCATTTTCACAGCTTGCTTCTCGCATATGCAGTTTCACACATCCTGTCAATCAGTGCTCCCCTGAGACTTGTCAAATCTGTGACACTGAAATGTTTATTCCTTTTTAAGAGGAGCATTTAGAAACCAAGCAAAAAGTTTTTTTTAAAAAAAATCTGTTTATGTATGCACATGGATTCTTATCAAACATTTGGACCAGGATTCAAAGGAAGTATGTACAATATGGAGGGGAAGTACATGTGGCTACAGAACTTTGTTTGCTTCTTGCAACAGTGTTTTGCATATAACAACTGATCTCTTTTGCAGAAAAAACCAAAGGTGAAAGGTGAAAGCAAAGCTGAGGCTGCAGGAACATTTTTTACTATTAATTTTATATCCTGTCTTTCTTCCAGGAGCTCAAGCCAATAAGCACAGTCTTCTTTCTCATTTATGTCTCTCTATGTGCCTCTGCAGACTGGCCAAAGGGCTGGCCTGGGGGTAGAGCTGGGGTGGGGCAGCCACAAGCCAGCTGCCCCAACCCCATGCCGACGCCGTCCTCATGCCGCACACCATTATGCATGGCTCATGGAGTCAGGATGCCCTCCTGGCACAGCATTTAACCATGCTGTGCTGAAAGGGGGCTGAAGAGCCATGGTGCTGGCTCTTAGGGTGGCCTTTTGCTGCTCCTAAAAGGAGGAGTATTTTGCCACTCTTTTTGGGGTGGGAAAAAGGAGGATCAGAGCTGCAGCATGGGGTTGCCGTGGCCCTGATCTGCCACTTCCCAGGGCAGACCAGAGCCACCCGTCTGCAAAGGCCCTATGTGTATTAGGGGCTATGCAGACAGGCAAAAAGGGGTGCTTTGAGTGTGACTTGTAGGTGTGGCCTTAGGATGAAGCACACCTAAAAGTCTCCAGGAAAGCACCTTCTAGCCGTTGTATGCCGAGAAAAGCTGCTCCAAAAAGGAGCCACTTTTTTCCTCTCCTTTAGTGAAGATGTGTACTTTTGCATGTGTGTATGTAAACAGCGACACTGATGCACCAGAAAATGGCTGTATAAATACACTGTCGCACGTGCGGCAGAAATTAACTTGGCGATCCAGAGCATGTGCCGTACGAAGCAGGGTTTAATTTAAAGCACCCTATGCTTCCAGGTGTGGATGCACTGGTGCAGGTGCGCTTGAATATTAAAACTTTAACCCTAACCCCAACCCCAACCCTAACTCTAACCTTAATTGTAACCCTACACATGCGCACTAGCAACTGTCCTCTTATGACAATAAATGCATTCAGTTGTATGTATGCTTGCTGTCAGCATGTACAGCAGTTTGCATGAAAGAGGCTTTTGTGACCTCTTCTGTGCCGGTGTGGAGGTGTGTATAAGACCTGCACACCACTTCCTGGCATGCTTGGGGGAAGGGGGCTCCATGGGTAACATTTGTCTGTGTGTCCTGTTGACCATGTCCATTGCATGACTACCAGCTAGATTTATCAAGTCTGTCCACACAAACCTCCCTTTCATGTACCTCTCCCTTTTCCCCTGATCTGTGTGGGACATGTTTTGTTGCGGATGATGGAGCATCTTTTCAGTCAACAAACCCATTCCTTCACCCAAGGGTGGTACAATAAGACAGTGGCACCTGTCTACTGCACCCACTCCTTGGAGGGAAGTGGAGGTCAGCAAATCCTTGCATGATATGTGGGATATAAATGTTTTCTTGATTTTGTAGCAAGCTGGGGACATGCTCTGGCATAAAAAAAGACACATATTGTATTGATTGGAAGAGGAACAACTTTTCCAGAAAAAAAGGTTTAGCCTGCATGGAATCAGTTCCAAAACATCAGCCAATCCACCAGATGTTTTTCAGTTGACAGACTCGTTCCTTCAAGTCAGTACCAAAACCCAGCTTGAGTGCTTAACTGCTTGAGTTACTGAGGTGAGATGCCACATGGGCAAAAGCTTCTGTGTGGTTCCCCCACGATCTGAGAATGAAGGCTGCGTTCTATACTCTTAAACTGTCTTCAGCCACAAGGTTCCATAAAGATACCCCAGCACATTGGATAAAACAAGCACACAGATATTGGGCTGATGCAGATGGGCAGGAAAAGGTGACCTGAAGTTGCCCTTTGTCTAAGCTGCAGCAATTGCACCACCTGCCCTGAGGATGCCCTAAATGAGGATGGAGCAATTGCACTACAGGGAGTCAATGCAGCTTTTCCAGGCAACTGGAAATGAGGATGGAGCAACTGCATGGGCCGGCAGCAGCTGCTTTAATTTTTTTTCTTTTTCTCAGATGCATGCACACGTGTGCAGGATCACATCTCTGCACACCTGTGTACCTGCACAGGAACTGTCATGGGCTGGTATACAATCTGTCAGTGTACAACGGTGACTGAAGTTTAGCATGGCTGCATATCTGCACAGGACCTGTCATACACCCACATATTGTACAAGGATTCACTGACTTTGGCTTCCCCCAAGGAGTGGGTGCAGTAGACAGGTGCCACTGTCTGATTGTGCCATCCTTGGGGCGAAGGAATGAGTCTGTCAACTGAAAAGGCATCTACTCCATTGTCCTCCACAAAGCATATCCCACACAGATCAGGGAAAAGGGGAGAAGTACATGCAAGGGGGGTTTGTGAGGACAGACTGTATACATGTAGTTGGTGGTCATGCAAGGGACATGGTCAACAGGACACATGCACAAAATTTACTCCAGGAGCCCCCCCAAGCATGCCAGGAAGTGGTGTGCAGGTCTTATGTGCACCTGCACAGAAGAGGTCACAAAAGCCTCTTTCATGCAAACTACTGTGCATGCTGACAGTGAGTGTACATGGGACAGAATGCATTTATTGTCATAATAGAGAACAATTGCTAGGGTACATGAATAGGGTTACAATTAGGGTTAGGGTTTGGGTTCTAATATTCAAATGCATCTGCACCAGTGCATCTACACCCGGAAGCATAGCACACTTTAAATTAAAGCCTACATCATAGGACACATGCTCTGGATCGCTGACTCAATTTCCACTGCACATATGGTGGTGCATTTATATGGCTGTTTTAGATCTCCAGCACCCTTTCTCTGGTGTACCAGTGTTGCTGGATATATATGCACATGCAAAGGTGCGCATCATTGCCAAAGAAGCAGAAAAAAAGTGGCTCCTTTTTGGAGTGGCTTTTCCCAGAGACAGCAGCTAGAGGGTGCTTTCCTGCCAGCTTTTTCCTGCCGCACTCCTCGGCCCTGATCCACTCTTTTTTGGGCCCTGGAAGGAGTGCTAAAATAGCACTCCTTCTACAAGGCATGGAAAGGGCGCTGCAAGAGGTGTCGTGTGCCTCTTCGGTGTCTCTTCTGGCTCAGCATGTCTGGACGCTGAGTCGGAAGGACATAATTGGTGTGCCCGTCGTGTGCAATGATGGGCGCTCCAAATACGTCCTCAGGAAGGGGTTGGGATGCCCAGAGTGAGGCTGCCCCTCCCCTTCCTTGCCTCCAAGACTGCACAAAGTGCCATCTGCAAAGGGGGTGAGCCTCTGTTGCTCTCTCTGTGAAGCCCCTTCTTCTCTCACTGGAGAATAAGCAGCACTATTTTCCCCCTCCCTATCTATCTGAGGGCAAAATCATTTTAGTCAATGCTCCTGAGAAGAGTTTTCATATTTGAATAGGACATTTCTGTGAGAACAGCAAGTTCTGCAGTTGTGTTGCATGGACTTTTAAAATGGGAAACACCAAATGAGTTGTTTCTATCCTTGTCACCAATCAAACAGTTATTTTGTGCCTGCTGTATGTCTGTACTTTGCTCTACAAAGGGAAAATACACTCATTTCACCCATATGAGAGATCTCTGAAATTTAACACCCCTCTCCCCAAATATTCATCTTATTCTCATTCTGGAAGTGAGAACTCTTGCAAAACTAGTGATTTCTTGCTAGACAGTCTCAGTATATCAAGATAGCCTTTCTTACCAAAATCAAGACATTTTGAAATAGTCTTCTACCACCCATACATCTGATCTGTCCCATTTTCACATTAATCTGTGATGTTAATGCATCCCTCAAAAATCCCATCAAAAATGACATATTAATAAATACTCTGGGCTAAATCAGAGATGTGATGCATGCTATCACCCAGATATTGTTGGACTACAAGTCCCAGAAGTCTCAGCTAGCATCCTGAGGGGTATTGATAGCCTTAGAGGCTGGTTAAGAAATGGTAATAAAGGTACCTAAAGAAGGGCTAAGTGTGTCCTGTGGGGGTAATTGAAAGTGTTCCAAGGAAAGGAGTGTTTTAGAGTATTATTATCTGTAACTGTAACCAATTATAACAAGTGCCGCAAGACCAAGTGAAATATTGTTATTTGTATTGTAAATAAAGTTTTGTTGTTATTTTATAAAACACTTGTCTACAGCATGAATGAATATCCATGCTACTAAACCTTATACAAGATAGGTTATACCAAAGAGTTTTGGAAGAGACGTTTGGTGAAGGAACAGCTCTTTGTATAGGGTGGTGGCAGCTGTGGGATGAAAAGAGTCCATGGTGTGGTCACAAATGAAAGAAAAGAAAAAGTGTGCATCACAGTCCCAACTACAGTAGGTCCATTGAATCAACTGGACTCACAGAAAGGTTAGTATACTATTCAAAAATCAATTCAGTGGCTCTATTGTAGTTGAGATATAGCCAATTTTCTCTCAAAGATTTCAAAATGTATTGTTTCCCAAGATTAACATTCCTAAGAATATTTTCTGTTAAAATAAATTTTATAAAACATACTGTGATTGGTTTTGAAAAGAAAATGAAGATGTGTGTTCGAACATTGGGAAGTGCAAAAGCTGGCAGATAACTACTTTCCAGTCACATATTAGGACGTTATCACACGGGGGCAAATCTGCTGGTTAATCCACACAAAATCCAGACCGAAACTGGATTACTGACCCGTGTTTTCAAACAACGTCGCACAGAAACTGGACAGAAAGTGGACAGAAAGTGGACAGAAACGCGATCTTTTGCAATCCACTTGTCTGGAAGAAATGCAAATACGTAATTATGGTAATTACGCATTTACCGTAATGTGATCGCCAAATGCGTATTGGGGAGCATTTCCCTGCTGTTGCCATGGTTCCAGCGAGCATTCCTCTATCTGCGCATGTGCAAGAGGCTCATTTCTACTACATTTATGTTTTTTTTCCCTCTTGTGTGTGGACGTTCAAAACACTTACTGTAAATTCGCAATTAAGGTAATGACGTTTGCGGAAACAAGGTTTATTTCCCATTTATTTTTGGGATGCCTCATTTCCACTTTATTTTCAGTTTCTGGGCCACGTGTGATAATGTCCTTAGTCTGAGAAGTGCTGGTTAGGTAATTTCATATTGACGTTTGCAAAGATCATATTGACATTTACAAAGATCAGTTTCCTTAAGCAACTTTCATAGAAAGAAAGCTTTGGGTCCAACCTAGTTAACTTTGGAGACACGCACATTACACTACCAACAGGATTCCTGACTGTGGATGGGAAGTCCACTCAATTTCAGGGGTAAAGAACAGATTCTGCATTCACCTGCAAAATCCATTTGCCTGATGCCTTATTTTTATGGTTACTATTCCTTCATATAGGGAAAATCGGGACAATATAGTGTTACAATCATAGATTTGAAGGGATCTAAAGGCCCAGTTATTCCAATTCTTGCAAGTCGAATTCTTGCAAACTCATAGCTAAAGCAATCCCAAAAGATAGCTGACCAACCTTTATTGAAAGACCGCTAAAGAAGGAGAGATCACCATACTTAGAGGTGGGAGGTAGGAATTGCTTTTATCTGTTGTATTTTTAACTTGTTGTACACCACCCCAATTGCTGAGCAGAGGGGCGGGTTATAAATAAAACTTCTTCTTCTTCTTCTTCTTCTTCTTCTTCTTCTTATTATTATTATTATTATTATTATTATTATTATTACTTTGAAGTGGTCAGTTCCACTACTGAAAAGGTCTTACGATGATGAAGTTCTTCCTAATGTTTAGGTGGATTTATTTATTTATTTATTTGGTAATTTGAATGTTTTTCTTCTTATCCTCCTCTTAGAAGCATTAGAAAACAAACTTGTTCCATCTTCTACAAGAGACCCCTTCAAATATTTAAAGATGGCCACCACATCACTTCTCAACCTTCTCTCCCCCAAGCTAAAAATGCCCAGCTCCCTAAATCATTCTTTATTGGCCTTGGTTTGTAGACCTCTTACAATGTTACCCTCCTCTGGACATGTTTTACTTTATAAATATTCTTCTTGAGCTGTGATATCCAGACCTAGACACATGTTTTACATGATGTCTGATAAAAGCAGAATAGAGTGGTATTATTACTTCCCTCAGTTAAGACACTACCTGTTGATGCACTGAGGAAAAGGAATCAACTTACATCCAGTACCAGCCCTACCTTACATTAGATAGAGTAAGGTAACTCTTTCAGGCAGTGGATGTTGGTGGCAAAAGAGAAACAGCTCCCTGGTCATTCTTTTTAACTGGGGAATAACATTCTGTGCTGTATCTTCTGGGCCATCTTGCTGGCCTAAGGTGGAATACCTAGCCTGTGGACTCTGCTACACCTGTAGAATTGACATCCTAGTAGTTCAATTATTATATACATGCCCTTTGCTTCTGGCAGCTAAGCAGATTGACCTCTTTGACCCTTGCTAACTGTTGTTGAGGAGAAAGTGTACCTCATAGCTACTTCCTAGGTTGTTTTTCTTGATCAGACTAAAGTGTGATAGAATGTTTGGAACTGCCTTTTAAACAGACTGATACATACTGATAAAAGAAATACACAGGCAAATTGTCTGATCAGATTAGCCACTGTGTGTCTGAACATAGGGATGAAAGTCTCTGTAATTTCCCTTTCCCTGTCTCAAACAATAGCAACATCAACAAACAAAAAAGCAACACCAGCAATCATATACACATCTCTAGATGAAACACATGCTAGATTTATGTCATTGTTAGCACATGTAAGACCTGAAGTCCACACATGGAAGATTAATGTCAGGAACAAATGCCACAGAAATTCTCCTGTACAGTTCAGGCAACTTGATAAATCCTTTTGCCCACACAGAAGCTGCAGAAATGACAACTGTTGAGTTCTCACCAAGAGGCTTTTAATCTTCGTTTCAATATTTACAGTTACTTATAGTGAATGACATAATGTTCTGCCACCATCCACTATATGCACCCACAATAGGAGCATCTGCACTTCTCCCTTATATACATGATCTCCAATAGAGATTTTAGTCCAGCCCACATCTAGTGTGTAACACCATTTTCTCTTCCCCTTGTGCCATGACTGTGTATTACCGAAGACTGATGACTTCATGTCTTGACTTTGTGTCATCATCTTCCTGTGACTCAGCTCTCATCAAGTGCACTGTCATTATGGCTTCCTGGTGACCTTTAGTTACCTTGTACCCTTTGTCTTACATTGCTGCATCTATGATATTTTCCACTGGATGCTTTCTCATCCTGACAATCCCCTCCAAAATGTTCTAGATGCCTAGAAATGTCCATCTCATATGTCTATGATGTAGGAATTTCACTGTGAATATTTGAGTTTAGACGCAACCTGTTTGCCATCTGTTCATGCCTTTCAACAGGGAGTGCCTTTGTGAGTATGTCTTCATTATTCTCTTCTGAAGTGATGTATTGCAGTTGCAGAATTCCATTCTGGACCGACTCATGCACATTCTGTTATCTAACTCCTATGTACTTGGTTCTGCACTTCATGTTCTCAGCTTTTGTCATCGCTATACATGCCTGTGAGTCCTTGTGTATTACTGTTGGAGTACTGTATGGTTCCCCAAGATCAACCAAACATTGCCTGATCCACTGAACTTCGCTTGCTATTTTGACAAAGGTGTGAATTTGGTCTCTGTGGTACTCAATGCTGTGCAGTTCTTGGTGTTTTTTTTTTTTTTTTGGACCTCCAGACTACTGGACTGCCAGTATATTTGATGGTCAAACCAGTTATTGATGTTCTGTTTGCCATCTCAGATACAAAAGAGCTGTCCACATAGCAATCCAGTTGAGACATGCCTCCTTCCATCACTAGATATGTGTCTCTGGTCCCTTTGAGATATCTAATCACACACTTCAGAGCTGTACAGTCTTCCAGCCTGAATTTTGAAACATTCCTACTCAACAACCCTAATGAAAAACTTAATCAGGACACACTTTCTACAAGCTTGTCAATTTTCTTCATCTGACATAACAAAAACTTCCCTTTCTGGGATCTTTATACCTCTATCCCTTCATAGTTTTTCAAATTGTCCAAATCCTTCAATTTATACTTTATGGCCAATTCCTCTTGCACTTTCTTCACATCAATTTCACTTTTGGCAGCCACACAAAGATTATCTACATAGATCAACAAGATGATGTCATCCTTTGTGTATACGCATGCATCTGCCACGCTACGTTTATAACCTAGCTTTGCTAATTCTTCATGTATACATCTATTTCAGCATCTGGTGCTTTGCTTCAGCCCATACAATGCCTTCTTTAGCTTGTATACCTTATTGCTGTCAGCACAGTCATATGCTGGAGCCTTTTCCATATACACGTTCTCCTTCAAATATTAATTCAGGTAGGCTGTCTTGAAATCAAAATGTCTTACAACAACTCCTCTCTTAACTGCTAAGGCTAAGACCATCCTTAAGCTTTCAGGCTTGGCAGTGGGAGAAAATGTTTTGTCACAACTCTCAAACCTCTACTGCGAATGCCCTTTTGTCATAAGTCTAGCCTTATACTTCAAGGTACCATCTGGCATATCTTTCCATCTGCAGCCAAATACCTTCTTTTCTGTTGGCCTTTCCAATATCTCAAAAAAATTTCTATTAACTAGTGACTCAAATTCTAAATCCATTGTCTCTTTCCAATTCTCCTGTTCCTCCTTAGGATATGTCAACAATTCCTGGAAACTTTCAAGCTCCTCTGCAATTACAGTGTGGATCCTTGCCTCTTGTACAATAAACCTGTCAGGTTTCCTCCTTACCCTTTGAGTCCTCCTTGGAATGATGGTTTTTGTCCTATCTGATTCATGCTCACTGTCACTGCTGGTCTGGATTTCTGTCTTTATCACAGACCTCTAATTTTGTTCAAAATTGTGTGTAATTATGTTCTGCATGTGAGTCTGTGTCTGAGTCATGGCTGTGGTGTCATGTGATGTGCTTGGCTTTGCTTTAGCTTCTGGCAAATCCACCCCTCCATTTCTGGTGTTTGGTGCAATATTACCCAAAGGTAGAAATATATCTTGGTTTCAGTGGATTTTCTCCCACCCTATTTGCACTCCTGGAGAACATCACCCTTCCATGACCCAATGAAAATCTGTAGCTGTTCCCCTCATATCCAACAAATCTCAGTTGTTTCCATTTTGGCCCTCCCTTCCTTCTGAATTGAGGTGGAACCAATACATCTGGATATTGCCCCCAAACCCTCAGGTATTTGAGATTGGGTGCCTTCCCATATAATAGGAAGTATAGTCTGTTGGACTACAGAACACCACATCCTATTTATGAGATGACATGTTGTCAGCATAACTTTTCCCCACATGCTGGGAGGTGCATTCGCGTCTAGCATCATAAAGTCATGCATTTGACTGATGACCCTTATCTTTCATTCAGCTACCACATATTCTTGAGAAATAGCAGGATTCGTAGTCCTATGGCATATGTCCCTTTGCTTAAGCTAATTCTGTAGACTGTGACTGAGGAACTCACCTCCTCTGTCTGTGATCAAAGTGCCAACTTTGTATGGGAACTCTCTTTCAATGTGAATTTGTTTACCCCTTCACTCTGTTCATAAGGTCCTGCCAAATCAGCATGTACATATTGAAATGGCCTCTGAGTGGTGCACTTGCTCTCTTTTGGCACAGAATATGCTTTCAGCTTTACTTTCTTGCAAACAGAGCAGTCCAAATATCTGTTGCACAGATTGACTGTTCATTCAGGACAGACCTTTTTCAATTTTGCTAAACTTGGTAAGCTAGCATGTCCCATTATCCTGTCCAAATAGTGAGCACAATCTCAGTGTAAAGGCATATTTGAAACATTGGCACATTTAGCTTTTGCAATCATATGGTAGGGCTTATTCTTTTTTAACTGCTCTAGCACAAACATTACTATTCTCAGAAATTATGCATTCATCCCCCTTAAAAGACAACTGATAACCATCTAATGTCAGGTATAACACACTGACGAAACAATTCTGCAAGTTTGGGGCACACAATACATTTTCAAATGTCTTTGCAAAACTGGGAATATATGCAGTTCCCATCTTCTGTAATTTGCTGGAACCACCATCAGCAAGGCATATAGAGTTCACACTAGTAGATTTTAAGTTATTCAGTAACTTTAAATCATTCACCAAATGATGTGTTGTGCCACTATCAAGTAACAAAACCTCCTCCCGAGTATCAGTTTGATTGGCGGAACAAACATTCTCTTCAGCCTGTGAAGCAAGCCCCTTCCTGTTCTGAAGCTTTTTCTCCTGCTTCCCTTGTTTGCTGCTGAAGGGCAGGCAACAATCCTTCCTGTTGTGTGGAGATCCAGAAAACAAAGTTGTAGCTTTGAGCACCACAGAAGCTGAATTCGCTGCACTCTTGAAGATGGTTAGCAAAGTTCAGTGGATCAGGCAGATATTGGGGGATCTTGGTGAACCATGCCATACATCAGTAGTGATCAACGGAAACTCACAGGCTTGCATTGCAATGGTGGAAGCAGAACATCTAAAAAGCAGGATAAAATACATTGGGGTGAGGTATCAGAATGTGCATGAGTTAATACAAGGTGGAATCCAAAAACCGCAATACTGTGTTTCCAAGGAAAACATTTCAGATTTACTTACAAAGGTATTAGCTGTAGAAAGTCATGAGAGACTGACAAGTAGGTTGGGCCTTGGGACAAAGAATTACATTCAATGAAACCACTACACTGTGTGAGTAAAATGTATTCAGATGTAGTTTGTTTGAAACAAATCACTCTGCATGGCATTTAAGACATTTTGGAGGGGATTGTCAGTGAGACTTTGCCCCAGGAGGTAAAATGTCCCAGGTGCATGCAGTGTGCAGTATTCAAAAAAGAGAAAAGCTGACCCAAAGGAAGCTGATGAAACTTAAGCAGGATGTTGTTTGTTAACAATTCAAAACGGCATAGTCACTGTGGACATGTGACAGGAGAATAATGAAACACTGGCAGGGGGTTGGGTCAGAATCCTAGCCAGATTTTGTGTATATAAGGAAGAATGTTCCAGTGCACTAGAAGTCAGATGGATGTTGAATGATGGTGGAGCATTATGTTGGAAAGTGTAAATATTGCTGCTGTATTGTGCTTGTAAATATTTCCTGCAACTAAGATTAAAAGCCTCTTCAGAAGAACCTCAGCAGTGTGGATTAAACTCTGTTTGGATGAAGGAGTTTTTGCCTACAACTACTTCCAGAATTTCCAGTGGTGCTTGTTACCTAGCTGTCTGTCTTCTGTGTATGGACTCAGTCTTCCACCTATACTAACAGGTGTGCACTGGCAGGATGCCAACCACTATTTCAAAGGAAAATTAGGATTACATAATCATTCTAAAATTAAATATGAAAACTGAGCATAATGAAAAGAAAGTTCGTTGTGGTTATGCCATAATTAATATGAATTTGGCAAAAATAATTCTCAAATAATACTGTTGACTGAAGCTGAACATCATCCCAGGCTTAGTTACCACAAATTAGAAGACGGGGGAATTTAAAACTGGACTATACTTTCTCACTTTATCCACCTTGTACTCTTTGTCATACTGCTTCCACACAAGGATGTTATTGTTCAGTTGTACTGCCTTATTTATGTGACCTCCAATTGCAACCTTCCTATGTTTTGCCTTTGTGTCTTCTTTCTTTTCATTAGAAAAAAAATCTAGTAAGGAAAAAAAAGACAAGACAGAAACAAAATAGAAAACTGTGTGTACTGTGTGTACAAAGGATTGGACACCTCTTTTTGGAAGCCTTTCTGATTCTGTGTCTCCCCACCACCTTTCTCTCTCACTGACAATTAAACAATTGCAATAATAAGATTATTCACCTGAAACTTATTTTCAGCTTTAATAGAAATTCAGCTAGTACTGGATGTGGTTATATTGCACCAACACAAAAATGACACCATACTCAACTTTATGGTTATAAAACATGGCCACAACTTTATTTTACAGGGTAATCAACAATTTTAATACTTTAATTTAACCAAAAATTATAATGTTCTTGACACATGTGTTTTTATACATATCAAATTTAACCAACTATGTCAATCTATCCCTTTAATTCATGTGTCAAGAACATCAAGGTCTAAATAAACCCCACCTCGAATAATTCATCTCTCCCAAACAAGATGACATCATAATTCAGCTCATGATGTAACATGTCCATGCCGTCATCAATTTGTTTGGTGACGACATATCAACTAATGGATTAACCCCTTTTGACGTATACTCTTTATCCACTTAAATTTGAACCAATTTTGTAATTT
>CM034708.1:39642711-39653938 GCA_020142125.1 Phrynosoma platyrhinos
GGGGGGGTTACACAAGGAGAATCACCTACACCTCCTTGAGTATAGTGCTAACAACTGTTAGCTATGATGTCACTGCTGTTCATCACTTTAGTGACACCTTCCACTACTGCTGCTGCCAAATAGTTGTTTTCCTATGTCATTCTTCCTCCCTCTATTATTACAGCCTGTTTATATTTAAATACTAGTGAGCAGCCCAAAATCCACGTCGTTGTCTCCAACTTCCCCTATCTGCAGCCCACAAATACTTAACATCTTATTTTATTTTGTATAGGAGATCTCTGGGGAACTGTTCGGCCATCCGCTTTTGTGTTCAAGGTGTCAGCAGCACTCCTAGTTGTTCATTCAAGTCTGTCTTCCTCTCCATCATCAGAAATGTATTTGTTACACCTCTTGTCTTGTACCTCCAAACGTTTCAGATTCTGTATCATTTCAGATTTTGGAATTTTGGATAAGAGAGACTCAACCTGTATTGAAAATTTCAGGAGACTTATAGTTTTGGATATTAGGGCAAGTTCTAAGCAGTATTTATTTATTTATTTAATATAATAATATGGACTGGCAAAGAAACTTGGACACTTCTTCTGGATGTACATCATAAATTGTACAGACATTTCAAAGTCCAAGGTCCATTTAATCATTTTCAGTGTAGCCCAATTTTCTAAAATACATTTCATTATTGTAAAGACACACTGTATGGCATATTTGAGTATTTCAAATACCTTGCAGTATTTCTGCATTTCACACAATATGCATTTCAATGATGACCAGCAGCATTGTTTATGGAGATTATCAAATGTAGAAAAAGGATGGGAGAGAAGCAGGATGCTCCCAGCCTTATTATGTGATTGCATGAAGATTATCACATGATGTCCTGTGACGTCATGCTCATCCTGTCCTCCTGTCAATGAAATGGAATGGCCCTGTCACTTTTCATTAATGGTAGTTTCCCGTAAATGAAAAGCGACAGGGCCATTCCACTTCACTGAAAGGAGAAGGACAGGTAGAGCACAATGCTGTGAGACATTGTGTGATAATCTTCACACAATCACATGATAACGACGGAAGCATCCTGCTTCTCTCCCATCCTTTATCTCCATTTGATAATTTCCTATGTTTCCAGTTCTTAGCTAGAATGTATATTTTACCCAATATTCTATGACAGAAGTCACTATATCTATTCAGATCAGCACGCCAATGTCATACATTCTTACAGTTTAGTACAACAGAGGAGATAAAGTGATATGTCAGAATATGAGTCCATAGTTCTGTAAGTATCTTTCCCTTGGTATGCTGGAGAATCTGAATTGTAGTCTATTTTAAACTCTGTTTCTTAATTTTGTTTCAATTCTAAATTCTACTCTAGCAGATGTAGAATTAATACAGACTGGGTTATTTGGTTGGCATCTTCTTACTTAAGACCAACAGGCAGATGTAGTATGTTCAGTTGGTAAGACAGTTAGCTCGAAGGTCCAGTACTGGCTACTCATTTTTTCTTTTTTCCTTGTAGATCATGTCTTGCTACATGTTCTGTGGTGTTTCTTTTAATTTTCTTCCATTAAGAACATGTCTTCCATACATGACTATTCCTTTTCTTGGCTCCTGCCTGTCTAACCTCATTCCTATTGTTCTTTCTTTCTGGACTCTTTCTTATGGATCTCTTTATGATTTGCTATTAATAATCCATCTGGTGGTTTTTCCTGGTTATTGTTCAGTTTTTCAGAACTGGCAATTTGCCCAGAATTGCTTATCTCAATATAAACAATATATGGCCACACTGCCTGGAACTATGAAGCTCCTTCAAATAATGAATAGTGCATTGTAATTGCGAAAACCTGGTTAGCTGCTACAATGCATGTGGCATTTATTGAATTCCAGCACAAAATGCAAATGCAATATAGATGTAGTTGAATAATGCTGAATTCCCCATAATAGGCCTGCTTTGCAATTTAGAGCTCTCAGTCCTTTTTCTAGTAACATTTTCAGACTTTATATAAGATTAACAGTAAATTGCAACCAGAGCTTTGAGATCTTGGTGTTGGCTGGGTGTAACAGCAAGAGCAAATCTTCCCAATTTTTTATCAGTAGAATTAAGACACACTAGGATGTTTTCTTCTCTTGCCTCAGTAAATAAACAAGTCAAATTAGAGAAAAAATCCTAATATCTTAGGTTTACATGTAAAACATGTGGGAAACAAATAATCTCCACTTGTGTTTGGCAATGGTGGGAAGAAGTGGAGGATAATGCCCATAAATAATCCATCAAGGAAGATGTATGTTCCCATATACCAGCATAACAGTGCAGCACACCCAGGGTAAAAGTGGTGGATTGCACTTTGGACTTTGTTTTGTCCTCTTTGTAGATTACCTTAGATAACAGAAATTCATCAGGATTCATCAGCAGGACTTTTGAATCCAGGGGAAATGGTCATGAATCTGTGATGTGACTCCAACCTACCAAGCCAGACTGCTTTCTGTCAACAACAGAAGAATGGTATCACTGGGTTACATCTATTTCCAAAGGGCTCATGGTGGTTGCATTAAAGGCAAACAATTGTCATCATAGACAAAAAGGATACAAAGAGTAAGTGTGGTAGCTCATACAAGGATACCACATTTTACCTTTCCACAATGAGATGAGTTGTTATAATAAGTGATTCCGATATGAAGTGAATCTTAACTATTTGGAGTGAAAGGTATCATTTCTTTTGCTTTTGTAGTTGTCCTGTTTATGATAACACCTTGCCAACTATTCTCTTGCACTCAAAGGGGTGCCATGTATAAAGCTTTGTTGATGTGTTCCCACTGTCCCAGTTTTCTTCTGTCAACATTTCCCTTCACAATGACCACTTCTTAGGACTAAGCAGGAATTTGGGGAGGGGGGTGTATTCTGATTTTTCTTCGTTCCCCTCTCCTTTTCATCTACTTAATGATAAACATAATGGAGGGAGGCAATTTTCATTCTGATGAGACTGTTGTGGCATTTAATCAACTCTAATTTGGCTATTTTTACATTTAATTAAATTTTGATCTGGCTGGTTGACATTGAATTTATTTGCATTTGGCTTTTTGGGAGAGCAGTTGGCACTTTTAGTGGCACTGTGTGGGATGGGTACTTAGGATTGCTTAGGATTTTAGTGAACACCAGGATGCACCCACAGACCAAGAGCCTTTTTTCACAAACACCAGATGGGAGGTGCTTTCAAGGTGGCAATTATCTTGGAAAAATGGCAGCGGAAATGTCTTTAGGGAGTGAACAGTCATGTTGTATGCTGTCTGCCATATCCACTCCTTAACATATCAATCTTGTGAACTGGCTACAATAAGATGTGTTTGAGCTTCATCACAGCTCACCTTCAAGACAGAGTGTTCTAGAATTTGTGGGGATGCAGATGGGTTGCCCTGGGCTACCCCGTGAAGTGGAGGATCAGGGCCAAGGCTGCCAGATGCCTCAGCCCCGATCCTCCCTTTTGCCAGCCCAGAAAAGAGCAGCAAAATGCTGCTCCTTTCCGGGCCAGCAAAAGGGTGCCCTAAGAGCTGGTGCACCCCTTTAGCGCCCCTTCCAGTGCAATGCATCAAAACGCTGTGCCAGAGGACATCCTGATGCCACTGGCATGGGGCTGGGGCACCTGGCATGCGGCTGCCCCTCCCCATCCCTGCCTCTAGGCCGGCCCTTAGTTTAAATGCTAACTCATGCGGAGTAGAGCCATTGAATCAGTTGGCTTTATCTCTCTATTAACTCACAAATCAACCACTGATTTAATGGTCCTACACTAGTTGGGACAAAGGGGACATCTATATTATAAAAATAATGCAGTTTAATACCATATTAACTGCCATCGTTCCATCCTACAGAATCCTAGGATTTGTAGGTTTGTGAGGTACCAGCACTCTTTGGCAGAGAAGGCTAAAAACTGCAAAACTGCAGACTCCAAGATTGTATAGGATGCAGCTACATCACTTACGCAGGGATAGGCAACCTTTCCCCTTTAAGGGCCGAGGGACTTCAGCTCCCAGAATCCCAGGAGCTATTGGCCAACATGGGACTATTGGCCAACATGGCTGAGGCTTCTGGGAGCTGAAGTCCCTCGGCCCTTAAAGGGGAAAGGTTGCCTACCCCTGACCTACAGTGATGTCACGCAGCATTATTTCTACAGTATAGATGTGCCCTAAGCAATAAGATTTAGGATTATTTGAGATAAGACATGTGAACTATCCTTGCTGCAGCCTATCTCCTTTAGTAAACTTGTATTGTTCTTAAATCCCCTATCATCTCAGTTGTGTTCATTCTTGATAGTACAGAAAAGCAACAAAGGAAGACAAGAATGTAAAGTTTGATGAACAACATCAGATAGGTTTCGCTCTTCAGACAGTCACCCTGTATGTGTGGACAGTGATGAGATGGATGAGAGTGTGTGTGGGGGAAAACATACATGTATATCTGAAGAATACTCAAAGAGGACTCATCCCAGGCTTAAAAACAGATATCCAGAGGCAGCCCAGAGGAATCATAGTAAGAACTCTCCCAGGCTGCATGGGTTCTGTTTTGACTTTGACAATTAAATAGTTAAATCAATTTGTTACAATATTCTTGGGATCAACAAACATCTTGCAAGCCAGGAATCTTACCTGGTGTTTTCATTTTTGTTTTTATTTCAACACAGATATGGGAAATGGCATCACAAATCACTGATTCACTTCAAAAAATTATCCGAAAAAGGTCCTTGAGACTAGATGTATTCAATGTGTGGGTTTTATACCAATGGGACACCTGAATAATTAGAAAGGACAAAAGCTGTTTCCAATCATGCAAACAAAATGAGATTAATAAGAGAGCAGCCTTTCAAAAGAATTTCAGAGCACAGCTGTGATTTTCAGTCCAGAGGTAGGTTCTTTTGCATTTGTTAGAACAAAGACCCACAGATCTAGTTATGTTGAACATAACTTCATATTCTGTCCTTTAACAAAAAGAGCCTCATATTATTCTCATGCATATTGACCAAAAGATAGATACCAGAATTTCATCTTCAATATTTAGATAATATCCAGAGAGTTACCACCAAAACACTCATCTGCAATGTCTCATGCTGAGGCTGGCATCCTGTTAGTGACATGCACATGTAAGGTCAGTTTATGCATGTGTAAGTTCTGTTTGGATGGCTGGTTGAGGGCTTCCACTTGCTCCTGCACTCTATCCAAAAAACCTCCCACTACCTGACAGTTGCCAAGCCCCAGAAGGGACTTCTGCTGCTGTGGAGAAGGGAGGGGGAGAGACCATTAAGATAATGAAGATCCAGATCAGAATTATCAAGGGAAGGGGAAAAGTAGGTGAACTCAATTTAAGAGTGCACCCTCATTTCTTCCCCCTATGACCAAGCTGAGATGATCTGCATCTCTATGGCCTCAATTGCCTCCCCTTCCCTCCATTTTTCACTGGTAAGTGGCAGCAGCAGTAACTTCTCAGAGCTTGACAGCTGACAAGTGGTAGGAAGATGCAGAATGGCATATGCAAAGCTATGTCTCATCTGTGAAATGGAAATAACATTTTATAATGTTGTTTCAGAGTAATTTTATACATTTAGTATAGAGCAAGAATATTACATAAATGGTACCTAAAATTTCAAAAATGTAGTATTTGACAATCATCAGTTTCTACTCCAGAGATATTTGATCATATTGTTCTTTGGACTCCACTATCAGCAGTCAGACTGGGGAAGACAGAAATGATGGTGCAGGAATTAACAATACAATTATGTCAGGGATGGATGTTTATTTCCAAATTGCATCTATTTTTCATGTGTTCATTGGTAAGATGATTACGTCTGTCTTCAAGCCTGAGAGAAATATGTGCTGTGCAGTAAATAAATAAATAAGAATTTATGCATTAATTCTGCAGGGTTTTCTTTCTTTTCTTTCATCTAGTCCACTGGGGGCAAACAAGAATCTGTGGGAAGTCTTTGCTTGATGTTGTGTCTCAGCTAATACTATAAAGCAAGAGTGAGGAAAGTGTGGCACACAAGCCACATTGTGGTCCCTGAAGTTCCATGGCAGTTCCCCAAAGCCCCAAGCCCCCAATTAAAAAAATATTCTGGTTTTCATGAAATTTTACACCTAAAAACAGCCTTAAAAGAAAGAAAATTCCTTTCAAAAGTGAAGTTTTCACTCTTCTGAACACCCAGCCATCCAAACTTGCCCTCTTTCTGTCCAAAACTAGTTGAAAATGGTAAGCCGAAGTCATGTGATGTCACTTCCAGTGCTGATGTAGCCTGTGGGAGATGGAGGTCAAAGGGTGAAAATTCTCCCACCCCTAATTGCAGAATTTGGTGTACATAGACACACTCTTTCTGACCATGAAGTAGACCATGATAGCTTTGTGATCTTTGTTCTCTAATCTCCTTTTAAAATGATCTAGGCAGAAGTAGGGATGTACATATCCACTAAGCCTGTATTTTCGCTTTTCCCCACATCTATATTGTGCTAGGCTTTGAGGCATTTCTTTTTAAAAAGTGAACACAGTGTGTACATTGTAGAAACTGAATTGATTGCATGTTTATAAATATTATTGAGAAACAGTATGTAGTCATTAAGCTTTATAACCAAGGACATCCTACCTGAAAAGCTAGTGAGATATATAGCATGAACAACTGACATGTTATTTCCTTGGTAGTTCTAGTGTTTTCAAGCTCGAAACAAAAATTAAACCTGCCGTAAGATTAGTAGTCTCATATGCTTCTTCTATAGAGAACTGATTACTGTACTAGAAAGATCAATACTATAGATCAGGGGTAGGCAACCTTTCCCCTTTAAGGGCCGAGGGACTTCAGCTCCCAGAATCCCTGGAGCTATTGGCCAACATGGGACTATTGGCCAACATGGATGAGGCTTCTGGGAGATGAAGTCCCTTGGCCCTTAAAGGGGAAAGGTTGCCTACCCCTGCTATAGATGAACTGTATACATCCAAGAAATATGAAGAAACATAAATGCTTTCAAGGGTGTGGTGAAATTCTTATAACTTTCTGGCAGTGGCAGGGAGTTAAAAGTCTTTTTCCCCTCAGTCACCTGCTGACTTTTGCAAACCAAGCTGTTCATAAAGGGATAAAAACAGGCTAAATTGTGTTTTCCTGGCTAATGAGCACCCTTAGGGCATCACTAGAGGGTGCAAGGGGTGACGAGGTGACACCCTAAGGGTGTCAAAGGGTGTCAAAGGCAGCCCCATGTAGAGTGCATTACAGTAGTCCAAATGTGACACCACTGCTCCCCAAACATATGCCTTTTGGCAGAAATTCACCAGTGCACCTTTAAAATGCTGAAGAGAAGGTGTGAGTGGGGCAAGGCTCATTGGGAAGAGAAAGGAGAAGTCCAGGGTTAAATAAATTATCTTTAAAAACATAACGTTTTACCAAATTTTCACTTTAATCTCATGAAACAATGTATATGTACATTAGGCTATGCATACAATATTGTCATTTAAAGGTATAATTTTAATTTTGTTAGTTATTTACATCACAACTATTGCCATTATATTCAATGATATATGGGAATTATGATTTATGAGTAACATTGGAGAAGGTCAATGTGTGGGTGAGGGGGTGACATCATGAGTTACTGCACCAGGTGACTCCAACCCTAGTGATGCCAATGAACACTCTGATATGAAAGTACACCCCAAGGAGTTCAATGGAGCTTTCTCCAAAGAGTTTGTGTCAAGGATTGTCTGAATTTAACTTTTCTGCAACATCAGACAACTGTTGTGATGGCTGCAAACTGTCAAACATTTTTGTCATCGTCTAAAGGTAGCAGTGTAATATAGATTTCAATTTTGTTTTCCTCTATTAATCTCTACTGTTATGTTAAACTAGAAGAATGTATGCCACAGATGATAAACTAAGATATGTTCCCCAAATAATTAGAAATAGGCACATACAGTGTTACAATGAACACACTAATATTCTCTCTGTTCTTATCTCTTTCCCCTCATCCCCAAATTCTGCATACTGTGTACTGAGTTTCTTAAATGGGAGTCTCAGCCTCAAAGTCATAGATCACTGTGAGGCATGAAGTAGTAATGGGGGATGTCTCATAGCATCCCCAATAGTTAGGAATGAAAATACAGTGAAGCATAGCTTTCCAAATACAAGCTGAATTGCTTCAGTGGCTCATGCTCACTCTTTTTAATATAACACTACCTCAAGGTGACTTATTTTGTTCTGGCTGTACTACAAGTGTGGTCTTATTGCCTCATTAAATTATTTCAGGTTTGTCAAAACCCATAGAAAATGGCATCACATACCAAAGGTACTATCTCTTTGTTGGGGAGAAGTGAAGGGTAACATTACTGTGATTCATTTTTAGTACTAGGTAATTCACTGAGATGGATCATGAATACATTTGTTCTAGCTGTGGAACATAGCTACACAATACACAGAACCTCTTTAAGAATAGTGTAGCACAACACAGAGTACATTGCATCCTGCTTGGTATAATAAGGGCATTTCCATTATCCTTCCTAGATTTTGTTTTTATTATTTATTGTTTGAATTACAATAGCACCCAGGAGTCCAGTCTGACACTGGAATGGTACTATACAATGAGTGATGTGAGTACCTGCTTTGAATATATTATCTTCTGAAAAGGCAAGACAGATGTAGGATAAATGAAGAGGAGGAAAAGAAAGCCCAGGCAGGTGAAGTGACTCAATCTGAATCAGACACATACTGTTCAGTCCTGTATTTAGACATCCCACTGAAATATTGAATATATTCTAAAGTAAGCCTTAAGGGTTGTATGGCATATTTAGAAGTTCAATGAGACTGAGTTCTAACAAGTGCACAGGATGCCAGCCGGGATATGAAAATATCTTGCTGTTGCTGAGATTTTGGGGCAATGAGGTGTCCTGCTGGGCCATCTCCAGTGCTAACAGGGATGTAGCTGGTGGAGGGAGAAAAGGATGACATTGCCCCCAAATAAGAATTCTCCCCCACCCTCCATTAACATTTACATCTGTCTTCTGAAAAAACACCATACCATTAAAAACATATAAAAACAGTACATTAAAATAGGATTAAATTACTACAATAATTAAAACAAATTCAATGCTAAAATATCAAATACTTTAAAAAGATAAAATGGTTAAAATACATTAAAACAATAAAGCATTCCAGACCATTCTTTAAAAACATTCTGTTTTGAATGCCAGTCTGAAGAGGAAGCTATTCGCCTGTTGCAAGAAGGCTAACAAAGAAGGGGCCATTGTGGTCCCCTTGGGCAGGAAGTTCCAGAGTCTAGGGGCAGCCATGGAAAATGCCCTCTCTCATTTTGCCACCAAATATGCTTGTGATGGTGGTGGGATGGAGAGAAGATCCTCCCCCGAGGATCTCAGAGCCTGGGTTGGTTCATATGGGAAGATACATTCTGCCAAATAGCCTGGACCTGAGCCATATGGGGTTTTATATGTTATCACCAGCACTTTGAATTGTGCCCAGAAACAAACTGGCAGCCAGTGGAGCTGTTTCAACATGGGTGTTGTGTGATCTCTATAGCCTGCCCCTGTTAGCAGGTTGGCTGCAGCTTTTTGGAACAGCTGAAGTTTCTGAACACTCTTCAAAGGCAGCCCCATGTAGAGTGAATTACAGTAGTCCAAATGTGATGTAACCAAGGCATGTACCACTAAGGCCAGATCTGGTGTCTCAAGGAAAAGGTGTAGTTGGCTCACAAGCTTTAAATGAGCGAAAGCACTCCTGGTCACTGTAGAGACCTGGGCCTCCAGGTTCAAAGCTGAGTCTAGTTCCCTGTGTATGTTCCCTGTGTATGTCATCCACCAAGGTGACCAAGGCTGTCTCTGTTCCATAGCCAGGCCTAAAACCAGATTGAAATGGATCTAGATAATCTGTTTCATCCAGAAACCCATGGAGTTGGGAAGCTACCATACATTCCAAAACCTTGCCCAAAAATAGTAGATTGGATACTATCCGATAATTATTTATTATTGTGGGATTCAGGGATGGCTTTTTAAACAGAGGCCTCACAACTGCCTCCTTTAGGCAAGATGGAACTCTGCCTTGTTGTAGGGAGGCATTGAGTATCTCCTTTACCCACTCAGCCAATTCCCCTCTGGCCTGTTTAATAAGTCAAGAAAGACAAGGGTCCAAGACATATGTGGTGGCCTTTACCTCTCCAAGGATCCTGTCCACATCATCAGGCTGCACAAGTTGAAAGGTATCCATTAACACTGGACAGACAGGAGCCAAGTTTATATCTACTGGCACTGTATCAACTGTAGCATTCATGTCGGAGCAGATCTGAGTGACTTTATCTGCAAAATGCAGTGCAAATTCTTCACAGCAGGCCTCTGAGTGATCTGCATTTTCTACATGAGTGTAAGTGTGTAAAAGACCCCTTAGAACAGTTCTGATGGATGGCTTCATGCAGATGCAATGCTGGCAGCAAAAAGTAATTTCTTTGTTGCCTGCATTGCCACAGAGTAGGCCTTCAAATAGGCTCTAGCCTGTATTCAGTGAGATTCACTCTGAGTCTTCTGCCAACATTGCTCTAGTCTCCATCACTTGCTTCATCACCATCATTTCCCTGGAGAACCAGGAGGCTGGTTTGGTTCCACTCCATAAGATGGGACACTCAGAGCAATTGTGTTCTGGCCATTTCCCCATTCCAAAGGTTGGCCAGAGCTTCAACAGAATCACCTGCCGAGGTGACTGGAAACTCCCCAAGAGCCCTCAGGAATCCATCTGTATCCATCAATCTCCTGGGGCAGACTATCCTAATCAGTCCTCCACTCCTGCAGAGGTTCTGAGTCCCAGTGAGTATAAACCTGACCAGATAATGATCTGTCCATAACAATGGAACTGTGGAAAATTCCACCACACCATGATCATCATCACTCCACCCAGCACAGAAAACAAGGTCCAGAGTGTGTACAGCAGTATGAGTAGGGCCAGTTACCACTTGGGACAGACCCACGGTTATCATGGAGGCCATGAAGTCCTGAGCCACTCTGGAAAGGGCAGTCTCGGCATGGATGTTGAAGTCCTCCAGCACTAATAGACGAAGAGCCTCCAATACCAACCCCGAGACCACTCCGGCTAGCTCAGGAAGGGAGACTGTTGAGCAATGGGGTGGGCTGTACACCAACAGAATCCCTACTCTGTCCTGGCTACCTACCTTTAGATATACACACTCAAAACCTGTAGACCAGGGGTAGGCAACCTTTCCCCTT
>CM034708.1:39696687-39716874 GCA_020142125.1 Phrynosoma platyrhinos
ACATTTTAAAAAATTAAAAAATATGCATGCACACTCTCTCATAAAAAATATGCATGCACACTAGAAAAGCTATGGCAAAACCCCTGTGGAGATTTTGCCAAGAAAACCTGAAGAACAGGTAATGACAACAATAATCAATATCATCATGGCAGGGGGCGGTGGCAGGACTGGCCTGAGGCCAGTCCAAAGGCCTCGGGGGGCCGCATCCGGCCCCCAGGCCTTAGGTTGCCTACCCCTGGGGTTGGGGTGCCTGGCGTGTGGCTGCCCCTCCCCTTCCCTGCCTCCAAGACAGTGCTTTGTGCCATCTGTAGAGGCCCTGAGTCTAACTTTTCATCTAAGAAGGTAGTTTCATTTGTCCTTTTTTCAATTTGTAGAAATGGAATAAAAACATGAAACATACCAACAAGGCAGCAGTCACTTCTCATTATTTAATATATACTACAATGTTTGCCTCTGCTGAAAGCATGCTTTTTTTTTCACAGAGGGAAAAAGAATGTGTGAAGATTGCATGGGCAGTGACAAAACAAGCCTCTTTATTTTTTGTTTTGTTTACTTTTTACCCAATCTAATGGCAAATTTTCAAGATGTAATGAAGAAAATACAATGTAATAATTCAGCTCCCTAGAACTCCTGGTTCTCCACAGAATTTCATGGTATCATGAAAGGCCACTATTTAAAACTGAAAACAGGAACAGAAGATAAATTCTATGGAAGATCAACACAAGTCATTTTAGACAATTTACTTGCAGCTGACAACAGAAAATTCAGAGGAAGCTACAGACATTGACATGATGCAGCGAATACTTAGATAAATGGTATGATGTTGAAAGATCACTTTAAAAAGTCAATACACTCACTTCACAATGATGTGAAATGGGCAGATTTACAGACTCTTACTATAGCACTCTACAGTGAGAGTGACACTGACAAGCTATATGGTGACTATTGTGTTTTACAATCAGAGAAGCAGAACAGAGATGGATCAACATTTTTAGACAAATATCAGAGGGTAGTGGCAGCTAAATGAAACAAACAAACAAATGAAAAATACAACTTTTGCAGTTTCCATTTTTTGTCTAATGTCTAATATGTGTTTATGAGAAAGTTTTTAGTTTAATGATACAATTGTAGACCCAAGACAAACAAGCCATGTGGTAGGACTGTGAGTGATGTCTGTGAAGACACACCCAACTAAAGGTGGTGGCAAATATGGGTGTGCAATGCCAGTACCCTAGTATTGGTAAAAAGGGTCAAAAGCTGAGTGTAAAGTCCAAAAAGAGGGAAATTTATTAAAGAAAAAAAAAGGGGGGGTTCTCCTCCCAAGCTCTAATTGGCTTAAAATAAAAGGTACTTTACAGTTCAGGTTTAATGATCTTCAGTGTTATCATCTCTCTGGGTTTGTTCCTGGATTGATCTCCTTCTCAATGAAGCTGGTGCAGGGTCTTTCAGCTTCTGGTGCTATTGTCTTCTTTGATGTTGATGTTTACTAGAATTAAATGCTATAAGTAACTAAGTTGGCTGAAGGTAAATAATTTGGCTGCAGGTGTAAGAAATGCCCTTTCCCTCTGCCTGAGCCTGTTGCCACCAAACAAATAAAAGCCAAGCCTGCCTAAGAAAAACTAAAAAATCCCAAGCCAAAGCAGAGCTTGCTGGGAAGGGGCAAACCAAAAACTAGAAAAATGCAGGGGATTCCTACAACTCCTCCCACAAACTAATACAGTGGAACATTCCTATGCTCAAACTAAACTGAAAATAAAGGAAAATGCAAGGGAGAATTTAAACAGTCCAGGCTGGACATCACAATGTCCTTGGTGCAGATAAAATTGAACATTACCACAGGGCTAATTCACACTACATAATTATAGATATATATTCCAATTTAACTGCCATGGCACATTCAATGTAACCTTCAGGTTTGTTGTTTGGAAAGAAAACAGATCTCTCTGGATGAAAATTCTAAATATCTCTCCCTAAACTGCAAATCCCAACATACCTTTGGATGCTGCCATGGCAATTAAAGTGAAATCATATTTCTGTAATTGTGCAGTGTGAAAGGGCCCATGACCTATGGAGAGATGAGGTCAAATATAAATTTAAAAAGCAGGAAGCCGAAGACAAGCAAACACAGCTTTAAGCTAAAGACACTGCACTGTGTTTCAACCAACCACTTAGCTGTAGAGAGGGAGAATAGAACTACAGTGACAGAAATGGACTCCACTAATAATTGTTTCTGGACCCTTCTTGGGTTTTTGTTCCCTTTAACATTTTTTCTATTTGTTACACAAGAACAACAAAATGATATGCAGGAAGAAAACACAAATATAATATAAAATAAATAAATAAAATTAGTATAGTGGAGGAAGTGGTGCTACCTGGCCTCTAAAAGTCTGTTTTTCCAAGTCTGAAAAAGCAGTAAAGACAAATAAAAGACCTATGAATTTAGATAGATAAAAAAAACATGTAGAAATTTTAGTTTGCAGTTTCAGGAATTTCTTCAGCCAGAGCTGATATTTCCTGGAACAGTTAACCCTGGGGAGGTGTCTAAGAGGTTTAGGTTGAGGTCAGGTCATGGTTCCTGTATGATGTGATCTGACTTACTAAGGCAGATTGAAGTTATCTACTAGATTTAATGCTTTTTTAAAAAAACACACAGATGCAACATATATACATATACTTATGCAATGCAACTTTTGTGTCCATTAAAAAAAAACAATAAAAAGTAGATTAATATAAAAAAGTGACATAGAAAGAGTCTGACCTCTCCATCCCTTCTTGAAATGGCTCTTCAAAAAATAGTCACAATAGGAAATCATTGTGTTTCTCTATGCTTTTTGCAGTTAGATTCCTCCCCACACTATTATTAATAATTTGTAATTAACTTGGGTGTAGTAATTACACTATGCTCTAGAAAGTCCCATTGAATAAATTGGTGGGAGAAAGCTGAACCTATTTATATATCACTGGTTATATAATTCCTGAAGCAGTCCTACTTACAAAGCAGCAAAATTATATATTTTTAATCATAGCAGTTAAGTGTAATTACCGTACCACTTAGGAATCTTTATTATTACTTTTAAAGCTGAAGACAGGTCCCGTTGAGAATAATTACCATAACAATGATTTAGGGCATATTTTTGATCTTGTTACAAATTCAATAAAGCCTGCATGAAATGATCTTTTCCATGTTAAATAACTTATTCATGCAACTTTCTTATTAAGGCATTGCATCAAGTATGGAGTTATACTAAATCCTTTTTATTCTTTCTATTACTATATTTTGCCTTATTGAAAAGAGGAAATGGGCACTTACTGTAAGGACCAGCGAACTCAGTTCCCAATAACCAGGCAATTGTGTTAGAATACAAAAAGACTTTTATTTCATGTACTGAGACAGTAGTTACCCATCCAGGGTTTTTGTTGGAACTAAAGAGTTCCCCCTTTGGACCTTAACATAAGAATTCTCATCATCCAGCCCCCCCTCCCCAGCCATGATCTCCAGCCTTTGATCCAGATCAAAGCAATCTTTCATGTTCCCTCTTCCCCTTCTTGTATTATCATTCAATTGCACTTAAAGAAGGACAGCATCTCTTGTTTAAAGCTCAGGTCATCTGCAAGAAGAATAGGGTCATAAAACCACAATCCTTCTCACTGCAAGCCGTCCACCCTCTCCCATCATTTCCCAGGCTTGGATTCTAACATGATTAGTATCACCCTCTCAATAACCCAGCATGTTATCATAATGCTATATCATCATATCTTTTTATATCATGACAGAACCATGCATATAGTTCTAACATTCTACTTCCCCCAGAGATAATCAAAGCAATTTTTATAACCCTCCCCCTTGCTTGTCCAGGTATTTTTCATGAAACAACTGAGACAGTTTAGGGGTGTCCACATGGTGGGGATACACCCACTCATTTTCAGACTCAGAAAAGTATTTCTAATGAACCAAATATTGCAACTTACCCCTGTGTAATCTTGAGTCCAAAATCCCAGAAACTTCAAAGTACTGTTCCCCTTCCACCATCAGTGGTGGGGGTGACCCTGGGTCCATCTGCCAGTGGTCCATGGCCAAAGCCAGCTTCAGCAGGCTAAAATGGAACATGGGATATAGATGTCTATAGGACTTAGGCAGGTCTAACTCTGCAGTCACGTCATTGATCAGTCTCTTTACAACAAATTGTCCCACAGATTTTGGCCCCAGTTTCCTAGATGGTTGTCAGGTCTTCAGATGCTTGGTTAACAAATAGACCTTACTCACTGGTGCCAGTTCCCATTCTTTCCCCCTCTTACAATCCACAAACCTTTTATAGTCCTTCTTCACCTTGTCCAAGGTGCTTACAATTTGAGGCAAAGAATCTTTGATTTTTGCAATCCACTAGGAGAGTGGAACAGGGTTCATGGTTTCTATCATCAGTGAGAGCATCGTCTTTGGCTTATAGACATAAACAATCTCAAATGTTGGATGAACTGTACTCTGGTTAACAGCCCCATTGAAAGCAACTTCAACATGGGGTAGCAAGTCAAACCAGTCATCCTGCAGATAATTGCAATAACAAGGTACATATTGATCCAGCATGGCATTTGTTCTTTCTGATTACCCATCAATCTCTGGTTGATGAAAGATGCTTATCATCTGTTCAGTTCCCAATTTTTTCTGCAATGCCTTCCAAAATTGTAAAGTGAACTGGCTGCTTCAATCATGCACAATTCTCTCTGGCAGCCCATGTAATTTATACACATGGCCAATGAACAAGTCAGCCATCTTGGCTGCTATGGGCAAGCCTTTGCACCCCACATAGTGCACTTATTTTGAGAATAAGTCCATTACCACCCATATGGTGTTTTGCCCCCTGCTATTCAGTAAGTCCGATATAAAGTCCATAGCTATGTGCCTCCAGGGGGTGTCAAGTATGGGCAGTGGCCACAGCAGCCTGCAAGGCTTGCCTCCCATTGGCTTGACACAAGCACAGACCAGGCAACCTTCCACATAAGTCTTACATCCCACCAGGATTGTTTTCTTAGCAGGTGCTAGGTCCTTAAGAATCCCCAATGTCTTCCTGCCTCAGTGTCATGGTACAGCTGCAAAATTTCAAATTTCAGTTCCTCCAGGACATAGATCCTAGCCCATTTGTACTATAGTCCATCTTTTAGCTCTAGAGCATCTGAGTGCTCCTTGAGCCACTGGTCCTTCCCTGCCACCTCACAGAAGCTTTGGAACAATGGGTCTGGAGATGAAGCTTTGTCAAAGGGGTGGGGGGGTGCCCTCCAAACAGTGTTGCCAGCTCTGCAGGGCCCACTTAATTGCAAATGCTTTCCTCTCCCAGGTGGGCCAATCTAACTCTGCTCCTTGAAATTTTTTGGACAGATAGGCACATGGCTTTAATTCCTCCTTTGAGTCTCTTTGTATGAATACTGCTCCCAATGCAACATCATTAGTATCGGCCTGTATGACAAAGAGTTGATCTGGATCAGGGTGCTTCAGGATGGGCTCAGTGCTAAACAGCTGCTTTAACTTCTCAAATGCCTCCTGGCACTCCAGCGTCCACTGAACCTTAGTGGATGGCTTGGATTTTTTGCTGAGGTCTTTTGGGTGGGTCTTTGTTTTTAACAGATCCATAATGGGCAGTGCTATTTGGGCAGTCAGGGATAAACTGCCTATAAAAGTTTGTAAATCCCAGGAAGTGCTTTACCTACTTCAAGGTCTCAGGAGGGGCCCAGTCCAGCACCATCTCCACCTTAGCGGGGTCCATCTCGATTCCCTGGGTGGACATATTATATCCCAAGAAATCCAAATTATCACTATTGAAATTGCATTTAGATAGCTTGACATACAATTGATTGCCAAAGAGGTGCTTCAGCACATGGGTGTCCAGATCCTGTGAATAAATCAACACATCATCTTGGTAGACCAGGACCCTTCAAACAGCAAGTTGTGCATAATTTCATTCACTAGCCACATAAACATGCCTGGACCACCCGATAACCCAAACAACATCACTAAGTACTCAAATGCTCCCAGAGGACAGTTAAATGCAGTTTTGTGCTCATTCACCACCCAAATCTTCATTTGGGAATAGGTGTCCCTTAAATCCAAATTGGTGACAATCTGGCTGATGGCCAGTCTCCCTAACATGTCCTTCATAAGTGGGAGGGGTACTTGTTGGTACTGCATACCCCATTAAGGTTCTGATAGTGCATAACTAGTCTCATTGACCCATCCTTCTTTTCTTGGAAGAACACTGAAGCCATGAATATAGAGGTTGATGGGCAGATAAAACTTCTAGCCAAATTCTTCTTTATAAATTTCTTGAAGGACATAATTTCAAGAGGGGTTATTGAGTACAGTTTGGCCTTGGGGGGGGGTTGGGCTCCTGACCCCAACTCAATTTCATAGTCCGTCTCCCACTGGGGTGGGAGCTGGTCACACTCCTTCTCCAAAAACACCTCTACCAATAGATAGGGGATAGCCCAACTGGTCCTCCTGGATGATTTTCCCCACTCAGTCTTGCAGGGAGTCTGGTCATATTAGCACCACCATTGCTCTAACTTCCAAATTTGAAATGGGGCCCTGGGTGTGTCCCCTACACACTGGGTCCTTGAAAATCTGTTCTCCTAGCCTTCATCGGATCATAGGATTGTGGAATTGCAGCCAGTCTATCCCCAGTATCAACTGGTAGCTTGATGTGGGGCCCACCACAAACCAGATTCTTTCCTAGAGTTCTGCCACCCCAAGCCACAGTGTCCCCATGCTCTCAATGGTGGGCTTTCCCCCCATGGGGTATCCATCCATCTAGTGGAAGGTAATGGGGTGTTCCAGCTTCTCAGTGTCCAATCTTAATTCTACCACGGTGCCTGAGTTTGCAAAACATTGGGTGCAGCCTGAGTCTATAATGCCAACAAACGTGTATGTCTCCCTTTTCTTGGGTCCTCCACTTTATCTCTCAGGGTGTATTGTGGGATTCTTCCATTCACCATTGGGGTGTGGCAGTTTGGGTCTGGGGCCTGCCTTCCACTGCTGCTTGAGGCAGGCTGAGGAAGTTTCCCACTGGCTCATCATTGTCCTCTGATTCCATAGTATTGGGCATGAACTCTGGTTCCACAGTGTCTCAGCTATCTGCTAGCCCCTGGCTTGAGTTCTACTTGTCTCTCGACTGGCCTAGAGCAGGCACTTTCTTTGATGTGCTTTCTCACTCATGGGCCTTCCAGTTGGGGCATTCAGCAATTCAGTGTCCCTTCTGACTGCAGGCTTGACAAAGTCCCAATCTCAGCTGCTGCTGCCCTTCCAATTCTCAGGTGTTCACTCCTCTCTCTCTGCCGTGGGAGGGGGTGCTCAAGTGTTGGTTGGTCCCCTTGCCAGTTCCCCTTCTCTGCTTCCTTGTCAAATGGATATTTTCCTTCACCATCTGTTCCCCCTGGCCAACCAGATCCATTCCCTCACAATCCAGGGATTTTCCTTCACTAGGACCCACTCCAGGAGGTCCAGCTGTAGCCCCTCCTTGAAGTATTACACCTTGACTCCTTTGGGCCAATCTAGGACTTGCACTGCCAGCAGTCACTGAGCGGGCCCTTTGCTCCAGCACTATTATCTTGGGTTGGGTCTTTTCCACCTGAAAGGGGCCTTTGAATCAGGCCTGCAGGGCTAGCATAAAGGCTGTTAAGTTTCTCAGTTCCACAGCTTTGGCTGTTAAGTTTCTTAGTTCCACTGCTCTAGCAGCAAACAGTTGCATCAACCAGTCTGTCACTTAGCTCTCTAGATGCGTGGCCACACATCTCACCTTTGCCCCTTCACTGGGGAAGGCACTGTTGGGAGTTGTGACAAACTGTCAGGACCAGTGAACTCAGTTCCCAATAACCAGGAAAGCATCACATTGTGATAGAATACAAAAAGACTTTTATTCTAAGTATTCAGACAGTAGTCACCCATCCAGAGATTTTTCCCCTTTGGACCATAACATAAATATTCCCATCATACAACCCCCCTTCTCAGCTGCAATCACCAGCCTTTGAACCAGATCAAGCAATCTTTCATGTTCCCTCTCCATCATCTTGTATTATCTATCATTCAATCGCACTTAAAGAAGGAGAGCATCTCTTGTTTACAGCTCCAATCCACTGCAAGAAGAATAGGGACATAAAACCACAATCCTCACTGTTGGCCATCTGCCCCCTCCCATCATTTCCCAGGCTTGGATTCCAACATGATTAGTATCACCCTCTCAGTAACCCAGCATGTTATCATAACGCTATATCATCATAGTACCATAGCATTATGATAGAACCATGGATATGGATCTGACACTTACCTACAAATGTAGGGATATTTGTGTGGTTAATTCCCATGTTAATTCCTTCTGCAGCATGACTCTCTGGGCATTACTCTCTGTTCAAAAAGACAAACCAACTTGCTGGTCAACACATGGCAGCAGGCATCTTATTCCCAATCTCATGCTGGCCAGTATTTTTATACTTACCAAATGAATGAACCTGCTTATCATTCATCATTCCCTATGAAAGTTCCTATGGCTTTAAACTTAACTGTTGGCTGGTATGATTGGATCCTGCATGCTCTTACTGCCATTAAACAACATGTAGATTGGAAGATAAATATGTATCATCCACTGTTAAATGGTTAGAAGATCTTTAACCCCATACAGATATGTATTCTACAGGATCAAGTTCAAGAAAATATTTTTGGGACTTATGGGCAGCTTGCATATGCATAGCCTATGTTCATTACCAGTGTATTTCTTCATCCTCTTATTTTGTCAGAAACTTCTTTGTATCAATAGTATGTAGTACTGCTTGGAATGGTCTTCTTTGTAATAGAAGTTACCAGTGTGTTGACTAGTTGAATATGGAGCAGTTGTTAACTAAATTTCTGACCCCTGAGCTAGAGATAACCACAGGGTCCACACCAACTTGCAAGATTTTCTGTGATCAGAGATAAGAGGCTACTTCAAGTCTAGAAAGCTGCTACATAGACACAGGGGGGAAGCAGATGGCTAAAAGGGCCGTCTTGGGGGCAAGGAAGGGGAGGGGCAGCTGCACGGTGGCCGCCCCAACCCCTTCCCGAAGTCATCATCGGAGCGCTGGCCCCTCTGCACGGCTGGCACTCCGACGATGACTTCCCGCCACAGCGTTTGCAAACGCTGAGGTGGAAGAGTTGCCAAATGTGCGTTGGCAGCCTTTTGCGGTGCACCTTTGGTGACTTGTGGAAGGAGCGCTATTTTAGTGCTCCTTCCAGGGGCAGCGAAGCTGCGCCATGGAGCCGAGGTGTGGGGATACCTTGGCCCCGTGGCGCAGCTTCCTGGGGCGGCCCATGGCCGCCCGTTTGCTTTGCCCCACAGTCTTTGTTTTGCAGCACAGAACCTGGTTGCATGGAATTGAACTCCGATAGGCAGATCCAGAAACTGTTGCATGTAACTGAGTTCTGTTTTGCAGTGCAGGGAGCTTTTTGCATGGAAATAAATTCTGTAAAGATTTGTGTAGTTTGCATAAAAATGAATTGCAGGTCAAGGAAAGGTGGGCAAAGACCCCAGACACCAATGTGGAATGAAACAAGCCACATCTTTATTGATCACAGCAAGCAGATAACATTGGCCTGACATATAGGTCTGAATCTGTCACCGACCAACCCCCAGTCACAGCCACACCCAGGGATGACAGAAGGGCCAAGCCTAGGGGATGCTGATAAGGCTTGGCCCCCACATTGGTGAAGCCTTCTATGTACCAGCTCCCTTTAGCCCCCTCCCCCATGGGACTCCTGATAACTAGTGCTGCCAAGGTAACCATATCCACCAGATCCGTGACTCATGTTGCCACCACCCCACAAATGTTGTGACAGCATGCCTCAACAATCCTAAATAGCATGGGAGGGAGGGAGGGTGGGCAGATCCAGGCTGCAAATGGTGTCTCCATGTTGGCATCCCAGCAATATATATCAGCGGAACAACCAATCATATCCAAGCAGGAAGTCCCACCTCTTCCTGCCCAGGAACCAGTTGGCTGTGGGCCCACCTCCCACTTCTGGCTCCCATAGCCTTCTGGGAAGATGAGTTCATTAGGAGCCGAGAAGTCCCATCCTCCCTCACTGGCCCAGCCAATAGCCTGGGCCAGAGGCCACCTCCTCCCTTCATCCTGGCCAATCACTGAAGCTTCTGGCTCACAGTGCCCTTGGGAAAGTGAGGCCTTGGGGGCCCCACAAGGAAGCCAAAGAAGCCAGCACTGCTGCCCTGCTACCCAGCTGGCCCAGAAAGTTGGGCAGCCACATTTATGTGTAGAGTTGAAGTATGCCTTGCATGCCTGAAAGCTGTTGGGCTGTTACTTTCAGTGACTAACTCTGTCTTTTAGGCCAATGTTTTTCAAACTGTGGTCCAGGATACCTGAGTGGGGGGGGGGGGGGAGAGGACTCAAGAATTGCTCAAGTCGGGACATGAAACTTGGAGGCCCTGTTCCCTCCTCTGCTTCCCAAACCTTTTCTGTCCTAGAGGAGAAGAGAAAGGCAAATAGAGTGTTTGGAGCCTCTGCCTGATTGAGGAGGAGAACTATTTCATTATAAAATGTTAAAATATGAATAATTGTTCACATTAATGTGTGAACAAAAAAATATGCACACTAAACAAACAAAATATTTTATTCATATATTACATTAAGTGATGTCTAGGTGTAGATGTAAAGGGGGTCACAAGGGTAAATGTATGTCAACCACTATGTTAAGATGTATATGTTTTGCTGAAATATAATGTATATAAAAATGTAATGTTCATGACAACATGCAAGATCAACTGGGCTACAGAACAAAATTCCTGTTCTGACTGGTCAATGCAAGAACACATATCTTTCTCTTCTGCATGTAGGTATTTGGAGGAAGTGCATGAGCTAACGAACAAGGTTTATCTCTGAACCCTTTAATTTAAGTAATTTCCACTAATTTAATCTGAGCTCTTTCCATTATCTCAGCTTTATATTTTGAGAGAATTATTGCACAACTGCTGAACAAAATCTTGTTTTCCCTTCTGACAGTGTTGAAAGAAAAAAAGAAATAGCACCCAAGCTTTAAATAAACTTTAAAAATGAAATCATCAATATGTTGTGTGGCATTTTGCACAAATTGTACAGCCACTATGGATGCTGAATATGATATTCCACATCTCCCTTACAAAACCTTACAAAAAACAACCTTGTGGTTTGTGAGTGAGTGACTGCAGTACTGGCATTTAACCACTGTGCCACCAGTATTAGGTATACTAACACTATAGTAAAAATAGGACTTTTGATTAGCTTCTAATATCATTGTTATTTTTGTGGCAGCATAAGTAATAAGTGTACAATATATTACTTTGTAAAGAATAAGCATAATATAGATTTTGGATGAGTAGAAAAGCAATACTATTTCAAAAATTAATATATTAGGAATGACAGTGAATAAATGAGGAAAAATCCTTGTTCTAATTTAAAGGTGTCAGGCACTCCTAGAAATAACAAGATGTGATAAATCTAGCTTGATTATCTTTCACTTTTTGGACATTGGGAAAAAGTCATTACTAGACTGAAATAGAAGAAACTATGAAAAATTATGGTGCCTCTGCATATAAGAAGGCCTAGATTCTAAAAAATCTGTCTTCCTAGAGTCTTCATAGCTCTTAGTTATGAGAATTATAATAATTTGATTTAAATTTCAGTAAAATTATATTTCCTAGGTCAAAGTACTTGGATAAAAATTATAAAATCACTTTACATTTTTCATTACCCAATTGATTCCATCCAAGAAGATGGTATAACAGAAATGAATAATTACTTCTGTACATTATGGAAATAGGAAGTCTTTTGCAAGTACCATTTATGACTATTATGTAATACTCCTGATCAACTTTTCAGAATATCAGCAAAGCCTTGCCATTTGATTTAAAAAATTGTTAAAACTGGATCCATACTACAGATAAGTAAATGACCTCCCTTATAGTTGGACAACACACATTTTCAAATACAAACATTATCCAATCACAGTATTTTTGCTGCAGTCTCTATTAGCTGTGTACCCAAATGCAGAAGGGTTATAGCAAGCCATCTAGTTCAGATGTGTAAATTAGTTGCCATCTCTTGTAATCTGCTGAAGATAGAGTAATTTCACATATTTTGAAGTGGCACCTTGAAGGGCTTGTTTACATTTTTACTGTAATTGTGTGGTTGGTATTCTGAAGTGCATTTCTTCAAGCTAATTCAGATCTCTGAGGTTATTTTCTTGAGTGTTCCCACCTAAACGCTCTTTTGCAAAGTTGACTTCCCCGTGGATATAGAGATAGATGAGATATTAAAGGTAGATTACGTATTTCATTTTAGTGCCCCCATTGAATGTTGAAATTATTTTGGATGATACCGATTTTAATCACATCTTACTTGTTTAATAACCTTATGCATATTCATTAACTAATAGCTCTCATTAAATCTAGAATTTTGTTATAGGACAGATCCCTGATTCATATTTAGTCCAAATGCTGGCCGAAATATTTTAGCTTCTTGTTATATAATAAATTTAAATTAAAGTGGAACCTTCTAATTACAAATAATGGTGTAAAGGATAATTTGGGGTAATGAGCAATGCTTATTTTGCTTTGTTTTATTGGAACAACTCATAAGATTGTTATTTCTGTGTGTGCAGTGTGTAATGTCTGAGGGCTACACATGCCCCTCAACAGACCCCAGAGGGATGCACCACTGCAGTCCTTTTTTCCAGTTTTCTTTTTATTTAGAATCCCTCCTGAACCCCCTAGGGGCAATTTTACCATTTTAAAGTACATTTTAAGTACATTTTCTAGACATATTGGAAGAGTTGGGGCGGCCTTCAAAGTCAGGGGAAAAAAAAACATTGGGGAGTACACATTTCCTGCATTATACATTCAGTGGGTGGGGGCTCATTTGGGGGAGGATTTTGGCTATTTTCATATTTAGGTGTTTCTTTAAAAATTATTTTTAAAATATCATGCTGGAAATACATTAGCAATATGTTACTTTTTCCAATAAAAAGCAACAAGTAATGATAACTAATTGCTGTGAAAAGTCATAAGCAATGAGCAAAGATAAAGAACAAGCAGCAATTTTGGGGCTTGGAAATATAATTCCCCAGGGTTCACAGTGGTTGTATTAAATATGAAACACATTCTTGGGTTTTAAACTTTCCTCAATCCCACGCCAACCCCCACCGCCGCTGCCAACCCCCGCCGCCACCGCTGCGCCACAGCTGCCATTTTGTTTTCCAAAATGCCGGCCGTGGCTCATTGGCGCATGTGCAGGAGTACTGTGTATGTGCAAACAAGTTGCGGCTGTCATTTTGGAAATGGGGGGGGGTCGGCGGGGGCCGGTTGGCAGGCCTTGGAAGGCCAGGTGCAGCCCGCAGGACATAGGTTGCCGACCCCTGCCTTAGATTCACCATAAGTTGGAAATGGCTTGAAGGTACATTACACAACAACATGACCATAAGCATTAATTAGAATGATTATGATGTCATAATTCAGGTGGATGGGATTGTAATTACTGAACAGAATGCCAACCAGTATTAATATTAGTAATGCTTTAAACCATACTTTTTAAAGTTAATTTTGTTGTGAATCCTTGTGAGTGTTGATTTTGAGAGAAGACAAGTTAATTTCAGATTCCAATAAATAATATTTGAGAATATTCTGAAGTATTTTGAAATGAACAGGTCCAGACCTGTGTGGTTCCAAGCACTGTGGGCTTTTTATAGGACTCCAATGGAGGAGAGGCCAGCATGATTGATGTTGGGTGCAATGTGCCATAATGCCAGGTGTATGGGGGCAGAGTTTGAGTGTTTTTAAAGTCAATCTGTTTTCTCTTTTCAACAACAATTCAACCCACCCTCCCATCCCCAGTGCAATGTGAGTTTTGCTAGTAGCTTTTGGGCCAGCTAAGATTTTTTTTTCTTCTCTAACTTGAGCTTTTTGCCTATATGTCCCTATATCTGAGGTATGGTGACAATTGGCTTGGGGTGATATCTTTAAATAGGCAGTCACTTGACAGGTACTAAGAGAGAAGTGGGAGTCATGGTGAACACCTTGGCACCTTTTGGGTGACAGATATGTCTCTAGAACTGCCTCTTAAGATCCTGTGATGTGGGGGATGGGAAGGAGAATATCCTTCGGGCTGGCCTGGGGGACTATGCCCTCACTTAAACCCTTTGACATGAGGGTGGGGTTCTGTGGGTCTGCCTTCCAGTGGATGGCCAGATGGGGAGCAACCCAGTTATTAAGGGGGATTGCAGACTGCCAGAAATAGTGCAAATTGAGTCCACTTTTAGGGTTAGGGTTAGGGTTAGGGAATCATGGAGACAGTAGTTTATTGTGGCACCAGAGCTCTCTGACAGAGAAGGCTCAATGTCCCAGAAAAAAAACCAATTCCCATGATTCCCTAGCATTAACCCTAACCCTTAAAGTGGACTCAATTTGCACTATTTCTGGCAGTCTGCAACCCCCCTAAGTTTCCCTCTGTGGCTCACATGATTTACCCAGGAGAAAGCTGAGGAAGAAGTTATGGAGCAATGCCTGACTTCAGCTGATCCTGCACTAGGTTTCTCCCACCTTTTGCTTCTTTCCAAACTCAATTCAGTTTAAATAGCTTCTGGGCTAAAAAAAAGGGTCCGCCATTTCCCCACCACCACCACCATCAGCTCGCAGAAGACCCGGGGATCCTCGGACTGGCCCCAGGTAAGGGGAACTTGCAGGCCCGTGATCTAAGGCAACCCTGTCATGAGGTTTTCTTGGCAAGATTTGTTCAGAGGAGGTTTAGCCACTTCCTTCTCCTGAGGCTGAGAATGTGACTTGCCTAAACTCATCCAGTGGGTTTTATGGCTAAGCAAGAATAAAACCTTGTTCTCCAGAGTTGTACTCCAGCACTCAGGCCACTACACCACACTGGCTCCTTTATGGTCATGCTTGATCACAACAAATATAAGACTTTAAGTCTCACAATCCCCTCCCACCCTCAAAATCAGAGATATCTGAGATGTTGAATAGCAGGGCAGAGAGTAATGATGTGATCACTCTTCTCCCAACCACAGGGTAAACTGAGGCAGGATCATGACACTATTCCACAGAGGTTTCTGCAACTGTTTATCTCCATCTGCTTCACTGCTTGGAAAAAGCTGGATATGCCATTACTCACTGGTCTGCTCTTCAGTCTCTTGGCTGTGCTGGGGGGGTGTGATGCTTCAAATGTAGGAATTTAGCTGGGAATATTGAAAAAAATGTGGCTATGTCTCCTGTTTTAGGAGCACAATATTAACATTAAAGCATTTAAATTAAAAATCAAAGATATAGATAGCCATGTTAGTCTGTAGAATCAGTATGTAGAGAGATCTTGTAGTACTTTTGAAACTAAATAAATAAAGAAATTGGCAGCATGAGCTTTCACAGACTTAAGTCTACTTCCTCAGATGCATTCGGACAGAAGTAGACTTAACTTTACAAAAGCTCATGCTGCCAACTTCTTTCTTAGTCTCAAGTGTGCTACAAGATCTCGCTACATACTTAATTAAAATGTAATAGTAAGGAATGTGTAGCACCCACCCATAAAATCAGTAGTCCTCAGCCTTTGTCCTTCTGATCTTTTGGACTCCAGCTCCAAGAATTCCCTGGAAGTATGACAAATTCCTAAAAATTCTGAGAGCATACCAGGCCAATTTTCATCTTGCTAAGACTTTTGGGAGTTGATGTTTGGGAGCTGCCAATATGTTTCTGGTCTGAATTCAAGGTGTTTGTGATGACTTTTAAAGTCATAAATAGTTTGGGATCTTGATACCTCTCTCCCATATGTGTCTGCCTAAGGTTTAAGATCTGCTCAGGAGAGTGTCCTCCATGTCCCACCAGTGAAATCAGTATACTGTGTTTGGACATGGGAGAGGGCCTTCTCAGCTGTGCCACCCTAACTGTGGAATGTCCTCCCCCTGAAGGCCCAACTGGCACCAATATTCATGTCACTTAAGTGCCGAGTGTTCACCAAAGCCTTTGAGCCTCATTGATTAAACCAAAGATCGTAATACATAGTTAAATTTTTAAAATATGTTTTTAACTCATTTTATTGTTTAATATGTTTAGCTTATTTAAACTATCTTACTGTTTTAGCCTTTTTAATCTGTTTTAATGATATTACAAGCCACCCTGAGAACTCTTGATATATATATATATATATATATATATATATTAATAAATTTGGGCTATAAATACTTTAATAAATTTGCAGTTTCACTGTATATCTCTTTCATCAGAGTATACCCCACTGATTTCAAAAGATTTAGAAGAGACTTAGGAAAATGTTTAGCCTGGAGAAGAGAAGGTTAAGAGGTGATATGATAACCCTGTTTAAATATTTGAAGGGGTATCACACTGAGGATGGAGCAAGCTTGTTTTCTGCTGCTCCAGTGAATAGGACCCAGAGCAGTGGAGTCAAACTACAGGAGAAGAAATTCCACCTCAACATTAGGAGGAACTTCCTGACAATAAGAGCTATTTGACAGTGGAATACATCCCCTTGGATAGTGGTATGGTCTCCTTCTTTGGAGGTTTTTAAACAGAGGCTGAATGGTCATCTCTCAGGAATGCTTTGATTGTAAGTGGCAGGGGTTGGACTGGATGGCCCTTGCAGTCTTTTCCAACTGTATGATTCTAGTGCCTATGAGGATTGTACAAAGTAAGACTGCATCTGCACTGCAGAAATAATCCAGTTTGATACCATTTTAACTGTCATAGCTCTATATAATGGAAATCTGGGATTTGTTGTTTTGTGAGATATTTTGCTTTCTCTCTTAGAGAGCACTGGGGCCTCAATAAACTACAAACCCCAAAATGCTATACCATTGAGCTATTGCAGTTAAAGCAATGTAAAAATGCATCATTTCTGCAGTGTAGATGCGGTCTATGTCATATGAAGACTGTGGAGTTTATCACACAGGAGACTAAGTGCGCAAATCCCATGCAGAAACGGGATTTTAATCCCCAAAAAATCCAGCAAAAATGGGATCATTTTCAGACACATCGGGGCCATTGAGCATTAATCTGACATTAACCTGCACAGCGGCTGATTTTGTCCACTTTCTGTGTGGGTTAATGTTGGGTTAATGCTCAATTTCCTTAATGTCATCTGGAAATGATCCCGCTTTTGTGGGATTTTCCAATTTAAATCCCATTTCTGTATGGGATAAACTCCATGTGATAAACTCCTAAGCTATTGTGTGTTTACAGGTTTGTAACCTTAGTCAATATCAGTTCAGTGGCAGTTACATACCTGTGTAATCCAGGGCTTGTCCAAGATGTATTTCTGTCTGAGGCAAATTAGCCAATCTACCCCATCAATACCAAAAGTTTTGTCTTAGTGGACAAATCTCTGGTATTAAAAAAATAGCAATAAAAAGTAAATAGGTATAAATTTCCTGCTCTTTCATTGTATCTAAAACCTGCTACTGGGAGTTGCTATTTGAACCTGCTAAAAGGTAAAGAATGTGGTTACTGTGTGCCTTCAAGTCATTTCCAATTTATGGCAACCTTAAGGTGGCCCTCTCCTAGGTTTTCATTGGCAAGATTTGTTCAGATTTGCCTTTGCCCTCTTCTGAGACTCAGAACATGTGACTTGCCCAAGGTCACTAGTGGGTTTTCATGGCCAAGTGGGGATTTGAATGCTGGTCTCCAGAGTCATAGCCCAGCACTCAAACCGCTACATCATCCTGGTTCTCAAAATGGTACAGGTAGTCCTGGCAAAATCAAAAGTATGTGTTCCATAATGAAACAGAAGGTTTTAACTCCTGAAGTAAACATAAACCTAATTACACATTTCATGTTTAAATCCTTCTAAAGATTTGTGAATGCAGCCAGTAAACATTTTCTAGCTCCTTACATGTTGCATTTTAGACATTTTCCAGACAGTAGAGCTGTAACATGATTAGATTAGGAGAAATTATTTATTTTCAGGCATCACATTAACTGTGGTCTTGTAGGAACTTTGGCATCCAGCCATCTTGATTTGTGTGATGCCAACTATTAGATGAATACCTATTTCAATGGGCAAAGTATGAATCATGGTATAAGATGAATTAGCCAAGTGATATGTGGTATAGGACAAATGCTTGTTTCCTTAGCATACTAGCCTACTATCTCATAATTCCATCAGCCTTTCAGGAAAACCATTTGCCAGACTCATCTAGAATGACAAGAAATTGGCTATGGGTGACTTTTAATCTTCAAGACCTTTTTCAGACAGTTCTCACTTTGTGCACTGGGAATACTGGATGTCAGAATGAAACCACCACTGGTTTCTCTAAACACTAAAATCACTCACAAGGTGGCACAGTGGTTAAATGCCTGTATTGCAGCCACTCACTCATAAATCACAAGGTTGTGAGTTCAATACTAGCCAAGGCTCAGGTTTGACTCAGGCCTGCATCCTTCCAATGTCACTAAAATGAGTACCCAGCTGTTGGGAGGCAATGAGCTTACAGTTGTAAACTGCTTAAACCAGGGGTAGGCAACCTTTCCCCTTTAAAGGCCGATGGACTTCAGCTCCCAGAATCCCAGGAGCTATTGGCCAACATGGGACTATTGGCCAACATGGTTGAGGCTTCTGGGAGCTGAAGTCCCTCGGCCCTTAAAGGGGAAAGGTTGCCTACCCCTGGCTTAGACACTGCATAGCGCTGTATGAAGCAGTATATAAATGAAGCTACTTTGCTTTTGCTTTTGCTTTTGCTTTTGCTTTTGCTTTTGCTTTTGTGGGTAGTATCAAAGAGAGGTTTCTTTCTTTTAGATTGTAGGAAAAAATGGCTCAAAGCTCCTTTGAAGTAGTAAAACAATAGATCTACTTTGGAGATAATGTTTTTATAATCCATATTTATTAGGTAAAAACCCTAGGATTTACAGCTAAATGCACTCAAGAGTCTAATACTTAGAATTTTGCAAAATTGTTATCAATATTCTTTAAATTATACTAGCATTTTCAGCAGTCATCATGGCGATCTGCCTTCATATAAAAAAGGATGCAATAACTTCATTCTCATACATAGTGGTAATGACACAAACTTCCATCCAATCTGTTCCTTTTACTAGTCCTTTCCATCAGTCATCACATTTCCCTCCAATACTGAGCATTTTACAGAAAATCTGCAAAATCTCCCAGAGACTGAGGGAGTGGGGATTCTACCATCCCATGACAAAGAAAAAATGTTTTATATTGTCTCATTTACTAGATGAAGATGAAGCAAGTCAGAATTTACACCCCTTCTGATATCAAAGTCCAAATCTTTTGTCTTTTATCCCACCTTGAAATATTCCTTCTTCTGTTCTGCTGGATGATGTGTGAGGGGATAGGATGGTATCGTAAGGGGTTGGGAGGAGGGATATAATTCTCTTGGACAGTCTATGCTGATTAATTTTTTTAGTGGAACATGGTCTCTCTGCAAAACTTCACAGCTGCTTCTCAAAACTCTCCAAAGAGAATATTGTTTTGTCTTCCCTTTGCTTCTCAAGCTATGTAGCTATACTGAAAGGAAGGCAGAATAGTAATCTTTCTTTGAATGTGAAGCCATTCTAAAACTGAGTTTAGACTGTAAAGATGGAAAGAATTTTTGTTAATTTTGGCTTTTGAGTTGAAGAAATTTTTCCCCAATGCTCAGGAAACAGAGCAGCCATGAGAATATTCACACTTTGATAAATCTTTCAAAACTGTGTAGAAATATAGTAGTTCTCTTGCACATACACACAAAAGTAGTTCTCTTGCACATACCCATATTTTTCGACATATAAGATGCTCCGGCATATAAGACACACCCATTTTTAAAGGAGGAAAATCTAGAAAAAAAGATTCTTAACCAAATACTGTAGTAAAATATTTTATATCAACTGTATAAGGTTAACAGCAATTTAAGAACAATTTTATGTCAACCATGTAACATATTAAGAACTATCTTTACTCTCATTAACAGTCAGTAAAGTCAGTAAACAGTGAAAGTAACAAAAATAAGGCTGTAATGTTTTTATTCGAACCCCAATACTTCCTCTTCTTCTCTGCTATCAGAAATGAGTGAGGACAGATCCACGCAGTCATTGATATCACTTTCTTCCTCATTGGTGTCAAATAAGACGTCTTCTGTTCCATCCAAGGCATTACTAATGCCACACTTCTTGAAGG
>CM034708.1:39728043-39739793 GCA_020142125.1 Phrynosoma platyrhinos
TTGATGTAATGGGGGGTTTGCCCTATATGGGTTTGTAATTGTGTGGCCTATTCTGCTGCCTTGGTAATTAGTGAAATTGTCCCTGGTTCTATCCTGATGAATCTGGCTGGACTCTTTAATAATTGGATGTCCATAATTTTGAACAGGAGATTCATCTGACCATTTGGTGGCCAAAATCTGATCAATTGGGATTAAGACAATCTAATTTTGTTAGGGCACCTGACGGCCTTATTGGTTTAGTGTCGACAGTGTTAGAATCCCTCAGAATAAGGCCAAGAGTAATGGAATATTTCTTTTCACAATTCTCTGGCCTTCTGTTAACACAGTTTTAATTTGATGCAGGTATGCGGGAGGCTTTGATACAGGTTGGTTGTGCCAGCAGCACAATTTTCTTTCATTCTTTTAGGATTTGGACAGTGACGGCTTCTACAGTACTTAGTTAAGCAATAATTCAAGTTACAAACTTGGCTGAGGGCATTCTACGACTGTTAAGTTTTATGTGCACACTTGAGGCAAATTGCACTTTTATTTCACTGACATGTTTATTATTGTATTTAGCAGATTTGAATAGCAAAGACATATCAGTGATTGGATGCAGCTTAGTGTCTGGGGCCGAACGGTACTTCTTTGAAGATTTGACCGTGGGAGTGAGAGATGTCGTAACTGTGAGGTTTCTGGGTCATAGAGGAATGCTACCTAGAATTATTGAACTGTTGGTGTCTTTTACACACCCCAAGATCTTAATATTTCAGTTACAAGAAACTGATTCTGAAAATGACGGTGTTACACTTAGCAAAAAAGAATTGTTGCTGGGACGCAAGAGGTTAAGTGAAAGATTCCCAATTAATGTCCTCACATGGCAAAGAGGTTAATTTGGTGATCCTGGTAGCATTTTGAAGTTGGCTGCTTAATGCTGTGGATGAGACCTTGGGGGGTTTGGGAGTTGTTATTGTTGATTATGAATGAATTCAGGTTTTATGCCACACTTGTACAGGGCTGATGGTGTCTACGTCTCCCCATTGGGACCTGAATTATGGGACTTCTCTGGAATCATACATTAAAAAGAGCGAAGGGGGGGAGGGGATGCCAAGCTAGGCTGGCCCCCTCCTGTGGCGGGCACAGACCCCCCCTTTTGGGGAATAATTAGGTTAATTAGAAGATACTAATTGGGTTAATAAAAAATTCCTAAATTTGGTATATGTCATTAGGTTAACCAAATTTGTATGATGTCATTTTAACTTTCAATGATGTCATAATGTTATGGTGTCATAAGATTTCTTATGACATCATATCCGGTTGAGTGAGGGATTATTTACTTTTGTGTAATATTGCATAAATTAATGGACTTGATGCATGCCGTGTTAGAAGCAATTAATCCATAGAGCTTGCGCTTAACTACACGTACGCATGCGTCAAGAATAAATTCGTGTTTAAGAAAACTGATATTTAAATGTTTAATTGTTTGATATCAAGACCCTGTACAAAATAGAAGTTGTGGCCAATGATTTACCCAAAATAATTGCGTTCGGTGTCCTTTGTGCCTGTGCAATGACGATTTTCAGTAGTAATGATGCTATCTGCAATGAATGACCAGTCTTAAAGTCCCAATTGTAAGCATGTATCCCCACTGAACAGGGTTCTTCCTTTCACTGATTGCTGTGAATGTACATATTTGAGTAGTATGTTACTGTATGTGTACAGTAACTACTGAGAACCAGCATGGTGTAGTGGTTTTGGCATTGGATTACAACTCTGGAGACCAGAGTTTGAATCCTTGCTTGGCCATGTTAATCATTGGATGATCTTGGGCAAATCACATTCTCTCAGTCTCAGAGTAAGGCAAAGACAAACTTCCTCTGAAGAAATCTTAAAGACAAACTTCCTCTGAACAAATCTTGCCAAGAAAATCCCATGATAGGTTCTCCTTAGAACAGCGATAAGTCATAAATGACTACATCGCATTGGTCAGCTATAGTGATCAAAATGTATGAGGTGGGCACATCGTTTCAAAGACTGATATAGACATTCTGGAGGATAAGCAGTATTCATATTTTCAATGTTCTATTAAAAAGTATGATCAACTTTATAAAAAAGTATCAAAGCAAATATTTAGAATAATGTACACACACACAAGCACACAAAAAAATTAGCCTAAAGGGTTCACTATTTTGTTTTAAACTCCCTTACAAGATGCAAACATCTTGAGCTTAGCCCTGAGCTATCTGGTTTAAATGCTGACATTCAATCTGAATAATCGGATCAAGCACAAAGAGGTGAACTTTCCAGGGAGTGGTTCTTTAAGCAGGGGTGATGTCAGGTAGTGACAAGACCCAGAAGCTGGAAATTGATAGGTAGTGTTCTGCCATCCAAAGATAGCCTTGCCGCATGTAGAATTCCTCCTGGGCAAGTGGAATGTAATTAGCTGTTGATGGATTACCTAGTTTGCTATATTGACCTTGATCCTATTTGATTCAGAGGATTTAGATTTAGAAATTAAACCACCTTTGTCTTACATTCTGGATGAGGATGTTCTACACATCCAATATATCAGATAGAGTGTCTCTCTAACAAATATTCCCTTCCCTTCTTCCTCCTTTTTTATGCATAGTGCAGTGGCTTGGGGGATTTGGTGTACTTATCCACCAACCATCATCTGTCTGAAAATGAGAAATAAAAATCACAGCATCTTTGTAGCAGAGAGTGAAAAATCGTGTGCTTTTTAATATGTGCATGCATAAGCTAATTCTTTAGGAAAAGAGCCTTAAGCCATAGATAGAGTGAAGAAGGGGGGGTTGGAGGGGGGGAAATAAAAGAGCACCAATGGAATATTGTTACTGGCAATCAAATCAGATGTCTTGAAGGGTGTCCAGTCATGTGCATTGGAAGGAACATTGTTCTTTCCTCATTTCCTTGGATAGCACAAGCTGCAGTCTGTTGATTTGCAGATAATTAAGGATTGCATGATGAAGGCAACAGGCATATTATTTGATAGAAAGGTTGAGATGAAGGTGCCAGCTAAGTCTAGAAGATTCTGTAATTTGATGTGACTGCTGTCAGGAAAACAGGCTCACTGAAATTTGATCTACTGGCTACCACCAGAGTAGCTGCTGAAGTGAAAAATGTACATGCTGAGCTTAGATGGGTTTATTGAAGTCTCTGATTGTATATATTCATACATAGCTCTAGGGCTAAGAAATACAATGTTAACCTCCTGTATGCCAGAACTGACAATTTATATTTGCTTCAAGATGTAAGCTTACAACAGCTTTATCTATTTTGGAAGTTGTGGTTTTCAAAGAAAAAAGAAAAGAAGAAATCTGTCAGAGCAACAATCTTTCTTCCTATGGTTTTTGATTTATTTGTATTCTTCTCACTGTGAAGAGAGTGAACATAAATGATAGCCATCTGGTGATCAAAACAATAAACTTTGTGTGGGAGGCTTGTAGTGTTTTTGGAGAAAAAAATCTCATGGTCTTTATTGACTTTGTGTTTATGTGTTGAAGCAAACTGTAATGCTATATATCACAAAGTCTTTTATTTTTTAAAAGGATCTGTAACAACAAAAATATCATGCCCCACAGATAGCAGTAATCTCTCTGTTGTTGGCATTATGTCAGTGGAACTCATTTCAAGTATATGTCCTTTTAAGCTCTGATCCCAGATATTGTTGTTCTGTGTCTTCAAGTAGTTTCTGACTTATGGTACCCATAAGGCAAATGTATCATCTACACATCCAATTCAGAGGAGGGGAGGCTGCATTTTCCTTCCTCTGAAACTGAGAGACTGTGACCTGTTCAAGATCACCCAGTGAGGTTCCATGACCAAGCAGGGATTCAGATCCTAGTCCCCCAGAGTCTTAGTCCAAGAATCAAACTACTACACCACATTGATTCTCAATTTCAGATATACTTGGAAGTTAACAAGGCCACCTGCATGTTGGATTCATTGCAGTCATAATATAGCCCATTGTTGTTATTACTCAGACTGACTTATTAAGAGATATCTCTTGACACAGCAGTAAAGATAGCAATTAATATGCAACTGGATGGCATGGGTGGGAAACCCACCATCCTTCACCAGAATAACCTGTGCTTCACATATCTCACAAGGTAAAGGGCAGGCAATATGTCTGATCCATATTGCTCAGACACATCTCCCTGATCCCCCAGTTGTCTGATGCTATAGTCAGTTTATGGGGCTTTTAGTTCAATTGAAGTACAAAGAGACTTCAGCCTTGTAACAGGCCACAATAGAATAAAATAGTTGTGCAAACAATTGCAGTTTCTCCACAGTTTTATCAGTGTGATCCTCAGCACAGTCACTTACTTTTCAAGCTTGTGCGTGCACACGTACATGCACACACACATCCCCTGTCATACTTTTAACTTGGTATGTCTCTGTGGAATGCCAATCAACCATTTTACAATGCATGTGCTCAAAGGCCATAGCACCCTGTTCCACAATCAGTTGCATAACTGCAAGATCCAGGTTAACTATACTTATGTATATTTACACAAAGATAAAAGTGTATAAGATCTTAACTAGAATTGTATATGGAAAGTCCCATGTTCAGTTCTTCTCTTACTTCTTCAGGTAAAAAGACTCTCAAGTATTAGAGAACACTCCCATAGAAAGTGGTTCCCACTCATACTAGCAGATTATGCTGGTCTAGCCAGATGGAGCAAATAATTTGCCTAATGACAAAGTAGGTTAATTTGATCCTCACCACAACTTTGCCACAGGTTCTGACAAGGTGGATATACAAATATACAAATATCTATACAAGTAATCAATATACATCCCCATCCACAAAAAAGGAGACACAGAAAACCCCAACCATACATGGACAGAGAAATCCCAGAAGTGCGAATGGGGTTCAGGAAAGGAATAGTTGATAGAGATGACACTGCACACATTTATGGCTAATGGAGTACACCAAGGAATTCCAAAAGAAAATCTGTATGTGTTTATAAAACTATAGACTATAGCAAAGCTTTTGAATGCATAGATCATGAAAGGCCATGGAATGTCCTTAAAGGCATGGGAGTGCCACCACTTCTTATAGTCCTGATGAGAAATCTGAATTTAGGACAAGAGGTTACTGTTAGAACAAAACATGGGGAAACAGAACGGTTCTCAATTGGCAAAGGGGGCAGGCAAGACTGTGTCCTCCCATCCTATCTATTCAATTTATATGCAGAAAATATGATATTAAGAGCAGGCTTGGATGCACAAGGAGAAGTGAAGATAGGAGGAAGCAATATCAGCAATCTAAGATATGCAGATGACACCATACTATTAGCAGAAAACATTAAAGACCTGGAAAGACTACTAAGGAAGATCAAGGAAGAAAATGCAAAGGAAGGCTTACTGCTGAGCTAAAGGAAACAAAAATAATCACCATGGAGGAGCTATACAAATTCAGCCTGGACAATGAGGAAATAGAAATATTAAAATTATTCTCATATCTTGGATCAAAATAGATCAGAACTGGGACTGCAATCAGGAAATCAGAAGAAGTCTGGTAATAGGGAGGACAGGCATAAAAGAACTAAAAAAGATCCTAAAGAGTAAAGATATACAACTGAGCACAAAAGCCATTGTATTCCCTATTACCATGTACATATGTGAGAGCTGAACAGTGATAAGAAGAAAATAAATTCTTTTGAGATGTGGTGCTGGAGAACAGTGCTAAGGATATTGTGAACAGCCAAAAGGACAAAGAAATCAGTTCTAGAACAGATCAACCCTTAAATTTCCCACCTTGGATCCCATTGGGGGAGAAAGGTAGGATATAAATCCTTGAAATAAATAAATAAATAAATAAAATTTCCTTAGAAGCAAAAATGATTAAGGGCCTGAGCAAACTGCCAGAAATAATCCAACTTGAGACCACTTTAACTGTTCTGGCTCAGAAATCATAGGAATTGTAGTTTTTTTCTGAGACATTGAGCCTTCTCTGTCAGAGAGCTCTGGTGCCACAATAAACTAAAGTTCCCATGATTCACTAGCACTGAGCCAGGACAGTTAAAGTGGTCTCAAGCTGGATTATTTCTGGCAGTGTGTTCAGGGCCTAAATTGAGGCTATTATACTTTGGTCACAGAATGAGAAGGAATTACTCATTGGGAAAAAAGTAGAAAAGGTGGAAGAATGTAGAAAGAGAGGGAGATTGGATGATAGATGAGTGGACTCTATTAAGGAGGTCACAGGTATGAATTTAAGCTGAGCAGTAGAGGACAGGAGACTTGGAGGTGTCTCATCCACAGTGTCGCCATGAGATGGGATTAACTTGAAGACAGTTAGCAACAACAACAGATACAAGCACAACACACAAATTAACTGTCAATGTTTTATTTTTTTTGTAACTGGGAAGGTAAACTCACATTCCTATTTATTTGCTAATGACCTGACAGAGACAATGAGATTTGTCAGTGTGGCTAGAAGTTATGCTGTTTAATTAGATTACTTCTGATGCCAGAGTTGGTATTTTTGTTGTGTGTCTTCAAGTTATTCCTGACTTATGGCATCCCAAAGATAAACCTATCACAAAAATTTCTTGGCAAAATTTGCTCAGGGACCATTTATCTTTCACTTTCTATGAGGCTGAAAGAGTGTGACTTGCCCAAGGTGACCCAGTGGGTTTCTTTCGCTGAGTGGGATTCGAACTCTGGTCTCCCAGAGTTGCAATCCAATGCTCAAAACACTACACCATGCTGGCTCTTCAGGGTGGTATAGGAATACAAATAAATAAATAAATAAATAAATAGCTGGATTTTATATACTGCATTTCATGTGTTTTGCTATGTTTCCATTTGCCCATTCATTCCCTTTCACACTAATAGTCCAATTCATTTGATGTGAAGTTATTAGGGAACATTTTGAGCATGTAATGGCTTGTGTGAAATTAGCAGTTATGGCAATAAATAATAGAACTATGCTACTCACATTTTCAAGAGAAGGAAAGATTGCACAATTTCTGTTAGCCAACAAACTTGTACAAGGCCTACCACACAGCCCAAAAAACCCACAAAAACAATGGATGCTGGCCATGAAAGCCTACGACTTCACGCTGTTCTTACAGTTTGCCTGGGACTCAAGGGCTTAAGGTGGTCAACAAATCCTGGTGGCTTTGTTTAGTGGTGGGGTTTTAGTTTAATTAGTTTCTCCCCCCTTTTTTTGGCCTATAAATAGAATAATACAACAATTAGTTACTTCACTTCAGGTTTTATACCAGGGTGTTAAAGAAGCTATCCAAAGTGTTGCAACTATTTTGGTGATAGGGTTCAGTACCTTGGGTATCTCCTTAGAATTTCAGACTAAAACCCAGAGCTGATTCACCGCTCTATTGACATCGGTACTTCTAATGTTCATTGAAGATGGGTCATGCAGATCTGTTTAGTGATGGGGTTTTAGATTAATTAGATTCTCCCCTTTTTTTTGGCCTTAAAATAAAATAATACAATTAATGGAGACACAGAATTACAAATCAGCTTGGGTCTCTTTTTGATAATCTCTTCTTTTTCATATGGAAAAAGTTCAGGTGTATAAATTAATCAATGCAAGCTCTTTCATCCCATTAATACCATCATTTTCATCATGGTTATTAGCTGCTTTCATTTCCAATTGTTGATGTTTACTTTGGCTGTGGAGCATAAGAAACAAATGAAATAGTCTCAGGATATTTTTGGAGGGATTTTATTCAATTTGGGTTTATTTTTAAATGCTCAGACTTTTTTGAAAGGAGAGAGACATTTCTTGGAAAATTCTCTTCTCAGATTAAGAGCTGTGCCATAGAGTCCTGCATCATTTTATGCTATCTGTATTCTCAGGTCCCAGGACTGAGGTTCATTTTGGGACACAAGCTTGAATGACTGAATGGTTCTTCAGCCAGAAAATTCCATTAGCTTAGCCTTTTTCCATGATGTTCCAAATTTCTTGGTCAAAATTCAAAAATGAATTTAGGCTTTTTTCATTCTCTGTGTTATATACTTGAATGAAAACAGTCCAACATGGGATTTTCCTTGCTTTTATTGTATAGAAGAGCTAGAATGTACATACTATGATTTTTAAAAAAACAGATCAGCATTAAACTACTTTGTGTACTTTGGGCTCTACTATAATGTTTTAAGAGAGTAAGAGAATGGAAGTCTAGCCAGAACTTGGGAAACCTACTATTTTGGACTATAACTCATAATGGCCATCCTGACTAGGGGACTCTGGATTTGTAGTCCAAAAAGCAACCTTCCCAAGTTCTGTAGCCAAGAAAAATTAATAGATTTCTCAAACAAAATCAGAACAACAAAGGTTTTGTGTGTGTGTGTGTGTGTGTGTGTGTGAAGTTGATTTACATTTAGATAAACTATTTCAATATGGGAAGAAAAAGATGAGAATCTGGCCCATTACATTGGAAATAGGATGCTTTTGGTACAAGAATAATAATTATTTCAATGGCAGGGCTGATTCCAGGGAACCCGAAGGCATAGTTTCCAAGCAATCTATTTTCCAAAAATACTGTAGTAATCATTAAGATTTAACGTAGGAACTCATTAAACAACATTGTTTAATTGCTGTTGTTAGATATGCCACTGAAGCGGCTGAATCCCAACAAGGCCTCAGGCCTTGGAAAGGTATGAAAGTATGGCCATTAAAATGTCAAGAAGCTTGGCCAGATGGGAGTTAGTAAAATCAGATTTTAGCCTAAACTGACAGCTGCAAATGTAGCATAAAGATCAAAATAATGAACTCTTCATACAACACTGCTTGTAACAGGTCTGACATCACTTTGAAGCAGAGAGGGAGTATTCCATGTATATATTAAGATGCATGCCTTTTAGTATCTGTGGGGAGTTTTATGAAAGGCAAAGGAACTGTAACATTATGGCCATTTTTGTTTTATTATGATTATTATATATTTCTTTCATTTCAGTTTGAACAATATCTCAGCTCAAAATATAAAACTTATTTGTTTGATAATTTATCTTTCTAACTCGACAAAGTACCTGGTATGATGTTAAATTCTTAGCATATACAGGGTGAATTTTGCTTGTCCAGAATTCTGAAATCCAAAATATTCTAAAAACCAAAACTTCTTTCATAGATGGTTTTCTGATTGCTTTCTTTCTGATTGTTCAGTGCACACAAACTTTGTTTCATGCACAAAATTGTTTTAAATACTGCATAAATATACATTCAGGCTAGGGTACAAGGTATATGTGAAAAATAAATAAATTATGTGTTTAAACTTGGGTCCCATCTTCAAGATACCCCATTATGTATGTATATGTAAAGACAGGTATCTAAAAATCCAAAAAGAGCCAAAATCAAAAACATTTGGTCCCAAGTATTTCAGATAAGGGAGACTCAAGCTGCACCCATTAAATACATTGACATACAAACACTCAGACATGGACATTATAATGTGGCTCAGTAAATTACTTGTATTAAAAAGTTGTGCAATTTCTCACAGTCGGATTTGGAAAAAGCAACAGATCCTTATATCTCTTTGTGATATTGCATTTGAAAAAAAATGAAAGCCTCAGGTGTCCTAAATAAAAAGAGGCACAATATCCAACCAAATGACTGGCCAAGTCATTACTAGAGTTCCTATTACTAGAATTCTCAAAATTACTGTATATACTCATGTATACATCTAGAAATTTTAGTCAAAAGATTGACCGAAAAGATCTGAGTCGACTTATACACTGGTCAATGTAGGTACTGTATTTTAACACACACACATAAAATCCCCTGGTGAAACCCAAGATCATAATCTGTCCTGGAAGCACTAACCCCACTTCTCTCTCTCTCATCCTTTAATGTCAGCACAAACAATTAAGCCTGCTGGAATTTTGTAAGTTCTTTGGCATTGATTTTCTTTTTTTTTCATCCTTTAGATCCTTTGTTACATGCTCCTAAATTTTACCCTTTACTTATCCATGTGTCATATCAAAATCCATAATTTTGGCCCCCAAACTTGCTCTCAACTTATACATGAGGTGAACTTATAGTTGAGTATATATATTAAATCAGTTATCTGAAACTTACTTCTAGGTAAACATATTAGAGTACTCTCTTATTATATTTTTTGAACACACATCTGTATATTGGTCACTTGGTGCAACACAAGTGCATGTATGCATGCATGCACACATGCATGCATGAATGCACACACACACACACACACACCAAGAAAAATAAAAGTGCAGGAACAATTTCCTGCCTTGTTTATTATAGAATGCACATTATGTCTTAGTTAAAGACTTGGCAATATATCTGGAGGTGTAGAACATGCCCATCATGATAGGTTGTGCTAATAACTGGTCAATAGGAAAAATGAAATTAACAAACTAACCTTTCACACATTATATAGAAGCAAGTTTCTCAGTGACTTGCTTCTATAGTTATAGTTATTATCTGAGTAATAATTAGCATGTAATTGTTAACATTTTTCTTGGATGTTTTGACCAGTGATATAGATATTGGGGAGGGTAAAATAAGGGCATTGTCCATCCAAATAAGAATTTTCTCCTTCACAATGATTTCCCCCCCCCCTTTGGCTTCCAAATTTCTAGCATTGCAGATGGTACAACACTAAGAATCAATGATACTTTGAACTCATGTATTTGCTGTGTTCCCATTCTCTCAGTGAATTTTGTTGCCTATTTTCTTTGGATGCCTAAACTGTATTTCTATGTGTTCAGTTCAAATTTTAACTTACTGCAATGCTAGAAATTGGGGAAGTGAAGAAAACATTTTTGGACAGGAGAGCATTCCTATGGGGGAGGGGAGAGATGCTCTTATTCACCACCACCCCATAGCTCTACCCCTACGTATGCCCATGGATCGAGGAACACAGCCTCTTTCTCAGCATTACTGTTGGAAATTTTCCTCATCTCTCCAACTTGAAGAATATTCTTAGACTTTCTAAATAAAATGTCAAATATGTCAGGATGCAGAGTCTTCTCTGTTTTTCTTTCTAATTCAGCATGTGCCATTGACCTAGGCATAACAGATGAAAGGTAAGCACACAGCAATTTGGTTTAATTAAGTGCATTTTATTCATACCAGTAGGATACACCATCTGGTTATGAATTCTGCCAAGTTAGTCAACCATCACTTTAAAATGAGTGCCACCTGCATGCAAAACATAATGGGACAATTGCATATTGATTTTTTGGCCAATGCCTGACTTCTTCCTAGTTTCTCATCAATTTCTTATTTAATGTTTTCCTTCAGTCTTAATGTTCTCCATAATTGCTACTAACTTTTGTTTTTTTCCATATACATCTGGAATTTTTATTTTATGCCAAAGTAGTTTAATTGTACAGAGAAATATGGGTAGCTGTCTGGTTAGATTTTGTCAAAACTGTAGTGGTTAGGTATGTTTTGATCCATTGTAGCAAATGCAGAATTGTAAAATGAGAGACTCAATAAGGTAAAGAGAGCAATTGTAAATAATCAATGTCTTTTAAAACTATGAATCTGAAAAAGAAACTATAACATACCATTAAAACCTGAGCTGCCACTTGCATGAAGAAATGTTGGTATGTTAATCTTCATGGTTTTTGTTGAGAAATCAGTTCTGTCATTCATTCTGTCTGACTATAACTTCTAGATTTATAATGAAAATTGACATTTGAAGGGGATACTGTTTAAAGAATATTAGGCAAAAAACCAAAGAAAGGGGTTATGCCAAAAGAACATAAACAATAATGCCCCACCTGACTTCAAGAACAAAAATGTGAGAACT
>CM034708.1:39749506-39761067 GCA_020142125.1 Phrynosoma platyrhinos
AGGATACCTAAATCCCCACTCAAGCCGAAGCCATCTTAACCGGAAGCCAATATAATATAAATCTTGAGGCTAGATTTCCTTGGGACTGGGATCTCTTGGATCTTCCCATGGCTTGTCTAGCCAGCTGAATCCCCGCACAGCTGTTCCAGGGAGTCCTTGCCCCTTGGATGTCTTTGGGGCATCTTTGGCTGGGGTGGGTTAAGTGACAAGGAGCAGGGACATGGTCTTAAAGCTTGGACCAGACATTCAAAGACCCTGAAAAATCAGGATTGTCCTGCCCAAAATCAGATATGGCAATCCTACCTGCACTGCAATATTCTGATCACATACACAACTAAAGTTCTAGAAAAAGGAAGCAGTTATAACTGATAGGACAATTCTATTAGATGTCACACTGAGACTACAGTACATAATATTAAGTACCTAGAGTAGTGATGGCGAACCTTTTAGGGACCGATGGCCCAAAGTAAAAGGTGTCCTGGCACCGGGTGTTACCTGGTGCTGGGGGTGGGTGGGACTTCTGCCATCTGGGGTGGCACTTCCACCTTCTGGGAGCAGGACTTCTAGGGTAGAACATCTCCCCACCCCCACCCTCCCAGGCCTTGAACTGCCTCTCCAAAGACAGCCGAGGGCCCGGGGGGGGCAAGGGGGGAAGAAGAGGAAAAAGTGTGCACCTCTCTGGAGACAGCTGAAGGCCCAGGAAGAGGAGTAACAAGCGCATGCCCCCCCCATTCCTCCCTGTCCTTCAGCTGCCTCTCCAGCAGCTGAAGGGCCAGGATGGCTGGGAAGAGGAACAACAGGCATGTGTCTGTTCCTCCTCTTCCTTGCCTTCAGCATACTATGGAAAATGGCTTTGCATGCCATCTCTGGCGCACATTCCATAAGTTCATCATGACAGACCTAGAGTGTGTCATCAATGAAAGGGTAGTTGACAATCGCTTATGTGCTAGCCCAAGGACTATTTAGCAGTCCATTACTCAAGAACAATGGCATAGTCATTTTAAAAGGAGTGAACCATGTGTTCAGGTGGAACACTAAATTAATTATGATGAAACCAAGAAATTATTGCTGGCTCTACTCTTCTGTGGGCTTGCCATCCACGGATTGGAACATCAGTAGATGACCCCATCCTGATCTGTTAGAATATAGATGGGTTATACAGTCAAAGGTGAAATGTAGAGATGTGTGTCTGAAATTTTCCTCATGGGAACAACATTTAGGCAAACAAAAACAGCCCAGTCCAGGTGGCCAGAGAGTCATAACATCAGAAGTTCCAAGCTGGGAAAGGCAGACGAGTTACAATAACAGTAACCAAAACATCGTTAGGCTGGGAAAGAAAACCACGTGGTGGATGATGGACAGCAAGTGGCTGGGTTAACAAACATCATACACATAACATCTAATCAACATAAGGTTAACACCCAGAAGGTGGAGAAAGGGTAGGGCTGAGAAATCCTTTTGTCTAGAATTGTTTATATTTCTTTCATTCTTCCTGTTTGTGTGTGTGTGTGTTCACAATGGATCTAACTATGGAGTTCATTCTTGGACTATAACATGCTTATATTGCTTTTAAAATGTAACTTCTGGATCTAGAAACATGGATCTGTAACTCTTTTGTTCAACCACATCAGCATGATGTGATCCTATGGTGGATTGTATTTTTCTTTGCTTATTTTTACCTTTTGAAACAATAAAGCTCTACTTTTAGAAGTTTGAGTTCTTCCCTGGCTCTGCTGGATTTTCAAACACACCACACCAATAAAATTCAACATGATCACCCCAATGGTGACACATGCATGGGGCTGTGCCAATGTGGTTGCACAACCATCACACCATCATTGAGAAGGACTTGACGCCCCATGGATACGAAGAGCCAACTGTATCTCTACATAAATCCATGGTTGAGACTGAACTAGCATTGAAGTCCTAGTGATAATATTAGCAAGTTTTGGAACAATCTGGACTGCTCTCACTTTAGCTTACATACTTTTACCTTTAAATTTCCATTTCAAATTAAATTATAATTCAAATGTTTTGAGGTGACCCAATCATCCTGTTGTTTAGTTTCTCTGTGCACATGTTTTGGTAAGTGAATGCTGGTGGAAGAAGAAATATTTTTGAAAAGGCTACAATGCAATGTGGAATTTTAACATTGTTCACCCCTTCACAATTTCTACATAGAAATATGGGTCAGAATTCACTTGGGAACTTACATCTTCATAAGTGGATTTGCAACTGTGGGGAACAGAACTAAGCAATTTGTAATGTCCATTTTCAGCAAGAGAGCTACTGTTATGTTACTACATAGAGAAATCAGCAAAGTTACCTCTTCACATTGGGATCAATGTTCAATGTGACCTGATGCACAATGGGATTGATGTGCATCAGGACACAACTAGGGAATGCTGATGTGCATCAGTAGATCCCAATGTGCATTGGGACCCTCTCTTTGGGTCTTATCACACATCTTTCCAATTCACTACCATGTTTCCTTAACACCTCTGTTACAGAGATAAATTTGCATAAAATTATATAAGAGAGATAGTAATAGAGAGTTCAAGCCACGATTTTCTATGCCAAAAATGCTGTTTCTTGCACAGAAAACACTAGAGTCAGGGACTCCACTGCAAAAACCCCACATGTGAAGCTTTTCCACTAAATATTTTGCACAGAAAAATGTTTTCTACACACCGACACAAAAGTGTAATAATCCCCAAACTGGGAAGATTTTCACCAGTCCAGGTTTCTCCTTATCAGGAGTTCTGGACACATTTTTGTCACATTGTTTTGAATATTTTCAGATATTCCTTCCTCTCCCCTTATTTCTTTATGTCTATCTGCTCTTTCCCATCCTCTTCTGGAATGTGGGTTTTCCTTATAATATCACTGATCTCTTACCCAAATGAAGGTATGGGTCAAGAACCTACAGCACCAGAAGGACCAGCTGTCATAAATCAGAAGAAATGGTCAGTGTCTCTGTCATCTCTGTCCATCTCTGTCACTTATATATTCACGAAACATCCATGAAAGCAAATAAGTACAGTCGGCTGTGCAAGGTGGTGGTAACTGATGGTCATACTGGTTGCATATGCATGCACATTTGTTCTGGTGGGTGTGAAATATTCAGTTGTAACATTAATAAACTTTACTACTACCCACTGGAAGAATGGGGAAAGCAGAGAAGACTGTTGTACCCAATCTACAGTTGACTATGGCTGTGTGTGACATTTAGAATGCAGAAAAAAAAAATAAAGCTTTGCAGAGTCCATTTAGGACCAACCAACTGGCAAGCTTTTCTGACTCTGACAACTGTATATGTTCTTTTTTAAAATGGAAACTTATCATGTCAAACTAGCCAGTATAAGCCCAGTCCTCCCAAGCACCCCAGTGGGTTTCTCTTTGTTTAATGTGGGAGATATTTTGCTAATATTACATATGTACACCAGAGGCTCAGATTACAGCCTTTGTCTTCATTAAATATGAACTTCAATAGGGCACTGTAGAAGTAGCTCATGCTGAATTGTGCTGAGTGATTTAATAAAGATTTTCTTACTTTTCAGCACATGCAACCTTTCAAAGAAGATGGTTCAGAGGATTCCATTAATTATTGTAAAATGTCCCTTAGTATTTAAAATAATTAGTTTAAAATAATCATACTTGGTTAATAATAGATTTAAAATGGATCGCTATTTATTGGCACAGAAACAAAACAGGTAATAGTAATTTTGTAGCTGAACAAATCAATTCATTGACTCATTTGTTTTCTTCACCATTGTTTATTGTATACATTGCACCACTAATCATTGTATACTTGACAGATTGTGTCTGAATATACAAAATGACCCTTGTGAAAACAAACATTGTATTCAAGGTAATTGTGATATAATATGAAAATTCTGGTTTGTGCTATAAAATCCAACTTGCTTGCATCCCAGATACATCAGAGATTATTTTTTCCCATGTAATACTATCTATTTCTTAAAATCTGTTGGGAAGTCTTTACCTATGCTCTGGTATGGATGTTAAATTTTCTGAATCTCAATTTTGTTGTATTCATCCAAATCTGATCTGCATTTCCTCCTGTCCTTGTTTGAGATTCTGTGTTTTCTTCTTGCACTGAAATGTATAGAATTGTAATGATTTTTGTAACTTGGTTTTTAAAACTATATCTCCAGTTTACCTAATTTACACAATGCTCCTATAAACTGATATTTGCACTATTTCTTGCAGTCTGCAACCCCCTTTGTTTCCTTTTTAATGTTGTTTTATATGAGTCCAAAGTAAGCATAAATAAAATCTTGAGCAGAATCAGTGTTTAAGTTCTTCTTGGTAGAATAATGGAATCCAACAGAACAGGAAAGCAGCAATCTCCCTTTCTCACTGGAGCTTCCTAGCACCTGAAATATGATCCAGGGAGATGAAAAAAAACAACTCCATATCTGTTTTTAAAATAGCTTCTAGGGCTGCAGAGAGGATGGACTGGAAAGGAAATTGCACACAGTTTTAGTGTTAAAGGATGGCTTGATGTTGCAGCTCTGGCCTTTGCCATTGTTCATTTCCATAACACTTGTAATTGTAAAGCTCATGTGTCAAATATGTGAGAACCAGCACTTTCTTAAATGGATATCTATAAAATCTATGTCCAGATAGGTCAAGCATGCTTAGTGTTCAAAGAAGAGAAAACAAATATTGTAGTTTATAACACTGTAACATGGTGACAAATTTTCTTCAGGAGGTTGGTGTTTCATAAAATTACTGCTAAATTACTGTCAAACTGCTAAATTTCAGAAGGCTAGGAATATGTAAATCTGTCTCTGTGTGAGGGAATCTCCCATTTTTAGCTTTATATTAATTTAGCTTTAAATTTTATAGAAGAAGATCATATTGCCAACTCATATTTGGTTTTTAAAAAATAAAATTAAATATTGTCCATAGTCTTTCAGTGGTTCTTACTGATGTGCGATAGAATATGTATAAAATTTTCTAAAAGAGATTTGACACCTAAGCCATGCCACATGTAATTAGTGAACATTAGCTTCCCAGTATACCACATCACCAAAAACCTCAAGAGTAAGTTTTCCCTTTCATTCTTCCACAATACTTCTTGCACCATATGATCGGAAGCTTTTCATTTAACTTTTAAACTGTTCAGTTTGGTGAAGTTTTTAAAATATATTATGAAAAAAAATCTGACCACATGAGACAATTTCAGAAGAAAGCTTAGCTAGAGGAGGCATACTGAGAAATCATAGGGTAACATTTCCCTTTGAAAAGAGTTCTATGAGTTCACTCTTCTCTGTGACTTACTGAAACAATGTTTTAATGTGTTTATATAAAACTGAAGCAATATAGTAGCAAACCCTGAAAAAAAGTTCAAATGCAAAGGGCATAAATACAGCCTTTGTCTTGGAATTTGACTTTTTACCAAAAATGGTGAAACTTTCAGTTTAGAGCAAAAGCTAAGCCTTATTTGATAATTGTTACCAGAACCCATGGAGACAGGAGCCATGTCGTACATACAAAGAGCCCAGGTGGCACAGTGGTTAAATGCCTGTACTGCAGCACTCACGCACAAACCATAAGGTTGTGAGTTCAGTACCAGACAGGGCTCAAGCTTGACTCAGGCTTGCATCCTTCCGAGGTTGCTAAAATAAGTACCTAACTTGTTGGGGGCAATTAGCTTACAGTTGTAAACCACTTAGAGACTGCTTAGGTGGTATTAAGCGGTATATAAATGAAGCTACTATATAAATGAAGCTGCTACTAGTCATAATCCCTATGCTGGCTCTATGGGGTTAAGCAGACTGGCGACCATGGGCCGCCCTGGGAAGGTGCACTGCGGGACCGAGGCATCCCCATGCCTCGATCCTGTGGTGCACCTTCGCTGCCCCTGAAAGGAGTGCTCAAAAGCTTGCTGTGCACTTTTGCTGACTTTTCCGCTGCAGCGTGTCCGGACGCTGCGGCAGGAGGTTGTCCTCAGAGGGCTGGCTGTGCGGAGGGCCAGCGGCTCCGAGGATGACCTCGGGAGGAGGAAGGGGTGCCGAGCATGCGGCTGCCCCTCCCCTTCCCTGCCTCCAAGATGGCTCTATTAGCCGAGGCTCTATGTCTAACAGGCTCTATGTCCTGTATTGAGCAGGAAGGTCTGAAGGTGAGTTCTATATGCATTAGGTCAGGGGTAGGCAACCTTTCCCCTTTAAGGCCCGAGGGACTTCAGCTCCCAGAAGCCTCAGCCATGTTGGCCAATGGCTCCTGGGATTCTGGGAGCTGAAGTCCCTTGGCTCTTAAAGGGGAAAGGTTGCCTACCCCTGCATTAGGTAGAATGCACCAAGAATCCTTCCCAGTCATGGGTAGAATCCAAGCAAAAATAGCTAGCTACTGGTTATAAATTTTTACTATAAAATTACTGTTTGTTTTGTCTGCCATGCAAATCCATCTGCTTGATCATCACAAACTTTATTTGCTATAGTGTGGGACAAAATAAGGAATTTGTAGCAATATTTTACATCCATTTAATCAACTACTTACACCCAAACAAGCATTTTGGAGTTTTTTTAAAATAAATAAATAAATATTGCACACATATTTACCAAAGTTGATTATTTACCCATTGGTTGACGCTCTGAGCATTTTTATATTAACTTGGAATCAATCAACAATCTTTGTCCTTTTCTGGGAAGATGAGACTACTGTTTGGGGTCTGTTTTACATGTGACTGTGTGTGAACCAAATTTTAAAGATTGCAGATGCTACTGGTCACACTTTTCCCATTCAGATCATAGGTAAAATCACCAACACTGGGTAAGATTCCTTGAGACCACTAACTGCCCTGGATCAGTGCTAGGGAATCATGGGAACTATGGTTATTGTGGCATCAGAGCTCTCTGACAGAGAAGGTTCAAAGTCTCAGAAAACAACCCCTACAATTCCCATGATTCCTTACCATTGAGCCAGGACAGTTAAAGTGGTCTCAAACTGGAATATTTGTGGCAGTCTGTTCAGGCCCTAAGACCTTTTTCTGATAATAAAGCAGAACTATATTATGATGCAAGCTTAATGAAATGTAATTTCATTAATTGTAATTTTGACAATTCTCATTTTGCAGCATAATTATAATTTAAGGTCATTTTTATAGTTAAAACTGTGTATAATTCCATCATTTTATCACATGGTTGAGATGCTGTGCTGTGTCTTATGTTGCTGCCTCATGCTCTGTTATATGTGATGAAGAAGTAGATGGAAGAAGACTGTTGTGCAAACAAGAGTTTCACCAGATAGCCTGCAAGACATTCTTCTCTTACCATCTGAAGATGCATATGTGACTCTTACACTGTCATTTCTCTCTTTCTTCCTCTCTTACCTGATGAAGAAACTTGAGCTATGAAAGCTTGCACAAAAAGCCACTTTGGATCCAATTTGGGAAAAAGGAGGCATAATAAATAAATGAATAAATAAATAAATAAATAAATAATATGCACATGTACTTGTGGATAAATGCCACTGAACTTAATAACACATAATACACACACACACACAGAGAATTGAGCTTTTAACCACTTACTAGTATACATACTGTATATATACTCATGTATAAGGCTAGAAATTTTACTCAAAAAATTGACCAAAAAAACATGAGTTGACTTATCCACAGGTCAATGTAAGTACTGTACTTTAACTTTTATGAAAAAAGAAACTATCCTCTGGTGAAAGGAAGGCATGTAGAATGTAATCTCTCCTGAAAACACTGACCTTCATCTGCTCTCTCATCCATTCAGTCTTTAGTGTGAATGCATACAGTTATGCCTGCTGATATTTTGTAAGTTCTTTGATATTGTTTTCCTTTGCTTTAGATCCTTTGTTACATGCTGCTAAGTTTTACCCTTGATTTATCCACTGGTTATATCAAAATCCATAATTTTGGCCCCAAAACCTGCCCTTGACTTGTACACGAGGTTGACTTATAGTCAAGTATATATGGTACACATCTATTTAAGTTCTTTTTTCCTTTTATTTATAGCCACAACAAATTACTAATGCCAATAGTTAAATATATTATCTCACAGAGCCTTATCTTTAATCAAAAACCAAACTAGAGTATGATTAAAACTTCACCATCCATCTGGTGGTGATAGACTGGCATATCCATTTGAGAGAAAATGGGATCAATGAAATAAACAATCTATAAGCTTAAGCTCTTCATGTATAATTTAACACTAATTTATTTCTGCCCTAGGTTTTGTGAGTAGCCGTTAACATCTAAATCAATACATTTCCTTCAATTTATATAGCTTATATAGTACTGTCTTGACTTATTTACAGTACAGAGAAATTATGAGATGATTAACATGTTTAAAACTTAAAAGCATGATGATAAATTATTGTAAACATTTGGCTGACTAATGTAATTAATATGAAAGTGTTCTGTACTACTAATAAAAAGACTCTTAAATATCACATTTTTCTTTGCTGCAGTTACGGTAATTTGAATTATATTTTCTCAGTATGATGCAAAAGAAGAAATCATTTTATAAACAGTACAGAGTGTAAAGAGACCATGTGTTTACTTTTGACTATTCACAGTCTGCTGGTTCCAACCCCCCCCCCCATGCACCATTTCAATGAAGTAGTGGGCAAAATGTTACATACAAGAATAAGCAATAAAACCCTCATAGCCTCTTTTGATTGATAAAAGTCATGGGGGAGGGACATGTGTGGCAAATCCTCTTGTCACCTTTCACCATAGCACTGATTTTTTTTAAAGATGGCAGTCCTGTTTTTTTTTTTTTTTGTTCTTCCACCACCCAAATATGTGTAAAAGGACCCACACTAAAAGTTTTAATAGGTTAGTAGTGCAGTTTAGTTTGAAAACATAGGCCAAGTGATGTTTAAATGAGAATAAAAGTTTATTCTAGAATAGAATGGAATAAATATAGCTTGTATCAAATCTTGTCACTATAGTTTCTCTTGGTTACATATAAACAACATTTGTTTCCAATTTCCTTTTAATATTTCAGCCATCCAGGCTAGCAATATCCCTCAGGATATAACACAACAGCGACTCCCTTCCTTAGAGTTCTGTATGTGACTCGAGTCCCTCCCATCTGGACTCCAACTAACACAATTTACAGTTCCCTCAGGAACTCCCAGAAATGCAGCTCTGTCTCTCTCTGGCTTAACTCTCATGAATCCCCAACTGCTCTCTCCAACTGTCAGCTTGATTTTTTTTTAAATTGCTCCTAGCTTGAATTCTATTGGTTGGCCCTCAGCTGCCTCTTGATTGGCCAGCTGGACATTCTGTTCACCATAACATGGGGGAGGAGTAGTTCTGAGGAATTTTACAATTCTTTACAAAGAATTATAGCATACATTTTCCTTGTTCACAATGGCCAGAATCCTCTTGGTGAGTTTTGAATGTGTAACCTCCATAGTCATGTGGTTACATAGTGACTTCCAGCCTCCCCCCCCCTCCATTCTTATTCATCAAGAAGCATCCAATGTGATCAACAGGGATCTGTTCCCCTGTTGCTTGGGACAGAACTGATTGATCTTCCTACACTCTTCCATATGTGATCTCTGGTGCAACAGGATAAAGTAGGGGCCCTATTGCAATTCCTCCTCACATTGGGGCTGGGTGAATAAGCAGAATAATAATAAATAACAATAATGTGAAGATGGGTAGGAACATCAGTCAGCTGCTTCCCAGTTACAAGGGACTCGACCCCCAATAATCTCAGCAGCTGCTTCTCAATAAGTGGGGACTGGGGGACTTTCACAGTCTCTCTGTGCTCCGTAAACCAGGGAATATATAGGGATCATTACTACCAAACAGTTCTAAATTCTTAACTCTAGGTTATGCATTCATAAGTGCCCAACAGAATTCCAGCCTACATTTACTTTCATTATGAGTTGGCTACACACCAAAAGAACAGCAAATACTTGTGCTGATCACCCATCTTTGAATTTCAGATTTCTTACTTGTTTTGTATTGGTTATTGAACTATTTCAAAAGCTGCCCCATGTTTGCAATTTTATGGTTGACATTCAGCACAACTAGGGTGATAAGTAGTTACTGTTGGTCCACATTCACAACTGGATTGCTTTAACTTTCTTGGGGGTGATGAGAAACTTCCTTTCCTTTCCAGTGGTTGTGTTGTGGTACAATCTTAGTTTCACTGTTGCTTGGGAGTTGACCAATTTTCTACTCCCATTTGTTCTTGCTCACCTGCTTAACCCCTTCTCCTGCTGAAATAATTCAATGTTTATCCCACCTCAAGTTTTACTTCCAGATGGGATGAGAACTTGACCAAGAAGGAAATGTAAGAAGCACCTGCGGTAGAGCAGAAGGATATGTTCTAGAGCAGCTCATTATCTGAAGTTATTAAAACCAAAGCTTCCTCTTTTTTTCTTCACATGCTTCAATCAATCAAGAAAGCTAGCTCAAGGCTTTTTTCTGTTGTTGGCAAAGAATAAGTCCATATACAGAACCTGACTGGATTTACAGTTTAATCTTAGTTTAATATTGGCAATAGCTCCACCACACCTAAAACAGCATTAGAGATGAAAATTATGATTTATTTCATTCTCCAGTGGTACAATTGACAAAATGGAGTGAGGGAATCCTCAGTATGAGCTGCTCTGAGATTGTGGAGTTGTTTTATTGTTGATTTCAGAGGGAAAAATGTGCATTTTGTGAATTGGTTTTGTACATTTGTGTAAAATGTCCAGAATTGGAAAATGTGATGACTGTAGTGCAAATAGTATGGGTTATTTGTGTGTTTGTTTGCTGATCTTGCAAACTGATCATAAAGACACAAATCACTTATTCAATGGGGGGGGGAAGAATGTAGTTTTACAGAGGAACAGAAGTTAATGTAGGATATATTTTTACATACAGTACAGAAAATGATGGGGGCAGAACCACATTTGGCATTTCAGTCTTGCATTGGAAGTGAGAGCTTTCAAGAAGCTAATGAATGCTCAAGGTGCTGTTTTACAATGTGGAGATTACCAGAATCTTGGCAAAGTTGAGATAAACAGCAGGCTACTTTACTGTGACCAAGACATGGTATGTGCATACACAACTAAAGATGTAAAATTTCTGGAACTTTTGAAGCCATCGGAAAAAATCAATTTCTTTCTTGGAGGGTTTTCCAGAAAGAAATGGATTTTTTTGAAAAAAAGAAAAAAAGAAAAATGCAACATGAGCACTTTTTACAAATTGAAAGTCACTCTGTTACTTTAGGAAAGACACTCCCCCGACATGTCGGGAGGGGTTCTATGTTGCGCCGGCCTCAAAAGAAGCCAACGCCTAATTGGCTGGGTGGACAGGAAGTCCCACCCTTCCTGGCCACCCACCCAATTGGGTTGGATCCCATGGGATCCAAGGTACGCTGGGTGATCTTGTGAGGCTTTAGGCCTCACAAGATTACCTGCGTGATTTGAGGGCTATTTAGCCCTTGGCCACCACTTGGTGGCAGCCATTTTCTGCGCTGCAGCTGAGCAGAGCTCTTGACTGCAGCCTTGGCTCCTCGCACAGGTGGGCGTGTTATGGCCTTATTTGGCTG
>CM034708.1:39770275-39788063 GCA_020142125.1 Phrynosoma platyrhinos
AATTATGTTATTTTTATTGTCATAGATCATCCCAGTCCTTGGTTTGAAATTTGCTTTGATTTCTTGGATCTTGTGAAATAGATCTCTTGTTCTTCCCTTTTTGTTGTTGTCTTCTATTTCTCTGTATTGTTCATTGTAGTAATTTTCTTTTATCTTTCCACACAAGCTGTTGTACTGTTGCATTCATAATTCTTAACTTGTTTTCTTTTGTTTTTCTGCTTTTCTTTTCTTAATTGATTGTAGTGGTTTTTTCCTGTGATCCATGGTTTTTTCTCTTTCTTTTTATTTATTAAAAGTCTCTGTCTACATTCTTCTTTTATTATGTCCCTGGCTTCAGAACATACTTCCTCTGGTTCTCCGCCTATTATGCTTAGTAATTCAAATCTGTTTCTTATGTTGTCAATAAATTCTGTCAAGATATTATTTAGATCATATTTTGGTATAATTGCTAGTTTTGTTTTCTTTTTGAGTCTTGCTCTTATTTTTGATATGAGTAGTTCGTGATCTGTTCCACAATTGGCACCTGGTCTAGTCTTCACCACCAGTATAGAGTTTCACCATCTTTTGCTTCCAATTATACAGTCTATTTGATTTTTGTGTTGACCATCTGGTGATGTCCACTTCTATAGCCTTCCTTCTGGTTGTATGAAGAATGTGTTTGCAATGAATAGGTTATTGGCTTCACAAAAATCTATCAGATGCTCACCTGCTTCATTTCTTTTGCCTAATCCAAATCTGCCTACTGTTTTTGATTATTCTTTGCTTCCAACTTTTGCATTCCAATCTCAAAGGATCAGCTTGACATCCTGTGTTGGTCTGCTGTCAATTTCTTCCTGTACTTCATAGAAACTATCAATTTATTTGTGTTCTGCCTCTGTGGTTGGTACAAATATTTGATTTATGTTGATATCCATAGGTGATATTATTCAGGCGAAAGGTTAATTTGTCAATTTCTATTCTTTCTAATGTTTCCATAGGAGACAATTAATATGTCCCCTGCACATTTTTCAGAATTATACTGTTCAAGTTCTATTTTTCTGATATTTTATATTTTGGAGAAAATGTTTATGTTCTATGGTGCATATAGAACATTTATTTAATGTAAAACCCATTTATGGTGACTCAGGCCTGATTTAAATGTGATGTTGGGTACTAGTATGTCTTGCACAGCTGGACATTGAAAACTTTGAAAATACAGCAGATGAGCCATGTAGAGCAACCAGACAGGTAGGCAAGCAGTAGTTAATTCCTTGAAATTTTAGGGCCAAATTGTGAAATGAGGGGTGCAGAGCTTCCTGATGTCACAGACACAGACCCCTTCTCAAGTCAGAAGGTGAGTCTTTGTAATGTCAAAGTATGGGGGACAAGGAAGTGTCATGAGTAGGGCCAGAACTACTTCTAGGTCATCTGACTGTGCAAATGGGTATAAGGGCAATTAAGGTCAATGAATGTGGACACATTTTCCTACCTGCTGAAAATGCTTTGGCCTCTTTCCATTTTCCTTCTGCTTTGACATGCCATATTTCTTGGACTAAAACCAGCCAACCAGGAAATATGGCATGTCAAAGCAGAAGGGAATGGAAAGATGACCAAAGCATTTGGAAATGCTTTCAGCAGGTGGAAAAATGTGCTCTCTATTGCTGTTGCTAAAGCATGTACAAATAGAAAGCTCACCAATTGTTGTGCTGCTCCAGTCCAAAGATACAGTGGGCTTTAATTCATGTACCTATTTCCTCTCTCTAGTCCTTTCCCCTTATACTTGGCTTTTTGGCACAACCATGTTGCACAAGTGTATCACACATATCTTGCACAACACTAAAAACCTTAGTGCTGAACCAGAGAGCCTGGACCCACTCCCAGAGGAAGGTTATCTTGTGCCACATCTGGTTTTACACAAGCGAGTAATATATACCACACAGATATATTTCAGTGTTTGGAAAAGGAAACTAATGGGCCCTATTCTGCAACTTTTATCACCAGGTGGACCCAAGTCTATCTGCCCATGATTCACTGCTCAGCTACAGTATCTTTCCTTGCATAAGTATGAGCACACTTTGGATTGATTGCTCTGCTGACTGCAAATTTCTCATCTATTTCTCTTGAATATCCTATTCAATAAATTCCAATTCTTTGATTTTTGTCTTATAGATTTGAATAGAAATAGTTATTCATTTCCTTTGGTCCACATTTTTCAGTGAATCAATGCCACATGGACTGAAAAAATGGATTGGATCATGGTTTTTACATATTTTTTTCAATTTCATGATGCAGTATTTTGCTTGTAAAAATATGTATGAAATGCTTATTTTAAGTTAAAATGCAAGCTAAAATATTTATTTTGTGGAAAATATGTTTAAAATGTAAATTTTCATATTTACTTTAAAATTCTAAGATTGTAGAGGAAGGAAATAGACTAAATAGTTTTATAAATTGGCACAAAATGGAAACACTCTATCCCTAGATTTGAAGAACTCAAATATCTCCAGTTATTCCTCTCCGCTCTTTTCTGAACTTCAGTCTACCCATATTCCCAGAGCAACTTTCTGTCATGACTTGTTTTTTCTTCCTGCATTATTGTTTAAAAGCCATCACTTCCTATCCCCAGTAGAATGTTGCCTCTGACTCAATCTTTTTGGGGCAATCACCATCTTTTAGGTTTGGACCTATTTTGGGATACATTTCCAGCTCTGAATAATTTTGGTGGATGGCTACCTCTACAAGCTCAATCCACTACCATGTCCTTCATTTCAGTCAATCAGTCTTGCTGTCTGGGACATTTTGCCCTAAATTACAATTGAATAGCTGTTTGTATGGATTTATACTATTTTACTTGTAGCTCTCATTAAACGGAAGTGCTAGTTAAAATTGTAATATAGCTGTGATTAAACATCCCCATATAGTTCACATTGACTTTCTACTTTAGTCTTTATTAAAACTGACACGTTTTACAGTATTTTAAAACAATATGCATATTTCTTTTAAATCAGTGACACCTAAAGCCAACTTAATTGATGCAGTAATTATGTTTAAACTGACCTGGGTAATGTGATCCTTAGGCCATGATGCTATACTTCCCCTCTGCAATAGAATCACCATTACCTTTTAACACAGTCATGACCAACATGATCACATTACAAAGCAAGAACATTAAAGAGAGCCCATCCACAGAAAACAGAAGAAATGGGTTTATTACCAGTAATAGAAATCACACAAACACTGTTTAATGATTGCACAAGGTGTGAAGTGACTATTAAACTTTTGTAGGTCTGGATGTTGGCTCTTGTCCTGTCTTTGCTGATTTAACCATCTGCTATGCCAGGAGTAGGCAACCTTTCCCCTTTAAGGGCCAAGGGACTTCAGCTCCCAGAATCCCAGGAGCTATTGGCCAACATGGGACTATTGGCCAACATGGCTGAGGCTTCTGGGAGCTGAAGTCCCTTGGCCTTTAAAGGGGAAAGGTTGCCTACCCCTGTGCTATGCTATCTGAAATCAAAACTTGAAACAGCTACCTTTGGAAAAAATGCCGGGAGTTGTTGTACAAAACATAACATTTCCAAAGTCTAAGTCCCAAATTATCCACATTCTCATCCCATCAAAGGGACAGATAATCCATAAAGCTTCCTAGTGGCCTCTCTCTCTCTCTCTTTTTAAGAAATTCAAACTGTGCAACTATTTCCATCAGCTCACATTTCAAGTAGCTACATTCAGGCATTTAAGTGTTCTCAAAAACAAATGAATGTACCAATTATATGTGTATGCCTGTCTCTCCAAGTAAAATGGTATTATGATTTCTTCTTAATTCCTGGGAAGAAGCTGTTTCTGTCAGACCCACATTGTTTCACTCTGCAAGCCCTTGAATTCTCAAAGTAAAGAAAACCAGGAAGCGAGTATGGTTCCTTAGTAACATTTATTAAATCTTTATACTATGAAATTGAATTCATTTGCTCTGGGCAGATGCCCTTTAGGGTCATAGACCAAGTCTGAATATAGTCTGGTTACAAACTACATGATAACAAATACTGTCCTCCTATGGTTGTATAAAAATAATCTAGAAATTATATCTTGAAAAGCAATGTACTTCACTGTACATTGGACAATTCCAGTAACATATGAAACTGTGTGAAATTACAAAATATCTGTAATAGCAGCCACTGATCTGTTGAAAGTATTGATTTTCTGTTTTTTAGTTTAATATAAACATTCAATATTATATGAATTATTCAATGAGAGAGGGTGCTGAAATTCTCAAGTTGACCCACTTCCCAAAATCTGAGCATAGTTTTGTCACAGTAGCATGAAAGAGTATTCTTTTGTATTGCAAACTGCCAATTGTCTTGCTCTCACAGTGTAACAGAATGCTGAGTACCAACAGTGCAGTGACAAAAGGAACAAGCAGTATCCAATAACAGATAGCTCAGGGTAAGAAGCTGTAAATCCAAGTGAAGTCCATGAATAGCAAGATAACAGAGTCAAGAAATAGTCCAGAGATGTAAATCACAGGTTCAAAACATATTGCAGAAAGAATCCAGATTGAGATCACTTTAAATGTCCTGACTCAATGCTAAGGAATTCTGGAACTGTAATTTTGTGAAACATTTAGGCTTCTCTGTCAGAGAACTCTGGTGCCATAATAAACTACAATTCCCAGGGTTCCCTAGCACTGAGACAGGGCAGTTAAAGCAGAATGGATTATTTCTGCAGTGTGTTTTGGGCCACAGAGTCAGATCTCACAGTAGATGCATGATGGGAGAGAAACTTGGAAGAGGGCTGGGCCTTTTCGAGCATCTCCAATCTGGCTAATATATTAGCCAATCACCCCTCTTCCTTCTCATCAGATGAAACAGAGGTAACTCTAGCAGTGTGTGCTTGGTTGGTGGCCACTTAGCTGGGCTTTTGCCTTTAGACATCCCCCACTTTTTCTAGATGCTATGTGACTCAAAAACAACCACCTGCTAGGCTTACAGTCCTCCACAAAATGCAAGGATCTTAACATAATCTATCTAATAGGCCACCCCAAAGGCATAAGGTAACAAACAGTCCAGGGTCAAGAGCTGTATATCAAGGCAGAGTTCAAGTTGGAGTAGCAAGATATTGGAGTCAAGAAACAAACTAGGGTCATAAATCAGAGGGTTGTATCAAATAGTAGAGATAGACTAAGGGGGATTGTAGACTGCCAGAAATAGTGCAAACTGAGTTCACTTTTAGGGTTAGGGTTAGGGAATCATGGGAACTGTATTTTATTGTGGCACAAGAGCTCTCTGACAGAGAAGGCTCAATGTCTCAGAAAAAAAATCCCATGATTCCCTAGCACTAATCCTAACCCTAAAAGTGGACTCAATTTGCATGATTTCTGGCAGTCTCCAACCCCCCTAAGAGAGAAACCAAGCTTGCTTCCAGCAAACCAAGTGAGGAATGGCCCCTGACTTCCTTATTTGGTTTGCTGGAAGCCAATTTGGTTTCTCTCTTGGTCCCATACTTATAAAGCCAGCCAGCAGCCCTACGCAACTTGTAGACTGCATTTCAAGAGGGCATCTATCAGTTGCATGCATGCAGCCTCACTTTCCCTGTAGAGAGGGAATGGGTTTGTGCTAAGTGCCAAATACTTTGCCTTTCTAGAGGACTTGGAGCTATCTCTGCTATCTCCTTCTCCTCTGAAGCACTCAGATGCCTGACAGACTGAGCTGGAGGCAAGTACTGCTGTGGTTGGTCTTCAGACCTGAACTCTCAAGGTGAGAGGCATGCCATCACCTCACGAGGTCTAACACATGCTGGTTGGATGTTACTAACCAACTACTAGTGGGTCCACATGGCCCAATGAGGCCTGTGAGAGGGCCCTAACAGGCATCATAATCTGACTGACCTGTGAAGAAATAAAAGGTAGACCCTTAACAACTCTATGGCCTACAGTGCCCAGCTAACTATCTGCCCATTGCCACCACTCCTCCTCCATGAAACTCCCTGCATCATCCACCAAGGAATGCAAAATCAAGCAGGAAACCAAGCAGTCAGTGATTCTAAGCCACTCAGTCACCATATGATCCCACACACTCTGGCTACAATCAAAATAGCAAAAGTAGTGATGCCAAACACATCCACCTTTTCTCCCTTGCTGCTCCAAAATGTCCTGCAAAGAGTCTGTAAAGGGGGTAGACAGGGTTTAAAAACTCTCTGGCTCTACACCCCAAAACACAGTGTTGTTGCACTTTGTATCTGATGTGAATGTCATTGGCTTTTCTTCTATGGAGGCCATCAAAGTCCCCTCAACTCTGGCAGTGCCTTGCACCAAACAGGTCTGGAGTAGCATTATTACTGTGAGGTAATCTCATTCCCATTAATTTATGGTAAGGAAGGAGGAAATGAGTAATATGTTCACTACCATAGCTTGACGCAGGGGCATGAAGAAATGGTACTGTTGCTGAAACTCACCATCTCAGGAAAGAGTTTCCAACCCCCTTCATGAGATTTCATCTCACGTGCGCTTTTAAGAAGCTGAATATTTGCTTTTGGTGTCATTTCTGTATTTAGTACAAAATACATTCTGTGCAAAACTCTTATTTCTATGCAGCTAGTGGCCTTTCACCTTTCTGAAGGTAACCATATACACATAGCAAGCACAACAGGATAGGGTACAGTTTGTATTAGCATATAAATCAGTAATTATCACATTTTTTGCTCTGTATCTTACATTAAGTGCACTAAAATCACTTGTGAAAATGTACATTTTTTGTCTGAGCATAATAGAACCCAAACTCTGATGTCTTGTGTTTTGTTTGTGGCAAGTAGTTGCAGCTATCTATCTATCTATCTATCTATCTATCTATCTATCTATCTATCTATCTATCTATCTATCTATCTATCTATCTATATCATTTTGGTTTACTTATTTAATACAAGGGATATGTATTTTCACTTGGCTCATCCTTGCATTCAAAAATAGTAACTGCAAATTATTTTCAAGAGAGTTTTTACATTTACAAGAATGACTTTTGCTGAATTTACATAAATTCTGCAAACTGCATAGCTAAACTATGATAGCTGATTCCTTGATGCCTAGAATTTTAAAAAAATGGAAGTGTCATATGGATTGTTTTCATCTTTTTAACCAATCAGTCAGTCCTTTTATGACTGCTCTTTCTGTATGCTTTTCTTCACAAAAGAAAAATAAATTAATTTTGCATAGAGAAACCTCAACAGAAAAAAGTGCTTGTTGTGTCAGTCTCACATTGATGATGAAAAATCCCACAGGATTTAATGAACTCCTGAGGTGGTCAGGAACAAGTAATTTAATCAGATTAATTCATATTCATATTTACATTACATCAGCAAATCAAATCATGATGAATTTGAAGTAATGTCCAAATTTTTATTTCAATTAAAAGAAAAGAAAGACACTATTAAGGTATCTGTTACCCTATAGATCAGTAGTTAGCTTCAAAGCCTGTAAAAAAACTGCCTCTGTAAAATTGAATGGCAAGGATTTGGACTACAGCATTATTGGAAAAATGAATATATAGAACAAAAGCATTAAAGAGCATTGAAATGATAGATTGTATGATACATGGCATCAATATATTTCACACCTAAATTCAAATTCTGCAGACATCACTGCACTGTAATATCAATCACACTTCTGTAAAGACATTTTTAAAGGTACAGTCTATAGTAACAGAAATAGGTGATGTTTTCAGATCTTTAATAAATAAGGAACCAGTTAGAAAAACTATGTTCTTTAATGATGTTTACCTGAAAAGAATGAAACTAATATATTGACTTGCACAAATAGCTGCTTTGGACTTGGATCTGATCTTGTTATAATATATTAAATAATAAATGATTTTTTCCTAAAAACTAGATTTTTCCTCCTGTCATGCAAATGTGGCTGAAAATCCCTTCCATATTTGCACAAAATATATACCATTACACATGCTTGAAGAGAGAAGGCAAACACTGCTCAAAGTTGAAACTGGTGATAAAACAGGATATAATTCATAAAGGTAAAGGTAAAGGTTTCTGTTTTGACAAGATTGTCTAGTTGTGTCTGGCTGAAGGGGGCAGTGCTCATCTCCATTATTAAGCTGAGGGAGCCAGTGTGTCAAAGATGACTCCATGATCGTGTGGCCAGTATGACTGCACAGAACGCTGTTACCTTCCTACCAAGTTGTACCTATTTATCTACTTCCACTTTTACATGCTTTCAGACTGCTAGGTTGGCAGAAGCTGGGACCAGTGGCAGGAGCTCACTCTATCCCATGACACTTGGATCTTGAACTGCCAACATGCTGACTTTGAGGTCATCAGAGTCAGCTTCTTAACCACTAAGCCACCACTTCCCATACCATTCATACTACCACATTATAGTGTTATTATCTTATTTTAACAGCCATGGTTCCATCCTAGGGAATCCTGGGTTTTCTACTTTAGTGAGGCACTGGAGTGCACTAGTGAGAATTCTAAATGCCTCTCCCTAAATTACAAATCCCATTATTTCAAAAGATGGAACCATATAAGTTAAGGTTGAATATTAGTGCTATAATTCTGTAAGGTGACTGGGCCCTAGGAAACAGATAGAAGGAATATGCAGGCAATATTTTCAGGATGCATTGATAGTCCTCCTGAGATCTATATTGTGACTAGTGTTTTTTAGCTTGTTCATAAATGATCTGCATTTAGGGGTGAACAGTGAGATGAAGCTCACAGAGAATGTAACTCTGAGTAGGTATTAGCCAAGTTAATAATAGATTACAGTCACACTTTTGTAACTGATTCATATTCATGATCACTATGTATTCAATCATATAGGGATCATACCCCCTCATCCTGACTTAGTAGGCAGCAGCAGCTGCAAGCAATGCAATGGCTGTCTGTTCTGCTATCCAGAACTGATAGCAGTTTGGAGCAAACTGATATTTCTATATCTCCTGTGACCCAAAAAAGGTGAGGGGGGCCTGGGGGTCCCCACCAACTGTGGCAGTGTTTTTAAATGTTTGAAGAATTGCTCTAGCTCAGAGTACACTTGCAGGAGACTAGGTAATCTTAGGATTGTTTCCACCTATGTACACCAGTATTAACTGGTGGAGGACTTCAAGATTGGTGAATAAAAGAAAGTTTTTATTTAGAAATATGCAGGAGTGCAACCAAACATACAATAGAAATTCAGAAAGAAATAGCATTCAGAGCTAATTGAAATAGAGATATGGAAATTGAATAGTGGAGTTTTAGAGGTGTTGAGGGGTTATATTTACCTGTCCTGGAGAAGAAACCACAGAAGCAGAATGTGGCTCAGACAATGTCTGAAGGCGGAAGAGTGGAAGAATCTCTCTGTACACACATGAGGTTCAGCTATATGCAAGAGATAAATGCTATCTGTCTGCAAGGAAATTAGGTTTGGGTCTTCAATTTATACCTAGGATCCTAGCTTCAAGGGGTGCTGTGCTATTTTGCAAAGTTATAAAGCACTGTTGGTCTTCTCATGGAATTGACAAAGGGATTCCAGAATGGTTGTTGGCTTTAACTTTAGAGTTATAAAAGTAGCAATTGGATTTAAGACAACCACAGGATAGATGGATAAGGAAGTTCAACAGAAACATGGCAGAAGATTGTGTTGCTTTAGTTTTTAGTATGAGAAGATTTGCATAGAGTCTAGTGGGAGGATGGAGCAATCAGCAAACCCATTCAGCTTTTATTGTGGCATTACCTGGGTCCTACATATCTTTTTGAGTCTATATTCCTTTCCCATGGGAAACTGACCTGTATTTCAAAAGTCATCATGATCTCTCAAAACATACCTGGCTCCAGATATGAAAAGATAAGAATGGGGAAGCCCCAAACATAGTGCAGGGTATCTCAGGTATGCTAACAATCCCAAGAGGGATCTCCAGTGTGAAAAGAATTTTTAACAGATATCCTGTATCTGACACAAGAGATTGCTCACAGGAGGACTGAAACATCAGTATGCTGCATCCTGACTGAAAGGCAAAAAGTTCCCATCACTCAACACTGCTCCTGCCTTGTAAGTCAGGATTGTGTGTGTGTGTGGGGGGGGAAGGGGTCAGGCTGAGAGATGCTACTTAGCATCTATGCTAGTTATGTAAATAAGAAGCATATGTTGGCTGCTATTTTTATTTTTAAACTAATGATCATTATTTTAACATTATTAAATATTAAGCCACTGGGAGAGATCATCTGGAGGCATGGGGCTGGGTATTATCAGTATGCTGATGACACCCAGATATATTTCTCCATGCCTCAGTCATTGGCTATATCTTCTGATGGTGTCTCTCCTTTCAATGACTGTCTTGTGGTAATGGGCTGGATGAGGAAAAACAGATTGAGACTGAATCAAGAAAAAATGGAGGTACTAACAGTAGCTGCCCCAAAACTAGGAATATTTTTCTAAGGGTGTATTCAATTATATTCAGTCCTGGACAGGGCCACACTCTCCATGAAGGACTGTGTTCGTAGTCTGGGGGTACTCCTGGATCTGTCACTCCAGATGTCAAATCAGGTAAATGCAATGGTCAGGATTGCCTGTTATCAGCTTCGGCTGATCCACCAGCTGTGCCCCTTCCTGGAAGTAAGGGATCTCGAAACTGTGGTACATGCGCTGGTGACCTCCTGTCTTGATTTCTGTAATGCGCTCTACATGGGGCTATCCTCATGCTTAGTCCAGAAACTTCAAGTAGTACAGAATATGGCAGCCAGACTGGTCTCCAGCACATCCAGGCGAGACCATATATCACGTGTCTTCAAAAGATTTCACAGGTTGCCAATCAGTTTCTGGGCTCAGTGCAAGGTCTTGGTTATGATCTTTAAAGCCCTACATGGCTTAGGTCCAACCTATCTCTGGGACCACCTCCTTCTGTATGATCCACCCCGTGCACTTCGTTCCTCTGGGAGGAATTTGTTTCAGCCTGTTAAAACTAGGCTTTCTGCAACCTCCCAGAGGGCCTTCTCAGCAACTGGTCCCAAATTGTGAAATAGCCTGCTGGATGAGACCCATCAGAATACCAGCTTAAACAGCTTCAAAAAGGCTGTAAAGACAGATCTCTTCTGGCAGGCCTTTCCGAACTAGTTTTTCCTGGCCTCAGAAGTGAGCTCAGCCTATCTCTACCCTCTGTCACATTCATAATCTGTTGCCTGCCTGCTATTATGATTTTTTTATGTTATAGCTGATTGTTTTATTGTTTTTATTGTTTTATATGCTTGATGTTTTTAAGGGGTGGGAGGGGGTTCTTTTGGATTGTATATTATGAAATTTTAATTTTGTAAGCTGCTCCGATTGCTTCAGCAGAGGGGTGGGATAGAAATAAATTTTATTATTATTATAATTAGAAAACCTATGCTTGCAACTAAATTATTATCAGTTTTAAGACTATGAAATGATCAGCATTGTTCAGGTACTGCATTTGATGAGTTGGGAGAAAAGTGTGCAGTATGTGTTTCCTTTCCAAAACATATAAGGAAAACCCAAGAGATGCTCATTCATTATTTGTAGTTTACTAGTCCAATCAGCAACCCTTTGCTAATAGCTTCATTCCCCTCAGCTTTGACAAACTTGAGCCTGGAGCCTGGAAAGACTGCAGTCCTCTTTCCATTCAATACTTGCAGATTGTCCTGTGGCTGTTGTCATATGGGCCTCGGCAGACGACTAATAAAGTTGAGGCAGGGAAGAGGAGGGGCAGCCGCACGCGCGGCACCCCTTCCTCCTCCCAAGGTTGCGCTCGGAGCTGCCGGCCTTCCGCACAGCTGGCGCTCCGGGGGCAACCTCCCGCCACAGCGTTCTCACACGCTGCGGCGGAAAAGTCAGGGAAAGTGCACCCTACGCGTTTAGGGTGCACTTTCCTGACTTCTGAAAGGAGTGCCAATTTAGCGCTCCTTTCAGGGACGCCGCCGGTGCGCCGCAGTGCAGATGCCACGGTCCCGCGGTGCACCGTCACAGGGCGTCCTGGTCTGCTTCCCCCATATAAGGGTGCCAGAGTCAGCTACCCAGGAGCCTTAACACTGTTTCTAACCTATGCAGTAGTGAAGTCATTTGATCTCATTTTGAAGTCATTTGTTCACAAGTATTGGCAGGATTGGAAAAGTTAAAAAATAAACTATATGTGATACTACAAATCAGGGATGTGTGAAGATTCTTTTCTGTTCATTTTTATAAGTATTTACCAAACTTCATAAATATAAAACCAAATATTGGAGAAACCAGAATTTGTCCATCCAAAACTCTGAGTACTTGATTCTTGAAAGTCTGGGTTGGAATCCCTGTGCATTCAACTATATGTATATCTAAAATATGCATTTATAGTAGTTTGACATTGCATTTTCCTGCCATGGCTTATGCATACAGAATCCTGGGATTTATAGTTTGGTGAGGTAACCAGAATACTCAGATAGTGAACTCTAGTGCTATAATTCAACAAACTACAAAAACAACAACAACAACAAAAACAGGATTCTATTGGATGGAGCCATGACAGTTAAAGTATTTGAAACTGATATAACTGTATCCAGGGTATATTAGTGTTGAATTGGTTCAGCCACTTTATTTTTCTAAGGGTGTATTCAATTATATTCCATTATATCTTTAAGAAACTACTTTGCCTTGCTGGAAACAACTGTAGTGTATGAATCTGACTAATGCAGTTCTTTTATAATTATGGGGGGATGCAGACCAGGGCGTTTGGAGCGCCCTGGTCCGGAGCGCCGCGGGGCTATGGCAGCCTCACCGCGGCGCCTCCCCGGCGACCCTGAAAGGAGCGCCAAAAAGGCACTCCTTTCATAAGTCGCAAAAAGAGCGCCCTAAAAGCGGCGGGCGCCCTTTTTGCGACTTATCCTCCACAGCGCGTCCGGACGCTGTGGAGGGAGGTCGCCCTGAACGCGTCTGGCGTGCGGTGGCCCGGAAGCATTCAGGGCGACCTCAGGAAGAGGAAGGGCAGCCGCACGTGCGGTGGCCCCTCCTCTTCCTGGCCTCGGAGACGGCTCAATTGAGTCGTCTGCCGAGGCCCTTAGTTTGGTTCTTTTCATAAGAACTTACAAAACCTCATGAATTATTTCATGAATTTGATGGAGAAAAAAATAATTAACTGATTTGTACCAACTCTAGACACAAGTTTAATGACAATCATATCAGTTTTGTGGTATTATGATTTTCAGATTATATGAGACAACCAAAGTCTGTGAAGAAATGACACATTTGTTCTACTGCACTGACATTATTTGAACAATGGAGACAAAACAGTGTGCCATAGAGGATAAAAGGACTAGTGTGTTAATCTGAGCAAAGAGCTTTCCACGAAGCTGTTTCTAGGCACTCATTTCTTAGGAGCAGTTTATGTGATTCAATCAGGCATTCTTGAACAATATGAAGAAGGAGTCAGTATGTCTGTTCCCTCTAAGTGAACAATTTGGCTCCACTAAGTAGCTTCTAATAAAAACAGACACGTACAGACTGTATTTGGGGGAAAATGTATTGCTATAAGGAAATATAAACAAGGTTAAGAGGAAATTGTACTACATGACCTTTTAAAAGTGGAGATGCACTTATTTACAATGGTAAGAAAAGTTTGGAATTATTCTGGAGTCTGAAATATTGGGAAATATTTCAGTCTTCTTTCAATACTTCAAATAAAATGAGAAGCTATCAAGCTTAGAAACATATAATGTTTTCTTTTACTATATGAACTTTTGAGAAAGCAATATAATCTGTTCCAAGTAATTACTGTATGGGCATTATCACACAAATCTTAACAACCTTGTAAGGCATGGATGGAAGCCAAATTCTGCCTAAGGCATTCCCATCTGGTCCATTAATGCTTTCTCCCTTCTCTTGGATCAGGGAAGAGAGAGCTTTTGGATTGAACTGCAGCATGAGAACCAGCATGGTAGTGGTTTGAACTATAGCACTATGATTCTGGAGACCATGGCTCAAATCTCTGCTCAGCCCATGGAAGTCTACTGGGTGAACTTAGGCCCTAAGCAGACGGGTGGCCATGGGCTGCCCTGAGAAGCCGCGGATTGGGGCTGAGGTAGCTGCACTCCTTGGCCCCGATCCACTTCTTTTAGGGCCCTGGAAGGAGCGCTAAAATAGTGCTCCTTCCGCAAGGCACGGAAGGTGCTCTGCAAGAGGCGTTGGGCACCTCTTCGGCATCTCTTCCATTGCAGCGTGTCCAAACACTACAGCGGAAGGACGTCATTAGAGCCCCCGTCATGTGGAGCGACAGGCGCTCTGATGACGTGTTCGGGAAGGGGTTGGGGCACCCAGCATGAGGCTGCCCTTCCCCTTCCTTACCTCCAAGATGGCACAAAGCGCCATCTGCAAAGGGGGTGAGTCACACTCTCCTAGCCTTAGAGGGAGGCAAAGGCACCTCCTCAACAAATCTTGCCAAGAAAACCCTATGATAGGTTCACTTTATGGTTACCATAAGCCAGGAATGACCTGAAGGTAGATAATAACAACAGATGCCTTGTACATTTTCCTACTTTTCATCCCACAGGATCTGCGGATGAGATATTTTGTTAGGACCAAAGTTGCATAATTCTCTTAGGGTGACAGATTCCAAAGGAGTCACTGATTCCAAAGCTTGCAACAAAAGTAAGAGCTCAGAAGTTCATAAAATCTGGCATAAATCTACCAACCTCTTTAATCCACAGTCCACAGCCCTATCCAGACATTCAACATACTAACTCAGGGGTAGGCAAATTGTCCCCTTTAAGGGCCCAGGGACTTCAGCTCCCAGAAGCCTCAGTCATGTTGGCCAATAGTCTGGGATTCTGGGAGCTGAAGCCCCTTGGCCCTTAAAGGGGAAAGTTTGCCTACCCCTGTACTAACTGAATATACGAGGAATGGAAGCAGACTAGCACCTCCCACTCTGTTATTGCTACATGTCCAGGCTTTCCATGTGATTTCACAGACAGACAGACAGACAGACAGACAGATGAGTTCTGATCACAAAAGGGAGATCAGTTGTTCAGATGGTGCTGTTTGAGTGCATTTTTGAAATGCACACACTTTTAAAAACATTTTTATGCTTATTATTGTAAGTAAACAACTATGTACAAAACATGACACAAAAATAAAGCAAAATAATACAATTCACAACTTTGAAAAATGCACACTTTTAAAATATACACATTTTTAAAATGTTTGCATATTTTCTAATGCTTTTTCCCCCAGATGGATGTGCAAATTAAGAAATTTCTAAACACAAACATACTGCATTACAGTTGTCCCTCCCCATTAGAGGACTTTGGGTCTGTAATCTTGCTCCTTATGGAAAGGGACAACAGCTATAGATAAAATGGCTGTTCACATCCACGTTTTGCCCCATGTGTGTGCCATGGGCATGCGCGCCATTCGTTTCGAACATTAGCAAGCTGCCATTTTTGCGGCAGGGGGTCTGGAACAGATCCTCTGTGAATTGGGAGGAGCAACTATATATTCAGTTCTGGGAGCTGCAAATTGGACCATCTAGCATTAAAATGTGAGCCTAAGAATTCTAACCCATCCCCATCAAAGGTATGTGTGAGAGTATTGTTTCACTTCATTTTGGATCACACTGTGCCTAAACTTGCAAAATGTGAATGTGGAAGAAAATGAACCTTACAGATTTGTCTATCTCTACCTTATCATAGAGTAATGAACTCAAATTTTCTATTCACAATAAGTAATTAGCCTTCCATTGCTCCTTACTATCTTTCTTGTTCTCCTAATACACCAGAACAAACTGTTTCAGAGAAATTGTGAGTCATAACACATTCAGTGTTTATAAGAGTGAAAATTGGGTCAATATCTACTGGCTCACACACAGTGCCATGTTACACTCAGTCTAGCAAGCCACAGACTGTAGTTAATTATGTGGAAGTATCTAATAGTGGTGGGTCAGAGGAACAACTCCCACAAGACAGCTGTCTTTAATTAATGGCTGCACTTCTGAAAGCTTCAAAGGACTTGGGAAACTTTTGATCAACAGAAATGTCTGGAAGTCAAAAATGCTAAAAGTGCATTTCAAAGGGGTTTGAAGGTGTAGTATCCAATTTTTATGCCAGGTGGTATTCTGGATCAAAAGGCCAAGCACTAGTAACAATTACCTCCACACTAGATCTTCTCTGTATGCATTCTAGAATGTTTTGGCAATGTAAGCACAATGTAACAGCTATGATTCCTGGGGCCACAGACTGTAAATATACTAAAAAGAAATAAACTACTGTTTGATGTTCCCTGTATCAGAAACAATGACATTTGATGCTGAAGGAACAAATAGGTATCCAGATGTGCTAAGATAAAAAACAAAACAAAGCAACCCCCCCCCCCCTTTTATAAGAGAGATCTTAATATCTCATCCTCTGGTTTAGAGATAAAAGGAACTTGATTAATCATATAGGGCCTTTACAGACTGCCAGAAATGGTACAACTTGAGGCCACTTTAACTGTCCTGGCTTAGTGCTAGGGAATCATGGGAATTGTATTTTTTTCTGGGACATTGAGCCTTCTCTGTCAGAGGGATCTGGTGCCACAATAAACTACATAATAAATAATAAATAAATAATAAAACTTTATTTATACCCTGTCTTTAGCCAGGGCTGTCAAGGCAGCTTACAATTAAAAAGAGTACACCCATACAAATCAGCAACAAATACCCCCCCATAAAAATATATTAAATTGTTAAACAGATTAAAATCTCATTTAAAACCAAATTAATAAAATATATAACATAAATAAACAGTGGCATTGCAGAAGGAAAGAGCTATCTGATGGCGGGAGGGAGATTATGTTATTCTGGGAATGCCTGCCAGAAGATATCCATCTTGATGGCTTTTTAAAAGCCATCTAAGTTGATTATCTGACAGATCTCCTCCGGCAGGGCATTCCATAATCTGTGGATTGTAGCAGAAAAGGTTCTCTGAGAGGTTGCCGCCAACTTAGTTCTTATTGGTTGAAGCAACTTCCTCCCAGAGGACCTGAAGGCACGGGGCGGATTATATGGGGATAGGTGATTCCCTATGTAAGATGGGCCCAGGCCATGTAGGGCTTTAAAGGTCAATACCAACACCTTATACTGTGCCCAGAAACTAACTGGCAGCTGGTGTAAAGATTTCAAAATAGGAGTGATATGGTCACCTTTTGTTGCTCCGGTGATCAATCTGGCTGCCATATTTTGCACTAATTGCAGTTTCCAAGTTAGGTATAAGGGTAGCCCCATCTAGAGTGCATTGCAGAAGTTGAGTTATGAGGTTACCAGTGCATGTACTACAATTTCTAGGTCCCTGACTTCTAGGAAAGGGCACAGCTGGCATATCAGCCGAAGCTGATAGCAGGCACTCCTGACTGCCACGTTCACCTGGTCTGTCATGTGAAGCAATGAGTCCAGGAGCACCCCCAGACTGCAGACACAGTCCTTGGTGGAGAGCGTGACCCCATCCAAGACTGGCGGTCGCAACCCAATCTCTGGTTTGGGGGCACCTACCATAAGTACCTCCATTTTGTCTGGATTCAGCTCGAGTTGGTAATTCCCATGATTCCTTAGCACTGAGCCAGGACAGTTAAAGTGGCCTCAAGCTGCACTGTTTCTGCCAGTTTGTAAAGGCCAGTAAAGAATCATGATATTTAGGCATTATTAACGTTTTTGGAGCTACATATTTCTACCAAGTGTTGACTATCATATCTTTATTCAAGCATTTAACTTGTTAGAGAGTCTTTTTTTCAGAGGCCACATTCAGAGGCCACATTCAGAGGCCACATTCAGAGGCCTAGTGGCGCGCGAATTTTATAACCAGCAGACTTAAACACTGTTGT
>CM034708.1:39831374-39844751 GCA_020142125.1 Phrynosoma platyrhinos
GTAAAAGCACACTTAGTGGTTCCTGAGGTAAAAATTGGTGGTAAAGTAAGGAATCACTACTTGACTTCAAGATACAAGTGTTGTCTTTATGTTCAGTTGAGACACTGACATTTTAATACTATCAACATGCCTCCTAAAAAAGTTAAAACCACAGCAGTGGTTGAATTGGTGGAAAGAGAGGAGAAGAAATGGTGGCTAGTCTTGACACTGCCATTTCTGAACCTCAAGAAAGTTAGAGATTTGGAAAATAACAGAAAGAATAGAAATGGCCAGAATAAAAGAAAAAGGAAATGATAGGCTTTTAAAGGAAAAAGACAATGAGAGGCTTTTAAAAGAAAAAGAGATTGAAAAGGAACAAAACATTGAAATGGCGAGATTGAGGGTAAGACAATACAAAATGGATTTTCAAATTAGGATAAGGTGTCTGGATCAGGGAATTCCTCAAACCCAATTGGGGGTTGAGGTAAATAGGGCACCTCAAATTGACATGAAAAGATTTCCCAGATATTATAAAGGGTACAATATTGATTCTTTCTTTTGCGAGAACTTGTGAAGAATTGAAAATAAAAGAAGAAGAAAGGGTGGGTTATATTAGATCCCAGATTTGTGGTGGTCTAACAGAAATCTATGCTGAGATGAGAGCACATGAGGCTCAAAATTAAGAGTTATTAAAAGAGATGGTGAAACAAAGATTTGGATTAACTCCAGAACACCACAAAAGGGAGTTTCGTAAAATAAAGAAAAGACCAGATGAAACTTTCTCTCAACTGATGTGTAGACTATATTATTATCTAAAGAGCTGGGTGGATGGATACAAAGTAACTTCCAAAGAAGAACTTCAAAGCTTAATAGGCTTGGAATAGTTCTATAGTGTAATTCCCCAAGAGTATAAATGGCTAGTTGAAGAGAAGAGGGCCAAAAAGGTAGCAGAAGCCACTAGAATGGTTGATGAAATAGTATTAATTAGAGGAGAGGACTGGGGAATGACAAGAAATAAAGAAGGGTCTCAATGGAAAGACAAAAAGGACCCCATAACCTGGCAATCCACAGAAAAGAGGAATCATGAGGGAGAAAATTGTAAATCCTGGCATCAAGGGGAAACACAGGAATCTGAGAGGAAAGGTTAGGGTCAAGAGAGTGTGGGCCTGAAGATCAGAAGAGGGATAGATGGTCGGCCAAAAATCAGTCAAAACCAGGGCAGAGACATTGCTATGAATGTGGGCAAATGGGGCATGTAAGATTAAACTGCCCAACATTTTATCCTAAGAATTCAAAGGCACCTATAAAGTCAGCATATTATATAATGTCAGTTAGTCCTGCAGATAAAGAGTGTTGCCAGAGAGGAAACGCAGAGTCTGTGGTTGCCATGGAAATGACAATTGGTAAAGAACTGACATTAGAAGAGAGCCTTTTCCAAGACCATGCCTACTTGTAACCACTTTGCCTGAGGAATTAAGTTCTGAAGAACACAGGGAATTAATACAAATAAATGAGACCTGGTTATGGGATTTCCGTGACTCTGGGTCTGAAGTGTGTATAATTAAACTCCACTTAGTAAACCCTTAAAATTTATGCCCAAAAGAAATGATGACTTTAAAGGGTTTAGGGGGCCCTGTGTTTGTAGCACCAATAGCCAAGTTAGACATTTCTTTCAGAGGACACAAACTGCAGTGGAAATTTGCCCTCTGGGATGACATTCCCATTCCGTGTTTAATTGGAAATGATTTGGATAGATATCTTAGATTCACTTTCGTGGTCACAAGACAAAAGGAAAAGAAAAAAATCTTCCAAATCAGTTGATCAAATACCTGGAGAAAGAACAGAACAAGATGTGGTCCCTAACGATGAAATTTGTGTGACTCAGATAACAGAAGAGTTGTGAGGAAATTAAAGTTGGAAACAAACCCGAAATTATTCAAGAACAACAGAGAGATGAAAGTTTAAAACCTTTGTTCACTCTAGCTGAAGAAGAAGTTATTGTAGAGCTGAGTGAGAATCACCCTCACAGATTTAGAATCATTCAAGATCACTTGTATAAAGAGATTCTCTAATGTAAATATAATACCCAGAAGGAAATTCAAAAACAATTGGTAGTCCCTCAGAAATACCAAAGCAAGATACTGGAAATAGCCCATTCTAGTTCATTTGGAGGCCATTTGGGAATTAAGAAAACTGCCCAAAGAATCTCTTTAAATTTTTACTGGCCAAAGTTGGGACAAGATATAATTTTTTTTTTTTTTTTGGTAAATGTTGTGACACTTGTCAAAAAGTAGGCAAAAGGCGAGATCGCACCAGCGCCGAGCTTTGTTCATTACCAGTAATGTCACAACTGTTCCAGAGAATAGGCATAGATATTGTTTGGCCGTTACCACAAGCAACACAAAGAGGGAATAGTTACGTTCTTACTCTAATGGACTATGACAGTGGAAACAGTGGAATATAAGACAATGACTGTGGCTAATGCTCTGATAAGCATTTTTTGTAGAGTAGGATTTCCTAGAGAGGTGATATCAGATTTGGGAAATTCTTTTACTTCTAAAGTGATGAAAAAGTTATGGGAGGTCTGTGGAGTTAAACATTTAACCATGACAGCTTCTCACTCACAAAGCAATGGGCTTATAGAAAATTCTAATGGAACATTAGTTAACATGATAAAACCCTATACTGCAGAAAACTGGAATGATTGGGACACCAAGTTACAACACCTGTTATTTGTCTATCAAGAGGTGCTGCAAGAAAGCTTGGGATTTAGTCCGTTTGAGTTAATGTTTCGATGAAAGGTAAAAGGACCATTAAATATCATTCGACATGAGTAGGAGTCCCCAGAAGAAAGAGAGCTGTAAGATGTGGTATCATATGTCCAGAACCTGATGACATCCTTAAAGCAAGTCTTGAGAATTGTCAGAGAAAACTTAAAAACAGCTCAATGTCAACAAAAGACTTGGTATGACAAAAAGGCCCAAACTCAAGTTTTGTTTCAAGGAGATGAGGTGCTAGTCCTTCGACCAATGAGAGGAAATAAACTTCAGTATGCATGGATGGGTCCAGTTCAGATCGCAGAGAAGATCAACAATGTTAACTATATAGTGGACTTGGGAGATGATGGGGGGTGTAAATTGGTACATGTAAATATGCTGAAGCCCTATGCTAGGTGGATAAATTTGGTGTTATATGCTGTCAAAGAGATGGATAATGAAGGCATTGTCATTCCTTAGTGGAAATTTGAGAATGCGGGGAAAGAAAAGATACAAGAGGTTACTCTTGACACTTCTCTTACTCCCCAGCAACAGTCAAAGATATGGAATGTGTTAACAAAGTTTGAGGATATTTTCTTGGATATACCCGAAAAAGTCCAGGGAATATGTCATCATATCAATACTGGGGAAGCAAGTCCCATAGACACTTCTCCATATCGAGTAACCGGTCCATTAGCCAATAGTATTGGGGATGAAATTGATGTCATGCTAAAGATGGGGATTATTATACATCCAATAGTCCTTGGGCTTCACCAGTAGTGTTGGTAGAAAAACTTGACCATACTATCCAGTTTTGTAATGACTATAGTTGGTTAAATAAGATTACCCAAACTGACACCTATCCTATGCTTAGATCTGAGGATTTGATTGAAAGGATAGGAAGGGCTCAATACATCTCCACATTAGATCTGACAAGAGATACTGGCAAGTACTCATGTATCCCAAGGATCGATGAAAACTGCCTTTGTCACACTTAGAGGCTTATATGAATTTACAGTGTTGCCCTTTGGATTAAAGAATGCTCTGTCAATTTTTTTAGAGATTGGTGGACAACATTTTAGTTGGGCTGAAACATTGTGTTGTGGCATACATTGATGATATTGGTTTCTGTTGGTGTTGTCTTAATTGACGTTAGTTTTTAGATTAATTACTGCTTAACTGCAGCTGTTTTAATTGTACTCGATTTAATAACTTTTTAAGGGGGGGAGGTGGGATTGATATTGTCTTAACTTGGCTGTATTTTTACTATTTTTACTGTTCACCACCTAGATTGGTTTTCCACTGGGGCAGTATATAAATAAACTATATTATTATTATTATTATTATTATTATTATTATTATTATTATTATTATTATTATTCAGTAATTCTTGGAGTGAACATATACACCATCTTACTGAAGTACTAAAAAGGCTTAGAAAAAGTGGGGTGATAGTCAAAAGTTCCAAATGTCACCTAGGCAAAAGAGAAAGCCGATACTTGGGATACATTGTAGGCAGTGGGACCATCAAAGCAGAAACTTCTAAGGTAGAAGCTATAGTTAATTGGCCAAGGCCTACTTTCAAAAAAGGGGTGAGGTCATTCTTGGGACTAGCAGGATATTATTGGAAATTTATTCCCAATTTTAGCAGCATTGCAAGTCCCTTGTCCAATTTAACCAAAAAGACAAGCCTGCTAAAGTTTCCTGGTCAGACAAACTGTGATAATGCTTTCAGGGAGTTGAAACACCTAATGACCACAGCTCCTGTTCTAATTGCTCCAAATTATACCAAGACTTTCATAGTCACTACAGATGCCTCTAATATTGGACTTGGACCAGTCCTAGATGGGGTCACACTCTCTGCTAAGGACTGTATTCACAGTCTGGCGGTGCTTCTGGATCCTTCATTTCAGATGACTAATCAGGTCAGGAGTGCCTGCTATCAGATTCAGCTGATATGCCAGCTACGCCCTTTCCTGGAAGTAAGGGATCTTGAAACAACCTCTCATCTTGATTTCTGTAATGCACTCTATGTGGGGCTACCCTTGTGCTTGGTTTGGAAACTTCAACTAGTACTGAACATAGCAGTCAGGCTGATCTTGGGTACATCTAGACGAAACTATATAACACTTGTGCTAAAATCACTTCACTGGCTGCCAATTAGTTTCCAGGCTTAGTACAAGGTGTTGGTCATTACCTTTAAAGCCCTACAAGGCTTGGGTCCAACCTATCTTTGGGACCGCCTCCTTCCATATAACCTACCCCACGCATTCCGGTCCTCTGGGAGGAACTTGCTTCAGCCTATTAAAACTAGGCTCTCTGCAACCTCCTGGAGGGCCTTTTCAACAACCATCCCCAGATTATGGAATGGCCTGCCGGATGAGATCTGTCATATTACCAGTTTAAACAGCTTTTAAAAAGCTGTGGAGACTGATCTCTTCCAGCAGGCCTTTCCCGATTAGTCTTCCCAGCCTAAGGAGCAAGTACTCTCCGCCACACCTGTTGCTGGTTGTCTGCTCTGCCATTATGATCCTTATTAGCTGTTTGTCTGTTGTTTGTTGTTCTTTTAATTCTTTGATGTTTAATACTGTTTTAAGGGGTGAGCGGGTTCTAGGGCTGTATATTTGTGATGTTTTATTGTTGTAAGCCACCCTGATTCCATCTGCAGAGTGGTGGGATATAAATAAATATTATTATTATTATTATTATTATTATTATTATTATTATTATTATTATTATTATTATTATTATCATTCTGTTCTAGAATAAACTTTTATTCTCATTTAAACATCACTTGGCCTATGTTTTCAAACCAAATCGTGCTACTAACCTAAATATGTGTGGGTCCTTTACACATATTTGGGTGGCAGCGGTGAAAAAAAAAATCAGTGCTAAGGTGAAAGGTGGCAGGAGGATTCACCATGGTTATCTTGGATGAATTGCTTTTTAGCACAATGGTGACCCAAATATGATCTTGTATGATGAAATAAAATCCATCTCCACCCTACAAAATATGCAGACAATTTTTCTAGTCTTTTAAAAAAAATCTTTTTATTACATTAATTAAAAGTATATCCCAAGACACATCATAATGATTTTAAAACCACCATCATCATAAGAAGGGAAAATACACAGACGGGTTTCACTTTCTAAATGAACCCTGGTGGCACAGTGGTTAAATGCCTGTACTGCAGCCACTCACTCATAAACTACAAGGTTGCAAGTTCAATACTAGCCAGGGCTCAGGCATGCATCCTTCCAAGGTTGCTAAAATGAGTACCCAGCTGTTGGGGGGGGGGCAATGAGCTTACAGTTGTAAACCGCTTAGACACTGCATAGCGCAGTATGAAGTGGTATATAAATGAAGATGCTTTTTAAATAAATATTTCAAACAGTGAAAAAGAACTGCTTTCAATAAATGTGTAAATCTCTTTTGTATAATATCTCAAAGTGACAAAGAAACCCTGACGTAATGGTGATAGTATTTCATAGTAGAACAGATATTTCATTCAGCCTGCCCCTTTGAGCTTACTACAACTCACTACATGGTGGAAACAATGGAAGACATTTATATTGTCTTTTTTTCCTGTTTCATACACATCCTATTCCATTGATCACAGTGGAAAGTGAAAAGTGTCAGGGTTTGGGAGGGCAACTGGGGAATTTGTTGAAACAAGAAGGGCTTAAATTCCTTGAAAACCAAGACCTCTCTCAACATGTTCCTTATGCCCTCAGAATGTTCCATTTTGCTTTCTACAATTAATGGAATGCCAAAGGTGAAATGATGACAGTGGTGGCAGATCTTTCCTCCAGTGCATTGGGGGACCTGGAGGATTACAGCATGAAGCAGCACACTGGCTCTATCCTAGCATCTGCCAGGGCCTCTCTCTGGGATCAAGGAGTTCTTCTTCTAATATTTCTTTATCCTATACAGTATTTTAAGCCATTTCTAATCACTGGAATCTGTTGATTTTAAAAGATGGATAGAAATGGAAAGGAATGAGATCCATGATTTTGTAAACAGAAGCAAAAGCTGTGCATAAAATGTTATATTTATAACCCTATACACAGTATAATAAAGGACTGAATAGCACTTGCAGGTAGAAACCTGTACCCCTGAAGGAAACCATAAACCTGAGATTTAATAAAATAACTGGAAGAAAGGTAAGCAAGAAACAATGGAGTGTTTTGTTAAGAGCTAATTCTTGTGGTTTTGCTGATTTTGGGGAGGCTGTTAATAATAGCTAAACATTTTTTTTAAAAAAAAAAATTGGGAAAAGTACAAGCATATTGCTATACTGTTTCTAACACTGTGTTTTCTGTGTGCCATTGGGAAAGCATTAATGTCTCATATGAGAAGTGAATTTTTTGTAAATAATTTAGCAGAATGGCTGATGGCCTTCCACCATGACCTTTGACCACCACAATTAGCATCCAAGAGGGCTGAGAAATTCCAGCTCATTAGCTGTAGCCAGATGTTTGGAGCTCCTTGATCACTTTTGCTAAGTGACAGTTTCTGTCATTATGCAAACAGTATCATGGATAAAAATGAGGCCTGCAAATTGTGTTCATCTTTAAAGCAATGTCCCACCCATACAAATGATCTTCCTAGTTTTACATAGGAACTGAAAGTAAACTCTGGCTTCTGCACCAGTCAGGGGAAAATACAATGCTTGGGGCCATTGCTGGTCAGTTGGCCACATTGGCTGGGGAATTTGGGGTGCTGTACTCCAAAATTTGCAACATTTCAAAGCTCTGATCTGATGCCTGTTTGCAACCTAACACTTTGCTCCTGTATTGTCAATAGGATCTCTGTTTTATTTCCTTTTTCCTCCACACATCTTCCATTGTGCCCTAAATATCCTAAAAGTACTAGATCTCATCTGATCTTGGAAGCTAAGCAGATTCAGCCCTGGTTATTACTTGGATGGGAGACTGCCAGGAAGAAACTGGAAAAACCCTGCCTAACAAAACCCTATGAAATTAATGGGTTCTCCATTAGTTGGCTGATCAGTTGAAGACAGATAAGCAAAACATCTTCCATTGTGTGTTAATCTTTCATTTCTTTTTAGTTTGTACATCTGAGAGCAAGGCTTCTCTCATTCATTTGACTATTGAGAATATGCCATTGTGGAAGAAAATATTTGTTTGAAAATCCAAATAAACTTTGAAAAGCCAAAAATAAGAAGAAATAAATGGGAGTTGCCAGATTGCAAACCTGGGGCCTTTGGTATGAAATGCATGTGCTTGACCATTGTGCTATTGTTCCTTTTTAAAATTACCAAGGACTCCTTTAAAAGAAACAATTGAGTAGTCAAGGTAAAGATCCAGAATATTCTGAATCATGTTTTTTTTTTAAAGTGTATTTTACAACATTTGGGGTGCAAGGCTTAAAGGTGCCTAATAATAGATAACTCCACAACATTGCCCACATTGGATTGACCTGGATGGGATTGAAGACCACAGTGTGTTAATAGTCTGTGATGTTTGGTCCACAGTATATACCAAGCTTGGTGAAGGCTAAACTAATCATGCTCAAGATGTGTTTCCAAGTTTTATATGAAATGGAAGGTGAAATTGCTTGTGTCTCCCTTTTTCTCCCTAAACTTTCATCTGTTCATATTCACTTTATTCCTTCTTCCTTCTACTATTTTTTCCTGTAAATCTGTACATTATGTACTTCATACTAACTTTTTGAAACTCTGTCAATAAATTTCCCAGGTTTTTATTTAGGAAACTCTCTACTCCCATCATTCCTTTCTTTATAATAATTGTTATGAAGACTTTACCAATCTAGTGCTAATGGTTGATATGCTAAATATTTCTCTAAACATTTAAAGTAAAAAAAAAAGTCAAGGCTTCAACTGTCAATGTTTTTGAGTTATTCCCCCTATTTTGTGGAAATGCTATACAATATCTACCCTGGACATATCATGCCTTTTGAAAAGAACCTCATATTTCCAGATTTGTCAGATATATCTGTACCCATGGATGTATGAAAGAGGGCATTTAACATTTAAAAGTTTATATAGATCTCTAAGGGCATAACAGATGGGCAGGGAAAAGCAGCTGGAACCCACATTTTCTGGAAGCAGTTCAAAACCTCTCTGTCTGCACCAACCATTCCCAAGGTGTGCATGGCTCAAGCACATGGCACAGTGTCAAGCATGGCACTGTTTGGATTTTCTTGTCACCACCCCACCATGCATTTGCATCATTGTATAGGCACACCACTGGCTAATGCCTGCTGCCTAGATGCCATCCATTGGTTGGCTACCCCTATGATTGACCATATAGTCATGCCTGCAATCTTCCACCTTTACAGGGCATCAGAGCATTGGTGTGCCCAGTAAAACACTGGCAAAGCACAATCATGGGTGCCTCCTATATGCCCTCGTAACCTCTTTCACCTCATGGACTGTCTGGTTTGTGTATGTTGAACTTAGATCCATTGGAAGTGTCACACACCCTAAGCAGACGGCTTATTGGGCCATCTTGGGGGCAGGCAAGGGGAGGGGCAGCTGCATGATCGGCGCCCCAACCCCTTCCCGAGGTCGTCCTCGGAGCAGCCGGCCCTCCGCACAGCCAGCACTCCGAGGAGGACCTCCTGCCGCAGCGTTCACATGTGCTGCGGCAGAAGAGTCGCTGAAAGTGCGCTGCAGCCTTTTGCAGTGCACTTTCGGTGGCTTGTGAAAGGAGCACTAATTTAGCGCTCCTTTCAGGGGCAGCGAAGCTGCGCCATGGGACTGAGGCGTGGGGATGCCTCGGTCCCGTGGCACAACTTCCCGGGGTGGCCCACAGCCACCCGTCTGCTTCTCCCCACACTTTCCCTTTTTTTGCATTGTCGCCCAGCTCTGTCCTTTTTAAATGCTCACATGCACCAGTGTGTTTATATGCAGCTTTAGGGTTAGGGTTAGACTGGATCACTCTTTCAGAACTGTTCTCGCATCAGGGCATATGCAGAGTCCAAGGTGTGCATTTTTTGGGCTAAATCAGAATATCCCAGGTTCTTTTTTGCTCCTGTTTTTAGCCCTGGAGCATAGCTTCAATCTGATTTCCACCCGCTTTGGAGGCATGTGTCATCTAAATGCCCCACCTTCAAAATTTATTTGGACTTTGTGTTTCACCCCTCACATTTATTTGTCCCATGTGTTTTGTGCTTTATTTTGCCTGTGTGTTTCACCCCTTACATTTATAGCCATATGTCAGGAGGGCTCTCTCTGCACCAACAGATCAGGCTGGTTTGTCAATATGGAAAGAGTCTTCCCTTGTTCCCTTCTATTTCAAGCTCAGGATTTGGGATGATTCATCACTATTCCTCCTTTGCTCAAAACCTTAAGCTCCCTATCTGTTTTCAAGACATCTTCACACAAGTGTGCCAGAAGTGAGTGGGATGGCTGTAAAACATGTGCCTGAAGTAGGTACCATTTGAGTCTTATTATTACATCTTTCTTCTTTTCAATTAAAATGGAAAATAAAATAACTTTTGTAGTTTTGGCATCCTTTTGCTTCCAAGGCTTCCTTTAGAATTTTAAATATAGTATAGGAAAAATCTTTTTAATCCTTTTAAATTTTCATCTATATATAAATTTTATAGCATTTTATCACTGTTATTCATTTATTAGCAACAATGTTTAAGGCCTCATCTATTTATTTGTAAGATATCATTAGTTAAATAGATTTTCTGAAATGTAATCTGTTGTTGTTTCCCAGCAAATTGTAGATTTAGTCAGTTGTATTTATATGCTAATGACCTAAGGGAAAGGAGTAGAACTAACATCATATGTTTAATTAAAGGAAAAATACTGGCAATAATCTTATAATTTGGAAGTAATGTCTAAGCCACATCTGTGTAGTGAAGTAGGAGTTTAATTATGGACTTTGAGCATAATAGTTGTTAGATAATGATTTTGCTACTGGCTATGGGATAAAATCCCAGGAAATCTGGCTATCAGAGGAAATTAATTATTTTTATTAAGCTTTTTGAAAGCTCACCTTCCATAAATATGGCTCTGGTATGGTTATATTCAGAAATAAAGCATTTGCTGATTAAGGCTGTTGTTTTGCAAATAATTTATTTACATTCATTTTGCACTTAGGAGAAAATAATGACAATCAGGCAGTGGAAGGTTTCCTTCCCATTGTAGGAGACTTTTATGGGTAAGGGAAAAGCAGTAGAAAAGTGGAAAGATTTGTTATGGGATTGTCTGTGCACTGAGGGTAACAGCTATGGTGAAAAGCCTGCTCTGTACTTCTATGGTAGCCAACTTTATAGAACCCTGTGTTTCCCTCCACTTAATTACTATTGCCCAAAGCATGAAAAAGTTACTTTTTTATTATAGTTCCAAGAATCCACCAAGTAAGATGCCCATTGATTGGTTTATTCTAGGAATCGTATTCCCCACTGTTAGCACACCTGGACCTGGAACAATGGATTCCACCTGAACATTAGGAAGAACTTCTTGTGGCAAGTTCTGTTCAACAGTAGAATATGTGTCTCAGAGTGTGGTGGCATCTTCTTCTTTGGAGGTTTTTAAACAGAGGCTGGATGACCATCTGTCAGGAGTGCTTTGATTATATATTCCTCATGACGGGAGATTGGATTGGATGGCCCTTGTGGTCTCTTCCAACTATGATTCTATGCCACAGTGTATTTGGGCTCTCCATATTTTCCTATTTCATATCTGAAGCCAGTATGTTCTGAAGACATCCTGGTGACCTTTTTGCAACACTAGGTGGGGTTTCCAGAAAAAAAGGAGTGAAGACCAGATGGCTTGTAGACAATCCAGGTAATAATGCAATCAAGGCTTAACGGGTGTACTAATAGCTCCTTCCTTCTCCTAAATCCTCTGCATTTCCTCTTGCAACAAGAGACAAAAGAAGTTTCATTGCACTGTAGTTCTCCTTGCCTACTCCCTGCTGTGCTTCCAGCCAACCTTCTTGTCCAGTTACCCTGGAGTTGTCCTGATACAATAACTGCTTTTGTCACCCTAAATATATAGCCATCAACCAACCTGGAATCCCATTGTCTGTTCTTGGGAAAGAACATCATTTTTTTGTTAGCTCACAAAATAGCACAGCTGGAGAGGGTAGTTTTCAGGTATAAATATTGGTCCCAAGAACTTATCCTCTATGCACACAGTACACATACAGTTCCAGGCTGCTTTCTGTATATGAGTTGTGTTACCCTCAGACCTCAGCTTGAACCACTCCTACATGCCATAGTCTACTCTTCAGACAGGTAACTATTGCTTTCTTTAAATCCCTTAAATGCCAGTGTTCCAGTTTCCATATTTCCATTTCCATTAGCTCTAAATGCTGCATCTGTATGAATTGCTATTGCATGTGTTTGATTGCACTCTTTTTGGATAAGACATTCTTAATTCACCTACATCTGGAGTTCTCTTCAGTGATTACTGATATATACAGGTGCCAATTGCGTTAAAGCCTCTTGCAAAGCTAATTTCCCCAACATTTAAAGTAACACTGACATGCTTTGGGTAACACCATCAACATGAATATGTCTCCCTTGCATCTAAATGTTAACCAGTATTCCAGATGTATGTACTAATGACATTTTTACCATCATCATTGAACCTACCTGAACATACAAATGCTTGTAATTTTATCCTTTAAAATTTTTTTTCCAGCTATGTTGCTAGAAATCACTAGTGGAAAAAAAAAAAAAGACCAAACCTGTTCCCATTTGTAGATACTGTTGTCAGTTGTCAAGGGCATTAATTTAGGATAGACTGATTTATTATTCATGTTGTCAAAGAGATTATTTCAGGAAGAGTTGACTAGTTCATTGATTAGAGCTCACAATGTCTCATAATTCCTAACTCCAGAATATGAACCTTGGTGACAGTGACTCATAACACATCAAAATGGAACCAAGCATTAGTTGAAATTATCAGCAATACCAGTGTGGATCAGGCACAACAACTAATACTTTCAGCTGGAATGGAGAAAGATTTTAAAATAGTTTTCAAGCTGCTAGTCTGACAAAACTGCCCGTTCCCAACATACAGTGTTGGACATGGCTATTATACCTGTCAAAGCTAGGGATTCATTGGAAGATTTGTTGTTTTGCTCCTCCCAACTCAATTGGGAACACTGTGTTTTCTACAAGGAAGCCTGAACCTAGATCAAACAGTCTAGAAGAGCATCAAACAGTCTAGGAGATGTTGCTTACCTGAGATTCCTTCCTCTCCCAATATGGAATTTTTGACCTGGGCTTAAGATATCTAGTAAGATATGCAGTAAGCAACACAACCTTTACTTGGCTCTTTTCTCTATCTTTTTCTTATTTATCTCCATCCCAATTCAACTAGCCATAGTACTAATAGACAAGCTTTATTACATTAACAGGTCAGGTAAATACACCATATTTTTACCAGCTTAAGTCTAAACTACTATCATTCACTGCCTCCAGACAAACATCTTTTACAAACTGCCTGAAAGATACCCAGGTTTGAATGATGGCATGTTTTCTGGAAAAGAGAGAGAGAGAGAGAGATGCTGTCTTGATCTGCTATAAAGATTAAGGGTGTGTCCTTTGCTGCTTGTAGAGGCTAAAATGGGGCATAAGATATACATCCTGTGGGCTTAATGTTGCCATTATTGTTTTGCTTTTTTTTTT
>CM034708.1:39847168-39857333 GCA_020142125.1 Phrynosoma platyrhinos
TCCAACTTTTGCATTCCAATCTCCAATTATCAGCTTGACATCTTGTGATGGTGTACTATCAATTTCTTCTTGTACTTCATAAAATCTATCAATTTCTTCCTGTTCTGCCTCTGTGGTTGGTGCATATACTTGGATTATGGTGATATTCATAGGTTTACCATAGACCCTTAGTGAAATGATTCTGTCTGATTTTGCATTGTATCCTCTGGCTGCTTTTGCCACATCTTTTCTTAGTATGAAAGCTACCCCATTTCTTCTTGTCTTTTCATTGCCTGAGTAGAACACTGTGTGGTTGTTTGATTTAAAGTGGCCCATTCCAGTCCATTTTCAATTACTCACCCCCCAGTACTGCTATATTCATGCGTTCCAGTTCTGTTTTTACTATGTCCAGGTTCTCTTGGTTCATGCTTCTCACATTCCATGTCCCTATTTTATGTGTAATGCTGCTTTGGATGCAATTTGCCTTCCTAAGAATGTCTGCTATTTGTCTTGGCATCTTTCTTGTGCCCTTGACTAAACTTGCAAATGTGATATCCCTTTATCTCCCCCTCCTTCTCTTTCTGTTAATGCCCTGATCCTGCCTGTGTCTCACTTGAGGTGTCTCATCATATGGTTTACTACGTGATGGGGTTACACAAGGATGGCCACCTACAGCTCATTGTGTGCAGTGCTAACCAATGTTAGTTATGGTGTCACTACAATTCACTCCTGTCAGTAATACCCATCACTACTGCTGCTGCCCAATAGCTGTTTGTCTCCCTATATTATCCCTCCTATTGTTTGTTTGCTTTCCTACCCATCCCATTATGCCTCCCTGGGTTTCCCTCCTTTGCTTCCCTTGTGTCCTACTTCCTTTAATCCATCCCCATCCCCACCCCCTCCCTCCTTTAGTTCTTTCACTTTTTTTCTCCATGGTTGGGGGAGGGCAGAGATGGCTGGTCGCCTTCTTCCACTCGCCTGCCTGGTCCTCTGGTGGCACTCCCTCTCAGTTGTTGGTGGAGAATGGGCTGAGTTGATGCTTTGACCCTCTCTCCCCTGCCTCTGCAATGTTCCTCTTTGTTCTCATACTCAGCTGGGGAGCTCAGCTGGATTCAAGCCTTCTTCCCATTTCTCTGTTGTTTTTTGGTGCTCCTTCAGGAATGGGGGGTGGGAGGCTGAGATAATTCAAGCTTTCTTCTTCCCCACCTTTCAGTTGTTTCCCACTGCTCCTTCAGGAATGGGGGGGGGCTGGGATAAATCAAGCCTTCTTCTTCTTCACCTTTCAATTGTTTCCCAGTGCTCCTTCAGGAATTGGGGGGAGGGGCTGGGATAATTTGAGCCTTCAGTTGTTCATCTCTAGTGTTCTCTCTAGCCATCTGTATTTCTCTCTGAAGTCGTGGATCTCCTAAGAAATTCATGCTGCACTATCATAGGGCTCTTGTTGATTATGAAATCTTCTTACAAAGGTGCATATCCTCTAAAATTTCACAGATGAAAACTGAGCTGCATTTTTGCAGAAATTTAAAGGATGGTAAAAAGGATGTAATAAAGCAAAAAGGAGGAAAACATTATTAATGTCTAAGAACACAGAAAACTACTGTTTTAAACAGAGAAACCCTGCCTCGCCTCTATGTATATGTTGAAACAAACTGTGGGATGTGGAGGAAATTAAAAACTTGCCTACTAATTCAGCTTTGTTCTGGCATACCACTGAATGGGGGAACAGATTCAGCTTTCTCCAAGACCTAGCAAGTTAGAGCTATAAAGCTAAAGTTTAATACCTGCCTGCTAATGTTGCTTTGCTGTCCTTAGCTATTCACCAGCCACTGGATTTTCTTTCTTTCTTTTTGTGTGTGACTGTGAAGGACAAGACTCCATCTTTTCTTCTCCAGAGTGCAAGTTCCTCCTTCTGACTTAATTGATCACACATACTTTGTACTTTGAAATCAACTGAGTAATTGAGAGGGACAAAGTAAAAGTGGGACATTTGAGCTGTGAAATTGGCAAGTCAAACAACTGAATATGGCTGTCCCACCTGAATCTAGACAGTTGGAGGGCATGGAGGTGGTATAGTTAATACAAAGGATAACAGCATGTAAGCAAATGCCACCACCATGGTTCTTGCGTATATCCTCTAGTCCGAAACTGTTAAATGAATTATTTCTGTATGTCTGATTCTGTTCTTATTTAATATGCATTCCTGCCCCCAGTCAAATCAATATTCATTGGCTGCTTTCCTTTTTGATTTTTAACTCAAGCCTATAGTGAAAAGCTACATGTGCCCAAACTTTTCTGATGGAAACCTGAAGGGACTATTTTGAATCTCAAATTTGAATCTCAGATGAACAGTTCCCTGTAAGATTTTTTTCTCTTCCAAAATAACATCATAAGAAATTAATGCAAATTAGTAGAGCACTGCAAATATTGTTGGAAAAGATAACAGCTTGTCCTGTTGTTTTAGCATATTTATCTGCTCATTTAACAAGTTTGCCATCTCAAACTTTGGCAAGCTTTAGTTACAATTTGAACAGTTATTACTGCTTCATGTGTAAAAATCTGAACAATAGAATACTGAGCAAGGAACTGTTGAGAAATAATTTCTTAGTGTTTCACTTTCTTTACCTCTCTTCACATATTTTGAGGCATTGTTTTTGATAGTGATAGCTCCAAAATAGCATATTAATAGAAGAGGTAACAAAATAGCATATTAATAAAACATAATATAAGCTGGGTCATGTTAAGGTCCAGAGGGTTTTTTACCCTGTAATCCATGAGAGAACAATGTGGAGACCAAGAATGTTGAAATGGGCATTTTTCAGAGGCTGCTTTTACCTCCTACCCTACTGTGCTACAGAATTTTGGTGGGATAGCTGTGGCAAATTGTGCCATGTATACATTTGCTTTAAAATAAGGCAGTGGAAAGCCTTATTGACTCAGGAGGACTTCTGATAGTACAATTCAATTTAAAAACAAGGTGTGCACTCTGTGTTTTGATTAGTAATGCTCATGTTCTCTTTCTTTGTATGTGTATGTATATGTGTCTTCAAGTTATCTATTAATTTATGGCAACCCTTTGCATTTCATAGAGTTTTCTTAGGAAAACACTATTCAAAGTGGTTTTGCCAGTTCCATCCTTGGAAATATAGCCTACAGCACCTGACATTTGTGAGTGGTCTCCCATCCAAGTGCTAACCAGATTTAATCCCACTTAGCTTCCAAGGTCAGATAGAATCTGGTAACTTTAGGATATTTAGGCAGCACTTTAGTACGTTAGTTTAAAACCTCACATGTATCTCTATGAGTACAGTAACATTTATATTAATGAAATCTACCCTTTATATTAATGAAATCCACCATTTGTGAAGGGTATAGAAATAAAATATTTGGTGATGGGATAGGCAATACTTAATTGGAACAGACATATTATATTTTTAAACTAAAGAAAAAAATGGAATATATAAGGCATCATTCTCAGTGAAGTGTGATCAAAAACGTACTTAATTTTCTTATGCATGATCACAACAAGCTTGGGTTGTGAATATATTTCTAACCTTATTTCTCTCTCTGATTAATAGCAAATATTTGTTTAAACTCAGGGATATTTATTAGTATGCATCAAAAGTAATGTAATGCAAGATTTGGAAGGGAACTCCATAACTGAGAAGAATGTATTAATATAGACACTGAGCTGATTATTATTTTTCTATGTTGATTTGGCTAGATGATGAGTTGATATAATTCAGAAGTTATGCAGTACAGGCCTACATATGTCTGCATTGAGTTCAATGGCACTATCTCATAGGAGTGTATATATAGGATTGCTGCTTTAACTGATTTCAGCATGTCAACAAATCATTATTCTCTGAATAATTTCTCACATTTGTGTGCATAAACAGTATATAAATAAATCTAAACAAAGGAGTGAAACAGACCACCCTGAAAGTCTGGCTCTATGCCACCCGTTCAAGCACTTGATCGGGACCACAGCAGCACACTGTGGCCCTGATCTGGCATTTTTCTGGGCCAAAAAGAAGTGGCAAAATGCCACTCCTTTTGGGGATAGAAAAAAGCCAGCTTTGCCACAGCAGTAGCTTTTCAGCATTTCTGCTGTGTGGAATGTTTAAATGCCATGCTGTAGAAATGCTGTGATACTGCTTGCTGTGTGGTCAGTGGGCGCCATGATGCTGGCTTGGGGGCAGTGTTGGGGCATGCAATGTGTGTACACTACACCCTGTGCCACCCTGAAGCTGGTGTTTCTTGCTGGTCTGTTTTGGCCCATAAATAACTTTATTTTTCTCAGTTTGTTCCAAAACAACAGAGATAGTTTAAACTAGAAAGGAGATCCTAAAAGTAATTCATCATAAATTCTCAGCACCACAGGAGTAGGGAATGTGTGGCTGTGTTGATGTTACTGTAGGGGCCCCCAAACCAGGTATTGGGTTACAATCTCCAGTCCTGGATGGGATCACACTCTCCTCTAAGGACTGTGTTCGCAGTCTGGGGGTGCTCCTAAACCCATCACTTCACCTGATAAATCAGATGAATGTGACAGTCAGGAGTGACTGTTATCAGCTCTGACTGATATGTCAGCTGTGCCCTTTCCTGGAAATAAGGGACCTAGAAACTGTGGTGCATACACTAGTAACCTCACAACTCGATTTCTGCAATGCACTCTACATGGGGCTACCCTTATACCTAGTCCAGAAACTACTATTGCAGCCAGGTTGATCACCGGTAAATCTAGGAGTGATCATATTACACCTATTTTGAAATCCCTTCACTGGCTGCCTATTAGTTTCCGAGCACAGTATAAAGTGTTGGTGATTACCTTTAAAGCCCTACATGGCTTGGGTCCAACCTATCTAAGGGATTGCCTCCTTCCATATAATCCGCCCCGCACCCTCAGATCCTCTGGGAGGAACCTACTGCAACTGAAAAAAACAAACAGATTAACGGTAATCTTCCAGAGGACTTTCTCTGCCACCGCTCAAGCTGGAGTAGTTCCATCAAATAACTAGCTTAGACAGTTTTAAAACAGCCATCAAGAAGGATCTCTTCCGGCAGGCCCTCCCTGAATAGACCATCTTATCAATCTATGCTCCTCCCTCTTTTATATTCCCACTGGTGTTCCAGAACACCTGCCATTCTTAATTATATATTTATTTTTAGCATTGTATTTAACTCTTTTTAAAGGGGGGGGGGAGTTATTGTTATTATTATTGTTATTATTATTGTTTTATTGTAGGGTATGTTTTTTAAAAAAGTTAATTATAATTTATGTGAGCCACCTTGATTGCCTTGGCAAAAGGAGGGATATAAGAATAAAGTTATTATTATTATTATTATTGGATTAGAACATCTATTCCACCATTGGTTTTTCTGGCCCTAGGTTGACAGGACCTATAATCCAACAATATCTGGAGTGACACATGTTGCCCATCTTTTCAGGTACATTGTAATTCTGTGTTTCTGGTATTCAAGAAGCATTAATTCAAGCACATATTTATCTTATTCAATTCTGTTAATCTTCCTACTGAGGTAGTCCATTCACAGATATTACAATAATTATGCAAACCTATGCAATTTAACCTTGCAATTTAACCCAGTCACAGCTGCATGCGATAACACCCATGTTTGACTTTTCAATCCTATATCTATCCTGGTGGGATTTCTAGGTGCGATAATCTCCTTTGTTTTCTGAGAAAGATTGAGTAAAAAATATTATCCATAATATACCAAGAATAACACATTAAGTGCACTCATAGACTTTTATATTCAAAAGGTCAAAAGAGAGGCTGAGGTGTAGAATCTTCATTTTTATTGCATTAACATTTTTGCAAGTAGGGCCATCAGGATTTAGATCAAATTAGCCCGAATGTTACATCTAGCCCATAGAGTATTCCATTCAGACATTTTCCTATTGCAGAAAATGTATGAGCCATTAGTTCTACCTGCCTGAAGAAGTCTGCACACATCAGAACTTGTAATCTTTATTTTACTAACACAGAGCATTACCTAGATGTCTGCTGAATTACATTAGTTTTCAGCCAATGATCTTCCTTCTTCTTTTTCTTTTGTTTGAGCCCATGTCACTGTATAATCTCAAAGGTCAAATTTCAGATTTGAAGAGTGTATGAAACTGTCCACCACGACAATTCCCATGTCCTTGACTTTGGCTGTCATCTAAAATAATAGTTCATATTTAGCCCAATACATAGCACCTGCTGGCAGGAGACAATCTAGGAAACAGAATTGTAGAGTTCCATTTAAAATAAAAAGCCAGTGTTAAAAGCTCTATTGATTATTTTAATCTAGTCTCCTACTACCAATATTATTAAGCAGTGTGACTCCTCTTTGTCTGTTCCATGCTTGGCAGGCAAAGAGAAATAGAAATTGATCAGCCATTAACTAAATATACTGGAGAATAGTTTGTACTCACAATTTGAAGGGGAAATTGCAGAATTCTTTGAGGGTGGGTGGAAACATTTATGATTCAGCTTCATTGTGTCACCATGGAAATAAAGAACTTAGCTTTTCAAAGAGTTTTGGCTGCTTATAAACTATGAATATATAAGCAACAATGCTTTAAATATCCAGTTGCCTTGTATGCCATCTTTGCCACAGTTTGGTCAGAAGCATCTGCATTCAGTGACACATTGTCAAATGCTCTCCCCTTTCATTTTAGGGCCCTTGAAGTCTTAAATGGTTCGTTAAAAAAAAAACATAATTCATCTAATGGCTGAACCTTTCTTTATCAATTATTTCCTCTATCTGCTGGTGCTTCATCAGCACTTTATTTTTATTTATGTGTTTCTGGTCACATAAAGAGAGCAAGAGTGGGGAAACTTTGGTCTTCTAAATATTTTGGACCAGCTCCCATTAACCTCAGCCAGGGTGGCCAGTAGTAAGAGGTTATGGAAACTGAAGTTCAGACTATTTGGAGTGCAAACTGTTCCTTATCCTGGATACAGGAAAATGGATGCTATCTCAACGTCCTACTTATGCCAAGTAGATTAACTGTGGGCAAGTTAAGCCAAATGTGTTGGGAAATGAGAGAAATAGCAGTAGTATTTTTAAGCAGAGAAGTCACCTTGGCAAGGGAGAAGCTGAACAACAACTGATCTCATGACCACATACAGAGAGAAAGAAAAAGACAGAGCAGGAAGAAAAAGGGCATGGTAAAACAAACAAAAAGCAACTCTGCAAACTAGCAGTTAGTGAGCATAGTCATGCAAAGTTTGCTAACTCTAATGAATAAAAACAACCCTTCTTGCATCACTTTGACTATAAACAGTAGCTTTGGTAGGGGATTTGTTAGTGCTGGGGTACACCTGAGTCCATATGTTGAAGGTTGCCAGCTAGGAAACAGATGCAACTGCCAAGTCTGGAGAGTAACTCATGACTTCAGGGTTCTTTTGAAGAGGCTTATTATTATTATTATTATTATTATTATGGTTGTTGTTGTTTATTTATAAAGCACTGTCAATATACACAGCGCTGTACAAAGAGAAAATCAACATAAAATAGAATCAAAACCTGCCAGAGGTGTACAATCTAATACAAACAATAGGTAAAATAATAAAAGTCAATTAAAACAAAAACCAATGCAACAATTAATTAACAACATCCACTGTCTACCCAAATGATAGAAAAGTATATGTAAATGTAAATCAAACAGTGTCTGGGAATGCCTCCTTGAACAAGGTGGTCTTTAACTGAGATTTAAAAGTAGACAGAGAAGTAATGACCTGTGTTTGAGCGGGAAGAAGCGGGCTCTTTAATCTTAGTTGCAGCAAAGTATTTACAAGCATGATGCAACAAAGTATTTATATAAACCAGTATAATGCTCCACCATCAACTGACATCCACACCACTACTTGGTAGCCTGGAGCATTTCTCCTTATATATACAAATGCAGCTAGGATTCTGATCCAACCTCCTGCTAGTGTTTCATAAGCTTCCTGACATGTGTCCACAGTGGCAATGCAGTTTGGACCTGCTATGACTCATCTCCATGGTTAAGTTGCATCAGCTTCCTCTGAGTGAGCACTTCCTCTTTAACCCATTGCATGCACCTGAGACATTTTACACAGCCTGGGGCAAAAAATATACTGACATGGTTGCCATAAGAAAAATCACCCAGAGGACATATAGTAATCCTTAGTACACTATAGCCATAATTTGGATCAGGGATCCTATGGCTTTTTTTGTAAAAAGTAAAGATATGTAAAAACAATCAAATATTATAATCTAAACTATCTCTGAGTTCTAATAAAATTAGTAGAACTTGGATATGCCCCTATGTGCATTTAGGCCTCACTGAATCCCATGAGTTGTTCTGAATAAGATGGGATCATACTGTACAGTATATAGTCATGGTTTATATGTGTATGAGGGATGCAGTGGCTCAAGTGGTTAAGATGCTGATTCTGTTGATTGCAAGATCGGCAGGTTGGTAGTTCGAGATCTGGGTGCTGCATGATGGGGTGAGCTCCTGTCACTAGTCCCAGCTTCTGCCAACCTAGCAGTTTGCAAATGCAAGTAAACAAATAGGTACCATTTTGGTAGGAAGAGAAACAGTGTTCTGTGCAATCATACTAGCCACATGATCACAGAGTAGTCTTTGACAACACTGGCTCTTTGGCTTAGTAACGGAAAAGAGCACTTCCCCCTATGGTCGGACATGACTTGACAACCTTGTCAATGGGTAATACTTTTTTTGAGCCAGGTGAAGTTTCTGAGCATTCTTCAAAGGTATTCCCACATAGAGTGCATTACAGTAACCCAAACAGGATGTAACCAAGGCATGTGTCACCATGGCTGTGTCTGATGTATCAACAATGTTATGTAACAAATTAATGAAACACCAGTCAATTCCCCCCTGCTTTTATAGCAACAGACTGAGTTCTTTTCAAACTTCATAGGTATTTTTCTTGACAGATCGGGACAGAAACAAACGTTCAAATAGGTTGCCTGATACAATCCCCACACTGGACTTTCTTATTTCATAACACACAGGAGGGAATTGCTTCCTTTTCATCAAGTTGTCTGGAAGCTATGTTTTCAAGTGCAAGCTTTTTCTCTGACTTGTAAACCTGATGTAGTATTTTCAACTAAATGGCCCTGTCCTCATTGTATTCTGTCTCACCCCCTTTACAGACGGTGCTTTGCACCATCTTGGAGGTAAGGAAGGGGAGGGGCAGCCTCACTCCACACAACAGGCACTCCGATGACATCCGTCCGCTGCAGCGTCCGGACATGCTGCAACAGAAGAGACACCAAAGATGTGCCCAATGCCTCTTGTGGCGCACCTTCGGCGCCTTGCAGAAGGAGTGTTATTTTAGAGCTCCTTCCAGGGTCCGAAAAGGGGTGCATTGGGGCTGAGGAGTGCGGGTACCTCGGTCCCAATACACAGCTTCTTGGGACGGCCCATGGCCTCCTGTCTGCAGAGGCCCTTAGTCTTGCAAGAGAATTGTACTCTATCCCTTCCTTGATGACCTTGCCAAGTCTGAATGTATAAGGAATCCTGTTACAACCAATGCAAAAGCTAATAAGTCTGCTAAAGCAATTGTTTATTTACTGATGGAGGACTTTTCCTAACATGGAGGCTGCTTATATATATTTTATATACAATCATTGAATCATAGAGTTGGAAGAGACCTCAAGGGGCATCAAGTCCAACTCTTTGCCATGCAGGAATACACAACCAAAGCACTCCTGACAGATGGCTTCTATTTAAAAATCTCCAAAGGACTCAACCACACTCTGAGGCAGCATATTTCACTACTGAACAGCTTTTACTGTTCTTCCTAATGTTGAGAAAGAATCCCTTTTCCTGTAGTTTGAACCCATTGGTCTGGGTCTTATTCTCTGGAGCTGCAGAAAAAAAAATTGCTCCATCTTCTGACATCTTTTCAAATATATGAACAGGGCTATGGTGAGAAGGCAGGTTAGAGCCAGCCCTGGTAACAACCAATCAGGTTTGAGCTGGCAACATCTAATATTATGTTGAGCTGTAAGGGGAAAATTCCATTAGGAACAAATGGAAGTCAGATAGGGTTTGGATTCCAGACAGTGAGGGTCTGGTGGTGAAGGTTCCAAAGTGGAACAGGGTAAAGGTCCAGAAGAGAGGGACCTCATACCCATACTAAACTCCAAGTGAGGGAGTTAATAAAGAGAATATCCT
>CM034708.1:39857433-39868930 GCA_020142125.1 Phrynosoma platyrhinos
TTGTAACTGCAACCAATTATAACAAGTGTCGCAAGACCAAGTGAAATATTGTTACTCGTATTGTAAATAAAGTTTTGTTGTTACTTTATAAAACATTTGTCTACAGTGTGAATGAATATCCACGCTACTAAACCTTATACAGGATAGGTTATACCAAAGAGGATTTAGAAGAGAAGGTTGGTGAAGGAGTGGCTCTTTGTATAGGGTGGTGGCAGCTGTGGGACAAAAATGTCTCTGGTGTGGCCACAAATAAAAGATAAGAAAAAGTGCATTTCACAAGGGCTATCACTTCTTAACCTTCCCTTCTCCAGGCTAAACATACTCAGTTCCCTAAGTCACTCCTCATAGGGCATGGTTTCACCATTTTGGTTACCCTTGTCTGGACATGCTCCAGCTTGTCAGCATCCTTTTTGAGGCAGCATTCCAGGTGAGGCCTGACCAAAGCAGAATAGAGTGGTATTATTCCTTTGATCTAGACATTCTTCTTGTACTGATGCAGCCTAGAGTTGCATTGGCATTTTTGGCTGCTGTATCACATATTTTAAAAGTATCTTATAGCACATTCCCATTCTCATGTCACCCCCTCCAACAAACTGGGACAGAATTCAGAGACTATGCCGTGGAGCAGATAGATGAAGCGATCTCTGGCCACTTCAGCTGTGATTGGTTGCCAATTGGTTCAGGACTTCAACAACCAGATTCTGCAGTCCAAAAGCTGGCCACTACAGTGGTCCTCAATATGCTGCTGGCAAGCAGTGGCTTTTTGCTACTCCTTTCAAGGCTGGCTTCAGGCCATTTGAGGTGGCCTCAGAGAGGCTTCCAGCTGTGTTGGGTGTGTTGTCTGTTAGCCATGCCTCCAAAGCAGCCAGAAGCTTCAGCTTTTGGCCCATCTGTTTTGGGGCATATCAATATGCAAAATGATCTTGTAGCCACCTTTGAGTCTAACTGAGCAAAGTTGTAGCATTAGCTTTTGTAGACTTTGGCTGCATCTGCACTGCAGATATAATCCAATTTGACACCACTTTAACTTCCATGGCTCAATGCTATGGAATTGTGGGAATTGTAGTTTTGTGTCACATTTAGCCTTCTCTGTCAGAGCACTTGGGTTCCAGAGCAAACTAGAAATCTCAAAATTCCATAGCATTGAGCCATGGTAGTTAAAGTGGTATCAGACTGGATTATTTCTGCAATATGGATACAGCATTAGTCTACTTCATCAGATGATGGGACAATGATGGCACAGAGAGGAGTTGCTAGACTTTGACTCTTTCTTATAGCTTTATGCTACCTTTACAGGATGGAAGAAGCTATAATGTAGAGATCTAATACCTCAAAGCATAGGGAATCACTGGTCCTTTGAAAAAGATTTAAAAGGAAAATGGAAGCGCCTTTCTCATACTCTATGTAAGTTGGTTTATCAGACTTATTATTGTGACATCTTATGTAACAATAATAAATAGGAGAATTTGAAGATGGGGCTTTCCATCTTCAATTAGGTAGCAGAATGTCTAGCTGTGATCAATAATTGTCCTACTGAGCTTTAAAAAATTCTCAGTGTGCTTGTTAATGCATGTGTACGTGAACAGAGAACAATTCAATTTAAGTAAGATGAAGAGTGCACTGTTTTTGAGACCACTGTTTTATTCCTCACTGCCTCTTGTGCAAAGTGAATGTAAAATGTTTCCAGAGAATGGCTATAGTGGAGTATTTTCAAATACAATCATTTTTTTATAACCACAAATGATAATGGCATTTCCTGGTGAAGATTATGACAAAATGGACAACATAATTAACAAGATGGAAATTCTGTCAGTTTAGGTGAAGTAGATTCCCCTTAAATTATAAGAGTTTCTGAAAGTTTTAAATATTAAGGACAGCCTGCAGATTATACATCCTTTTAAGGACCACTCATTAATACTACAACAATGTGCTCTGGAACTATATGAAAATTTAATATAATTTGAAAAAAAGATATGGCTAATACTGATTCATTATTGCTCAAACTTTTCTAGATATAAGAAATGTGACTTAACTACAAGCATTTACTTCAACCCAAATTTCACACTGTGCATAAGAAAAGATATTTGCCTTCTAGGGTACTTACCAATTCCATTATATATGATGAATATATATTCTTAGAAGATAAAAAATACTGATTACCTTTCATTTCTAATATAGGTCGTACCTTGGAACTAGTTCTTTTGTCAAAGTGAATAATATTTTAATATGTTTAGAGAGGTCTTCATTCTTTTTTGATAGAGAAATGAAATGACTTTTGACATTATGGTGTTTTATTATGAGTCACTTGAGTAGCATCAATGTCAAATATTTTTGATAATAAGTTTTGGCTTTAGGTGAGATCTTTGAAAGGGGAAAATAAATTAAAGGCAGTAATGCCTATAACCCTTTGTACTTTTGAACTGTTCCTAATAGAAAAAAAATTGTAGTTTATGGTAAAGCCAGCAGTCTAGCTCAAACATTTACTCATGATATAAGTTTTGAACTCTGTATTATTTGTTTTCATTTATGGCAATTACTGTTGTGCACTGCATATTGCTACTTTGATGTGCAAAACATTTTAAATGTTATACCCTTGGGAAATAATGGTGTTGTCCACAGAGGTTATTTTAATATTGCAATATCTGAAGATTTTAGGCCAAAGACATATTTGCCTTTGCAGTAAACATTTAGATTTAGCCTACTAATAGCTTTCAGAAACTCTTTGCCACCCTTCTGAGCTACTTTTGATAATATAGAGTCAAAGAATCAATGTAGTTCCTTTTAGAACTCTCAAATTTTGGAAAGCAAAGTAAAAACTATCCTCAAAGCAATTGGGAAGAATAAATCACCAGGAACAAATGACATACCAATAAAACAACTACAATCCTCAGATATATAGATTCAAGCATAGGTCTAACCAAAATCTGCCAACAAATATGGAAAACAAAGCAGTGGCTCACAGATTGGAAGAGATTAATATACATTCCCATCCATAAAAAATGAGACACAAAAGTTTGCAGTAATTACAGAATTTTTGCACTAATTTTCCATGCAAGCAAAGCCACACTCAAAATTCTTCAACAAAGATATATGGAACAAGAAATCCAAGAGGTGCCAGTTGGATTCAGAAAAGGAGTAGGCACTAGTGATTGCATTGTGAACCAAAATAAATAATGGAGCACACCAGGGAATCCTGAAGAAAATTTGCCTGTGCTGATTACAGCAAAGCCTTAAACTACATAGATCACAAAAACAAAACAACAAAAAAAACCTATGACTTGATCTTAGAGGAATGGAAGTGCCACAACATTTGATTGTACTCAGGACAAGAGGCTTCCATCATTGTAGAATAAGAAGAAATAGAATGGTTCCCAATCAGCAAAAGGGTTAGGCAAGGCTGCATACTATCACTGTATTTATTCAACCTGTATGCACAAAATATCATTTGAACAGCAGGATTAGATTCAGAGGCAGAAATGAAAATTGGGGAAGGAACATTAATAACATAAGATATGCAGACAACACAATACTACTAGCAGAAACCAACAAGGATTTGGAGCAATTACTGAAGAATGTTGAGGAGGAAAGAACTAAGGTAGGCTTAATGCTGAACATTAAGAAAACAAAAATAATGACTATGGAAGATACACAAGAATTCATCCTAGATAATGAGAACATTGAAATAGTTAAAGAGTTCCCATACCTTCAATCAAATATTGACCAGAATGGGGACTGCAGTCAAGAAATCAAAAGTAAACTAGGACTTAAATGGTTGCTATGAAAGAACTGGACAAGATCCTAAACACAAAGATATAACTCTGAACACTAAAGTGAGGATAGTCCAAGGCATTGTATTCCCCATCACCATGCATGGATGTGAGAGCTGGACAGCTGATTCTGTTCCATCACACAGGAGTGCTGAGACAAATATGTCCCCGGCTAGATTTTTTTAAAAATAAAATAAAATCAACTCATCTGATATGGTGCTGGAGAAGAGTGCTAAGGATACTGTGGACAACCAAGAAGACAAATAAATGGACTGTAGAACAGATCAAGCCTGAACTCTCACTGGAAGCCAGAATGACTAAATTAATACTGTCATACTTTGGCCATATCATAAAAATGCATGATTCATCAGAAAAGACAATGATGCTGGGATAGGTAGGGGGCAGTAGAAAGAGAGGAAGACATCAGATTGTTAGACTTGATCAAGGAGGTTATGGGCCTGAGCCTGGAGGAGAGCAGAGCAATTGAAAACAGGGAATCTTGGTGATGTATCATTCACAGGGTCACCATGAGTTGAGGTTGACTCAAAAGCAGTTAACAACTAACATATTTTTCAAAAAGGTTAAAAAGTTGCTAAAAGGCCTATATTAGCTAACCCCAAGGACTAGAATGCCAGTCACCCACTCTTCTGTAACTGTCCTTACATGATTGGGATTTTAAGTACTCGATCATGTGTGTGTGTTTGCACACGTGTGTGTGCACATGCATATGCACATATGTTTTTGGAGGTTTAGGAAAAGAAAGAGTGTATATTGGTCCTGGTTTTGAAAATAGGAATGAGCAGCAGATGCTACCATGAGAAATCATAGTCAATTTTAATGAAGCTTTAAATATCACTTAACAGAAGACAGTAAGTAGAATCGTACAAGGTTTAAATAATGTCAACAGCGAAGTTTCTGTTTTTTACACAGTACACATGATAAGACACAAACGAGAGTCAGAAGCACCTAATACCATCTCAGGAATTTAGCTGTGGGTGTAAAGATTAAAGCTTACTGTCTCAGCAGGGTGCTGAGCTCTTGATTCATACTTTTTTTATAACAACCAATCTGGATTATTGTAATACCCTGTTTATAGGTCCCTTTGATATAGTCATTTGCTGTGCATAGGCTTCAGAATACACAGATTATAGAGTAATGAACAATCTCATAGGAATAGCACTGGATTATATCTCACCAACAGTGATATGTTTACGTCAAATATTAAGCAGGCAATTGATGTACTTACTTTGGTTTTATAGTCTTCTGAAATATGCAGATATTCTATGTATATATGAGATGACGCATTCTGCGTAACTTCAAAATTTAAAGTCTTCAAACTTTGGGTTATTAAGATTGTTCATGTCATCTCACTAGGAGTGAGATGTTCATTTTCTAAGGTTGAACACAAAATATGCATTGTGTTTGTGGTACCATAGAGACACAGGTGACTCCAGAACCCCATTAGAAGAATTGGTCATGGACAGTGGCGGGGGGGGGGGGTAGTGTCGTCTGTGAATGACATCACTGTGGGTAACCACTTACCTCCAGTTCTTTCTGGTTCATGGCATTAATCAGGGGTAGGCAACCTTTCCCATTTAAGGGCCAAGGGACTTCAGCTCCCAGAATTCCAGGAGCTATTGGCCAACATGGCTGAGGCTTCTGGGAGCTGAAGTCCCTTGGCCCTTAAAGGGGAAAGGTTGCCTACCCCTGGCATTAATAGTAGCTGTTCCAGGGAGTGGAACCAAGAGGAGATGAGGGAGAGTGGACCTTTTGAGAAAATACTGTTTTTTTCTGCAAAATCACAATATGTGAATTTTCCACAGAATAACTCCTGAATTCCAAGTGGGCTTCAAGAAGCATGTGTGGTCCTCAAAGACTTTCTCTTTCTTTGAAAAGAAACCTAATAGGCCACTGGGTATACCCAAGAGCAGGGGTAGGCAACCTTTCCCCTTTAAGAGCCGAGGGACTTCAGCTCCCAGAAGCCTCAGCCATGTTGGCCAATAGTCCCATGTTGGATTCTGGGAGCTGAAGTCCCTCGGCCCTTAAAGGGGAAAGGTTGCCTACCCCTGCCCAAGAGGATGTTCATTTCATTTTAATGAAGTTTACATTGGGTGGATTTGTAATTGATTGACCAACCCACCCAAATAGTGCTCACCAATGGCTCCTCTTCATCATGGAGAGAAGTGACCAGTAGGGTACCACAGAGTTCTGTCCTGGGCCCAGTGCTATTCAATATCTTTATCAATGACTTGGATGATGAAATAGAGGACATGCTTATCAAATTTGCAGATAGCACCAAATTAGAAGGGATAGCTAATGGGGCTCTGCAGATAGGGGACTCTGGGTTGCCCCTGCTAGTTGTGGATTGGGGCCATGGCAACCGCATGCTGCAGCCCCTATCTTCCCTTTTGCTGCCCCCGAAAGAGTGACAAAATGCTGCTCCTTTCAGGGGCAGCAAAAGGCTGACCTAAGAGCTGGTGCACGGTTCTTTAGTGCCCTTTCTGATACAAAGTGTTTGAACGCTGTGCTGGAAGGGCATCCTGATGCCACGTGCTGTGCGTAACGGCATGCGGCGTCAGGATGGCATTGGTGTGGGGTTTGGGCGGCTGGCGTACGGCTGCCCCACCCCATCTCTTCATCCAGGTTGGCCCTTTGGGCCAGTCTTGCAGAGGCCCAATATCTCAGAAGATCAGATTAAAATTGAAAATGACCTTTATAGATTAGAAAGCTGGGCCAGGATTAACACAATGAATTTCAAGAGGGAAAAATGTAAGGTACTAAACTTAGGCAGGAAAAAAAATGAAATACACAAATATAGGATGGGGAATACCTGGGTTGACAATAGTATGTGTGAAAGAGATCTAGGAGTCCTAGTAGACCAGAAGTTAAACAGGAATCAACAATGTGATGTGTCAGCTAAAACAATCAAGGCAATTCTAGGTTGCATTAATAGAAATAAATAAAGTGTCTAGGGGGCTATGCAGATGGGTGGCTCTGGGCTGCCCCTGCTAGCAACGGATCGGGGCTGCGGCAACCCCACGCTGCACCCCTGATCCTTCTTTTTGCTGCCCCTAAAAGAGCAGCAAAATGCCGCTCCTTTTAGGGGTGGCAAAAGGCTTCCCTAAGAACCAGCGTCACGGCTCTTCTATACCCTTTTGGTGCAGCATGTTTACACATTGTGCCAGGATGGTGTCCTGATGTCGTGTGCCATGCAAATGGGCATAGTGAAAGATTTTGAAACCATGCCCTGTGAAGAGAGAATTAGGGAGCTGAGTATTTGTAGCCTGGAGAAAAGATGATTAAGAAATGACACGTTTGCCCTGTTTAAATATTTGAAGAGATATCATATTGATGAAGCTTGTTTTGTGCTGCTCCAGAGACTGGATCATGGAGCAATGGATTCATACTACAGGAAAGCTGTCTTTGCCTAAACATTAGAAAGGAACTTTATTATGGTAAGAGCTGTTCAATAGTGGAATACGCTGTCTTCGAATATGGTAGAGTATCTTCTTTTTAAATAGAGGCTGTATGGCCATCTGCCAGGGGTGTTTTGATTGTGTATTCCTGCATGGTGAGGGGTTGGACTTGATGGGCCTTGAGGTATTTTTCAACTCTATGATTCTATGATTCTATACTTCAGTGCAATAAACATTCTCTGTATGTGCTCTTGCTCAGTTCAAAGGATAGAAGTAATACTGACTTTTTCACAAAATAAGTCATATTGACTTTCAGAAGATATTAAATCAGAACAATGTCTACTAGAAAGTAAATAACAGTGGATTAAGTCAGTATCAGATTACATTGAAGAAAGTATGCTAAGATCATAGCCTAACCAGAGGGTTAGAATATGACTGAGAAAATATCCTGATCTCTAACTCTATTCGTGTTACAATGAACTTTCCTTAAAAAGGAGAAGATGTAAAACAAATTAAGAATGCATTATATTATTTAAACTCATGATTAATTTGCAAAATGCTTGTGGCATGGAATAATGCTTGTAGTCTTCTGAGAAAATATATTTTATCTTGCACTGTTGCTGAGGGCTTTAGTGGTTATTTTGGTGTCCTCTTTATGCTGTAAGAATTCCCCTGTGAAAGTCAAACATTTCATTTTGATATTCATTGCAAATTGTCCTTTTTGAGTGCTTCTTTTATAAATATATCTGCTGACAGATCCAACAGAATGGAATCTCATGATAAATATATATCATAATGGAGGCATACAGAGCACAGCAGAAAGACGCATGGCAATATGAATGAGGAACGATGGTGTGGCAAATGGAATGTATAGTTTAGACATTAGAACAGGAACTATGAAGATGAAAGACAGGCAAATTAAAACTGCAAACTATTGAAGTCTTGCTAGACAAAGTTTAGAAAGCAGAGGCAGATAAAAGAAATCTACATAAAGGACAGATAATTAATCATTGGGATTTCAATTAGCCAATATTGAGTGGGATGGCAAATATGCCATTGATAAGAAAGGACAGTACTTCCAGGATGAAGTATAGAAGTTTGTTTTGACATGGCCTGTTAACAACAGGTTTTATCTAGTGGATCTTAAAGTTGCTTGAAACAAAGACAAGCATAACAGATCAGATGTGGTAATGTTATCCAAACTAATTTTCAAAAATCACTGAACTCCAAACCATAAATAAATAGAAATCAATGACTGCAGAGTGTGGAAGACCCCGTCCATCCCAGTTGATTAAAATAAATGGCTGCTTTTAAAAACAGGCTGTGAAAACACAGCTGTAGCCAATATGAGTGAAGCTCCAGGGATCTCTTTTCAAAAATAAATTTTAACAGACATGAATAGGAGAATTGGGTACATTTTTCAAATTATTTTCTTTCTCTCAAGAAAAATACATATCACTAAAACTTCTTGTCAAAAAAAATGGGGGGGAAGAAGAAAAAATGAATCTTATTCTGCATCTTGCCCACCCATCTCATTTGATTACATTGAGCTATTTGATTATCTTAATATCTGAAAGTGAAGTAATTCAACAATACATATTGGATAAGAATCAAGAAAAAAGGACAGATTCCAGCCATAGGATTAAGAACGTGGAGGAAATCTTTTTAGCACCAGCCAACAAAGTGACCCTGGCAAGAGTGTGAGTCAGGAAACAAAGCATTCTAAGTTTTACATGTTTGCATGAAATATGACATAACATGTGGCAAATACCTTTCTGTAGTTCAACTGTCAAGTAACAAAATGGTTACAAATAATTTTACTGTCTTCCAGAAGCTCCTACTGACATATATCCAAGCCCTGTTGGATTATTAAGCCTTAATGTATGCTAATATATTTCATTCCCTCTCAGGCTGCTCTGTTTCTTTCTTTTCCCCCTCTGTTCTCTGTGTTTTTACAATTTGCCTTCACTCGGTGTGCATATTGCTGAATAATGGGAACTTCTGACTGCAGTGCTAATCATATTGGCTTTGTAGCACTGCTCTGTAAACCATGTCAAGTCAAATGTCTCCATAAAATGGATTCAGCAAAATAGAAGAGATAAAAGTCTTACACTTACCTGCTAATGCTTCCTTTTGAGTGCATTTTCCTTTCTTTCACACCTATACACCCTTTCTCCCCATCTCACCCACCTATTAGACTAACAAAATGTTCATGCTGCAGAAAAAACATATAACAGTATGAATAAAAACTATAGAAGTATGGCACAATCATATTCTGGGTTTGGCACTGTGTTATTACTTTTATACATATTGGCATCCCTGTTGACCTTTGTGTCATAAGCTTTCATCCATAAACATTTTGAGCTTTCAAAAAACATTTTTTCTCTTCTATTTGTATTTACCCATTGCCTATTGTTCTCAGTTATTTTCCCTTGTCACATTTATATCTTACACCTTTAACTGTGCATTCCATTCAATGAATAGAGCTTTCAGAGATTATGGGCTAAATCCAACTGTGTTCTTACCAGTATCATTATTTTTATGGTGTTAGTGTTAGTATCACTATAATTATTATATTTATTTCTATCCTGCCTTTTGCCTAAGTCAAGATTTAAAATGGCTTACAACAAATTAAAGAAAACACATATTATTAAAAAACCAAGATTCAAAATAAGATTAAGCAGTTAAAAATTAAAAACAGATTAAAAACTATGTATCCTCAAATATATATACACATATAAGTACAACAATTAGCAAGATCCAACACATTATTTTGGTGGAACAGGTTATATATTGTAAATCATAAAATGCCTGCATAAACAGAAAAGTCTTTGCTTGTGTGAGAAAAGAAAGCAGGGAGGGTGTCAATCTAGCTTCACTGAGAAGGAAGTTCCAGAGTTCAGAGGCAGCCACTGGAAGGTCCTCTCTTGTGTTCTTGCCAGATGTACCTGTGAGGGTGGTGGGACAGAGAGAAAGGTGTCCTGGGCACATTTCAAAACACAGGTTGGTTTGTAAGGGAAAATATGGTTTTCAAATAACCTGGACCTGAGCTTTCTTGGTACAAACCAGAACATTGAATTATGTGAAAAATAAATTAACAGCCAGTGAAGCTATTGCAATCAGGGAACTATATGTTCCCTGTATGCAGCCCCTGTTTGCAAACTGGCTACAGCTCTTTGGGCCAGTTAAAGTTTCTAAACACTCTTCAAAGGCAGCCTCACATTACATTACAGTAATTCAACTGGTATGTAACTAAGATGTTTGTGGCCAGAGTTGATGTCCCAAGAAATGGGAGCAGCTGGCACACAAGCTTTAACTGTGTAAATGCACCTTTAGCCACCACTGACCCCTGAGCTTCCCAATTCAGAACTGAATGCATTAGCACCAAGCTGCAGACCTGCTTATGAAAGGGGAGTGGAATCTCATCCGGTACAGACTGAATTCCTATTTCTTGATCTGCTTACTGACTAACCATGAACACATCCATCTTGTCTGGATTAAGTTTTGGTATGTTTGCCCTCGTCCAATTCATTACTGATGACAGTACTGGTTTTGGACCAAATCAGCTTTCTTCATTTGTGGTAGAAAGGAGTAATAGAGTTGGATGTCATTCAAATATTCCTGAACTTTGGAAATCTCTCCCAGTGGTTTCAAGGAGATATGGGGGCATTGCAGACTGGTCGAAAGAGCTGGCCTGGGGGCGAAGTTGGGGTGGAGCAGCCGCACACCAGCCACCCCAACCCCAGCCTGACACCATCCTGACACTGCGCACCCATATGCATGGTGTGCAGCATCATGATACCCTTCTGTTGCAGTGTGTAGATATGCTGCACCGAAAGGGCATGGAAGAGCTGTGGCACTGGCTCTTAGGGTGGCCTTTTGCTGCCCCTAAAAGGAGCAGCATTTTGCTGCTCTTTTAGGAGCGGCAAAAGGTAGGATCGTTGGCCTCGAATTCCAATGGCATCTCTTGGCCTCGAATTCCAATGGCATCTCTCCTCTCAATGAATGTCTTCAGGCAGTAATGGGCTGAATGAGGAAAAACAGATTGAGACTGAATCCAGACAAGATGGAGGTGCTCACGGTAGTGGCCCTGAAACCAAGAATTAGGTTGCAACCTCCAGTCCTGGATGGGGTCACACTCTCCTCCAGTGACTGTGTTTGCAGACTGGGGGTGCTCCTTGATTCGTCGCTCCTGATGACAAATCAGGTAAATGCGACGGTCAGGAGCGTCTGTTATCAACTTCGGCTGATACGCCAGCTGCGCCATTTTCTGGAAGTAAGGGATCTCAAGACCGTTGTGCACGCACTGGTAAC
>CM034708.1:39899732-39912215 GCA_020142125.1 Phrynosoma platyrhinos
TAATAATAGGAAAGACAAACTGGGATATTTTAAAAGCAGCTAAAAAGTGAGAAGGCAGCAAAAGTGTCCCTGCCTAACTGGGTCAGTTAGGAGGTATGACATGCTTGATTCAGAGACCCATACAAAATACTGTTGTAGGAAAAGGAAGAGAAGACACTCTTAATTGAAATGATGACATGTTTTATTGGATGTCATGCAACATTAGCAACATTACTTGCAGCTAATTATGTAAATCTTTGTATTGTTCATACTTGCATGCAAAGATAAATGGCTTCCATAGTGTTCTCCCCACCTGTGGAGAACACAAAGATTTCAAAGCAGTATTGTTACCATAGTCACACTTTGTAATATTATTTTTGGAAATTATTCTGTGCCAAAATGCATATGATTTTTATGTACAAGGAAATATGTGCTTGTTTCCTATTGGTTATTCTCAGCTAAAGTAGATCCATTCATTCCATGGTAGAATGGTGAGTCAGAGGTAAATCTCATTGATTCCATGGATACAGTTTATTTGGGATGAATAATAGAGTTCAAGCAATTTGTTATTTTCTACAAGAAGCTGTTGTTTCTCTGCAAAATACAAACTCCTGCACAGGAAAGACTTTTCTACACACACATACAAAATGTTATTTTTTTTTTCACAGAAAAAAAATCAGTGGTATTTTTATGAAGAATAATTCCCTGAAAAACTTTGCAAACTGTGCAGAATTTTCATCATTTCTATGTTCATCTCACAGGGACATTCCAAGCATTGAGAAACCTATTATTTCTTTCCATCCCAAGATAAAATAAAAACCTGGAGGATTTTTCATCTTCAAATGGTCCAAATGCCTGTAAATTGCCCTCAAGGATAGTAGTTTGCCTCCTTCTCTACAATACCCCCCAAAGAGCTAACAAGAAGTTAAAAACCAGTTAAAATTGAAAATGAGAATGATGTAACATCTTTTATGATGTATCCCCTTTATACTTGTGTTCATCTATAACCATAGTAAAGATGAACTTGAACTGGTGTGACAGGTACATACCACTGCAGCCCACTGGAGATGCAAAACTTAGGGGGATTGAAGACTGCCAGAAATAGTGCAAATTGAGTCCACTGTTAGGGTTAGGGTTAGTGCTAGGGAACCATGGGAATTTGGTTTTTTTTTCTAAGACATTAAGCCTTCTCTGTCAGAGAGCTCGGGTGCTACAATAAAATACAGTTCCCATGATTCCCTAACCCTAACCCTAACCCTAACCCTAAAAGTGGACTCAATTTGCACTATTTCTGGCAGTCTGCAACCCCCCTTAGTTTCTTTTTCTCATGGATCTGTGTACCTGTACCCCAAGGAATCCTTAGATCTGTATATAAACAGAAATACAATATCCCCTAAAACACATCCATCTAGGTGCTCCTGCAGTCACAGAGAAGTGACAGAAACAAATGAGACTAGCTATGCTTTTATGTATCTTACTTGACTAGATGGCAGATTTTCTGTTTCTGGTCCTCCTAAGAAGCCCCACTCTGAACAAGGAAAACAGAGGATTTGATTGGTTGGATGGCCAGTTTGAGTGCATGGCATGTGAGCGCACCACTTTTTGCATGCTGCTCCATTACACCCTCCCTGATCAACTTTACCATCACTGCAGAAACAGGGATTCCAGGTAAACTGAGACTCTACCAGCTGGGACAATTGTTTTGGCTGGAGGACTTACCCTTTTTCTGTCATTGCCATTTATTTCACCTTGAAACCATAGATAATTTTATTGTTCACAACTGAAATGTAAGCTGTCATGGCTTTTCTGATTAGAATGAAAAAAAAAGATGTAGATCAATAATTAATATTATTGTAGATCAGGGGTAGGCAACCTTTCCCCTTTAAGGGCTGAGGGACCTCAGCTCCCAGAAGCCTCAGTCAAGTTGGCCAATAGTCCCATGTTGGCCAAGAGCTCCTGGGATTCTGGGAGCTGAAGTCCCTTGGCCCTTAAAGGGGAAAGGTTGCCTATCCCTGTTGTAGATCAATAAATACTGAGGTATGCAAAAAATGGTAAGTCTCATAAGAATATAGGAACTATTGTCTGTTTTTCTCTCTCTCTCTCTTTCTCTCTCTCTCTCTCATCTTATCTATCTATCTATCTATCTATCTATCTATCTATCTATCTATCTATCTATCTATCTATCTCTTTTCTAAACTTTTACAAATATCTGTTTATGAATTTTAAAATTCAGTTACAGAATAATACCCCCACTGATAGGTTTGATACCCTTAAGTTTCACCAGAATAGAGCACAATTTTATGTAGATAACACTACTTGTGGGATAAAACCCTTGAAGGGAATAAAGAAGACACTAATTTTTCTGTACAATTCTTTATAATTTGTTTAATTAAATAGCTTTCACAGCATGTATAGGATAGAGATAAATAACATATTGATTAAAAAATTAAATTAATTTTCTTATTAAAAGAAGTTTCTATAACATGCATAATATTTTATGTCTTTCTCCCTCTGAGATATCTTGATTTTCAACATTTGCACTTTGCAGTTAAATACTGAAACCCTGAAGCACCCATAATTACAGAGACATGTTAATTACTGAGAGTAGTGCTTGCTTTTGGAACAATTAAAATCCATTCATCAGTACTGTTGGTTTCAAGGCAGAGAAATGATTTCAAAGGGCAGTAATTAAGTGAAAATCATATTTTTTTTTTATTATTGGCTATCTAAAATCTCCTGTGGATCAACTAATGATTGGCTGACCTATGTGGGGGAGGGGATGTCTTACTAGTGTTTTGTTTTTTTTTAAAAAAAAAAGCATGTTAAAATTCTGCAATGTATAATTCACAGTGAACTTCCACAAATAATTAGCTACTCTTGTAATCAAATGCAGTATTGATAATATTGTGTAAACCTATATTAAATTCTAGTGATATGAAGAATATTCACAAATATTCTCTTCCTCAATGAGCATGTACAAAATCTCACCCAGTAGGAAGAAACTTTTTGGGGAAAAATAGTTTTTATATATAAGAATGAAATAGTTAAGGCTGTTCATTCCTGTTAAATATGTCACTGCCTTTTATTAAAAACTAACATTTTCACACGTCACATAAAACATCCCATTTCAGCAAAACTGATTTTATACTGAGTTAAAATAAACTAACGTGAGGATCAGGTATAAAAAGAATCTGTACTGGAAGCTGACAGAAAATATTCTAGTATAAACGCAATATGTATGGTTCACCAAAATAAAATCAGAAAGAACAGGAACAAAATCCAGAACTTTTTGGTCTTTTAAATCAGTTAGGATGCTCTGTTAGATACAGAAAATGTCATACATTCCTAGTGACTTCAGGTTAAATTAAACATGTACAAAACATTCTGAACCATTTTCCAAAACATCTTGACAATATTCTGCTGATATGATAACTACTGAAACATTGAAACAATATACAAATAATAACTGTGATGTACATAGTTTGGAAACAGTGCTGCCTCCTTATTGGTGAGGTTGTATGTATGCCATAGCTTTTTGTTGCTTAGTTGCTACTACTACATGTTTTTGTCAGAATGCTATAGTTAATTCTGTCAGAATACTATGTAGTAGCTTGTTTGGTATGTAAACATGGCTACCAAGCCAGAGTCCACCCTCCACTGTGTGGTTAAATAAACTGCTAATTTCAATTTACTTTCAGACTCTATTAATGAACCTTGTTGTTTAGTGACATTGACTTGATTTTGACTTATGGCAACTCTATCAACAGCAGTCCTGCTCAGGTCTTACAGATTCAGGCGCATGGCTTCTATAATTGACTCTACCTATCTGTAATATGATCTTCCTCTTTTCTTCTTGCCTTCAACCTTATCAAGCATTACTGTCTTTTCTAGTGAGTCATGTTGACATAATATGGCCAAAGTACAACAGTCTCAGTATAGTAATCTTGGCTTCTAGGGAGATTTTAGGTTTTATTTGCTCTAGGACCCATTTATTGGTCCTTTAGCAGTCTGTGGTGTCTGTACAACTACCTAGCACCACATCCTAAATAACTTGATTTTCTTCCTGTCAGCTCTCTTCACTATCCAGCTTTCACAACCATACATAGAAATATGATGGCCACAAAATCCTGAATTTAATATTCAAGATATATCTTTACACTTTAGGATCTTTTCTAAATCCTGAATTTAATATTCAAGATATATCTTTACACTTTAGGATCCTTCCAAGTCCTAGGCTTCTGATTTCTTGACTGCAGCCTCCATTCTGATTAATTGCTAAGCCAAGATTTGGAAAACTATTTCAACTACCAGTATTAACTATTTCTGAGGACTGGAGCAGATAGGCAGGAATAAATGCCTTGATCCTGCTTTTTCCAAAAGTGGAACAAAGCTGCCTTGTCTGAGTTTCATAGCTAAACAACCCTATATTAAATACCCCATGCATTTCCTTTCCATCCTTTGTTTCTCCTCATCTTTATTTTCATGAGACATTGGACCCTTTTACTCCATAGCACTTTTATTCCATTTTATAACACTGTTATTCCACTTTAACTGTTTTGTAATTTGGTAATTCTCATCTCTTTAGTTGAGAGTTGTAAATCCAACACCTAAACCACAAATCAATGGATTCCATAACATGGAACCAGGGCAGCTAAAGTAGACACCTGCTACTATAGATGTATAGCATGAAAGGGTGCCATTGTGTCTTCTTTTTGAACTAGATTTTGCGCAGTTTAATAAAATAAATAACACTTTTATTTTTACCCACTTTTCTACTATAATAGCAACCAGAGCGGCTTACATGTTAAAACATGTACATGTTAAAACAAACCAATACAATACATAATTCATATATCTTACCCCCTCCTTAAAAAAGAATTAAACTTAGCACAATTTAAAAATATAATCTGTTAAAAACTATTAATAACAATGCATTCACCGACAGCACTCTAGAAATAAACCTTAATAATAATAATAATAATAATAATAATAATAATAATAATAAAGAAAGGCAGCATAATACAAGCGTAAGGGGGTTTGTTTATAGCTGAGGTATTCTATTCAGGAAAGGCTTGCCAGAAGAGGTCTATCATGACAGCTTTTTTTTGAAGCTATCTAAATTGGTAAGCTAATAATAATAATAATAATAAAATTTATTTATATCCTGCCCCTTTGAGATCAATCGGGGCAGCTAACAACAATAAAATATTACATAATACAAACAAGTCAGATTCCCTCCCCCCCTTAAAACATTATTAAATCAGTCCAAGTTAAAACTACAACATATAACACAACAATTTTTTTTTTTTTAAAAAAAAGTACTTAATTACAGACGAAGCCCCAGAACCATCTTAAGAGAGGGGTTCCTGAGGCTGGGGTTATCTATCCCAGGAAGGCCTGCCGGAAGAGATCCATCTTGACAGCCTTTTTAAAGCTGTCCAAAGATGTCAATAGATGGATCTCATCCAGCAGGCCATTCCATAGTTTGGGGACCATTCCACAGTCTGAGAGTGGTAGCAGAAAAGGTCCTCTGGGCGGTTGCAGTTAATCTAGTCTTCATAGGCTGCAATAGATTCCTCCCAGAGGACCTGAGGGTGTGGGGGATTATATAGAAGTAGGCGATCCCTTAAGTAGGTTGGACCTAAGCCATGGTTAAAGGTGATAACCAACACCTTGTACTGCTCCCAGAAACCAATAGGTAGCCAGTGAAATGATTTCAAAATAGGTGCTATGTGGTCACTCCTAGGTTTTCCGGTGACCAACCTGGCTGCCATGTTTTGTATTAATTGGAATTTCTGGAGTAGGCACAAGGGTAGCCCCATGTAGAACGTGTTGCAGAAATCGAGTTGTGAGGTTACCAGAGCATGCATTACAGTTTCTAGGTCCCTAACTTCTGGGAAAGGGCACAGCTGGCATATCAGCTGGAGCTGACAACAGGTGCTCCTGACTGTCACATTCACCTGATTAGTCATCTGAAGTGATGGATCTAGGAGCACCACCAGACTGCAAACATAGTCCTTTAAGGAGAGTGTGACCCCATCTAGGACTGGAGACTGCAACCCAAAACTTGATTTGGGGCCCCCTATTGTAAGTACCTCCATTTTATCTAGATTCAGTTTGAGTCTGTTTTTCCTCATCCAGTCCGTTACTACCTCAAGACACTGATTGAGAGGAGAAATGCCATCTGTCATCAAAGCTGCTGACCGAGACATGGAGAAGTATATTTGGGTGTCATCAGCATACTGATAACACCCCACCCCATGTCTTTGAACAATCTCTTCCAGTGGCTTCATGTATATATTGAAAAGCATGAGGGACAGAATAGTACCCTGAGGGACACCACAATTAAGCTTTGTTTTGGAAGAGCAACTGTCTCTGAACATCATCATCTGAAATCTACCTGAGAAGAAGGAACAGAACCACTGCAATGCAGTACCTCCAATTCCTAATTCTCCCAGGAGTTCCAAGAGGATGTTGTGATCTATAGTGTCAAAAGCTGCTGAGAGGTCTAGAAGAACCAACAGGGTCACACTTCCTCTGACAATGCCTAGACGGAGGTCATCAGTCAGAGCAACCATGGCAGTTTCGACCCCATGGATCCAGTTTGAAATGAATCTAGATAATTGGTTTCATCTAAGATGACTTGGAGTTGAAGGGCGACAGCCCTCTCAATCACCTTGCTGGAAAATGGCAGATGAGATACCGGGCTATATTTTTTCATATCCAGGGGGGCCAGGGATGGCTTTTTCAGGAGTGGTCTAATGACCACTTCCTTTAAACAAGATAGAACACAGCCTTCCCTAAGCTACGCATTGATGACATCTCTAAGAAATATCATCAAGGCGTATCCCCCCTGGACAGCCAGCCATGATGGGCAGGGATCAAGAAGGCATGTCGTCTTCTTCACATTTCCAAGGGTCTTGTCCATGTCATTGGTACTCACCGACTCAAACCAATCCACTTTAATCTCAATAACGGGGTTATTGGACACCTCTTCAGTCGATTCTGCTATAAGTCTGGCATCTAAGTTGGCTTTTATCTGAGAGATTTTATCTGCAAAATAGTTGTTAAAATCATCACAGCAGGCTGTTGTTGGATTAAGTATTGTTTCTGCACAAGTGGAACCTGTATCAGTTCCCTTACCACCCTAAACAGCTCTGCTGGATGAGACTCTGCAGATGCAATATGTGCAGAGGAGAAAGATTTCCTGTGGTGAGTCTTAGGAAGAGACGAGTTTTCTGCCAGATGCACTCTAGTCATTGTCCAATTTTCCTAAGATTTTCAGTATACCATGGTTTGCGATTAGAAGCAGGTTGAAAGGATGCTTGGGAGCAATTGTGTCAATAGCCTTGGCAAGATTGACGTTCCAGGTATTAACTGGAACTTTGACAGAATCACCTCCATTACTAACCATTAAATCGTCTAGGGCAGGGATAGGCAACCTTTCCCCTTTAAGGGCCGAGGGACTTCAGCTCCCAGAATCCCAGGAGCTATTGGCCAACATGGGACTATTGGCCAACATGGCTGAGGCTTCTGGGAGCTGAAGTCCCTCAGCCTTTAAAGGGGAAAGGTTACCTACCCCTGCTCTAGGGCTTTCTGGAAACCAATTGTTACATTAGCCTTTGAGGGTGGACCATTTTAATGAGTCCTCCACCCCTGATGGAGCTAATAGTTTCTCTCAGTTCAAACTTGAACAGAAAATGATCTGTCCATGACAATGCAGTGGTATTGACTACCTCCTCCCATGGATATTCCTGTTCTGTACTAAAGACTGCATGCCCATGTAGTGCGTTGGCCCAGTGACTAATTGGGATAAGCCTGTGCTTGTCATGGATTCCATGAACTCCTGAACTGCACCTGTTAAACTGGTCTCGAGTGGGATGTTGAAGTTGCCCAGAACTAAAAGTCTGGGAGGCTCAAATAGCAGGTCTGAGACCAGTTGCATCAGTTCATATAGGGAGTCTGTTAAGCAATGGAATGGACGGTATACCAACAGAATCCCTAAACTATCCCTAGTCTTCAGGCTCAGGTACATACACTGAAAGTAGTCTGTTTTCCGGATAAGTATCCTGGTCAAGGTGAGGTTGTCTCTATAAACCAGAGCCACTCCACCCCCTTGTCCACTTTCCCTTACCTGCTCATTAACAGAGTACCCAGCTGGAAGGGCTTGAGTCCATATAATGGCACTGTTGTCTCCCAGCCAGATCTCTGTGATACAAGCCAGGTCAGCTTTCTGATCCACAAGATGATCGTGGATGATGTGAGTCTTATTCTTGACCAACCTGGCATTACAGAGGAGCAAAGTATGGTTCAGTGGCATGGTTAGTAAGCTCCCCATTCCACTTGGGTAACTGAGAGAACTGAAGGCGGGATTGCTTTCAAGCATTGAACCTGCCTTCCTTTGTAACAAAGTTTCTCTCTGTTATCACCATATCTTCCTTTGCCCCGCACAACCTCAATTGCTGCTCCCAGTACATCCTCAGCTATCTCTCCCCCATTACAGCCCATCTATCTGGTTGCTTTATCAGTCCCAGAGTTCATAAGGATGGTAGCCCAAAAAATGAACCTGATGATGAGGCTCTAATCACACCCTTCTCCCAGTACTCCTTTCTTTCAGCTAAATCCCCTACTGCCTTTCAAGGATTTGGGGTGATGGTGGGCAGAGCAGGCAGCCTACCCTCCACTTGAGTCCTCCTTTGAAAGCTTTGGGATGATGGTGGGTGGAGCAAGGCAGCCTCCCTCCACCTGAGAATACACCTCCCAAATTTGGCCATTTATTTACCTGTTTTCCCCTCATTTTTATGGTTCTGTGTACATTTTTAGTCATGTTCATTTTAGCCATTGACATTTTAGAATATGCACATTGTTTGTGTCCTCTTATCTTTCTGAGAAACCACCATGTAAGCCTCACAAATGGTTGAATGTTGAAGGTGAGCTGTGCAATTTCTTGCAACAAATCTTGGGAAAGCCCTCTAGGAAGGTTTCCAAGTATGGAGTCTAGCACCTAGATTAAATATATCTCGAGAAGGTTTAAAGAGCTAAAATGGTAAGTGACAGGGAGAAGTAGCAGACAACATGTCATGTGATGATTTGGTACTGAGAGTGGTGGGGACTAGAGAAGCAGCATAGGGATTGTCACTAGGTAAGGCACTCTTAGCATCTTCACTGTATATTGTATATTGTATTTTATTGTTAGTCTTATTTGTTGTAATCCACAGGGAGAGGCGGGCTATAAATAAAATGTATTATTATTATTATTATTATTATTATTATTATGACAAGAGCCTGTGAAAATTTAGTGCTAGCCCTGCAAGTAAGCTTCTACTGAGAGAACACATCAATACATGTTTCTTACAATAGAAGCCATAGTATCAAGAATGAAATGATTATTTGTTTATCTGTTTCCACCAGAATAAGAAAGCTCAGGAGTGACTCTTCCTTGGGCTTCAAAGGTAGACTTTTTAGATTAGTTGGATGCTTTTTTTTTTTTACTTTAATGCTAAATTCCATTTCTATTTTAGAAATGGAACAAGATTATTTTCTTTTTCTAAAAGAAAAATCCATAATTTTAAGTGCTTGAAAGAACTGATTGCTGTAACTAAACAGCGATACATAAAATCAGGTTAGAACATCATAACATTGTTCCAATGAAAGCATGCCACATTTTTTCATTGTTTTAATAAATACAAGCCACACTTTAAAAATTTATTTCAAGCTGTATGTATGTAACACCACACTTCAATTTTGTAATCAGACAGGTAATTATTATTTCTCAGGATGCCAGAGTCCAGCAATTATAACCTTTAAATATTCATTTCAGTTAATGAGAGTAACTGGAACAGTTCTGTTAAAAATGGTTCCAAAAATAGCTTCAGGAGATGATGAATATTATTCACCTGGTGGAGAAAATAGGTAAGCTTTTCAGCTGAAATAGAAAGGGGAAAAACAAAGTGTGCCTGGAGTAAGGAGCTCTGTAAAGACTTATTTTCAGTCTCTCTATTTTTGTGGTTTACCTGCTCTAGATTACTGCAATAATATCATATAAAACTGGGAGAACTCTCCAGTTTCTAAACACTGTTATGTGAACTGTCCCAATTTGCACAGGTGTCTATTTATTTCTCCATGACCTGTAACGAAAGTATACTGATAAAGGTTTTGCAATCAACAATGTGGCAAGGCATATGAGCTATGTAATTATGTCAGCAAAATGTAATATTTGCTGTTTGGCGGGTCACTAGCATTGATATTGATAGAAAAGCTTTTACCATTGTTTGTACCAATTCATATTTGCAGACTTTGAAATACAGATGTTAGTTCTTTTTTTAAAACAACAACAACAACAACACCATTTACAATTAGGATTATGAATTATCCTTTATTATTTACTTATTTAGGAGATTCAATATTCCAGCCTGTAGGCAGTCATCCTCTTGAGAGTGATTTAAAACAACCCATACTTCTTACCAACCTCTCACACAGACCTCTCACACTCACACAGACACACAAGCAACTGCAATAATCTCAAAACATGAACATAAAATATATCAACATATAAAACATATTTTTAAAAACAAACAAAAACACACCCCAAAACCATCAGATAAAATATCTGACAAGTAAACCTATTTTGATTTGACCATATCCAAAAGCTGTTTGGTCCTAAAGAAAAGACATTTGGGGTTCTAAAAAGTAATAGAATGACTGGTGTGGTTGTTTAGCTCCCCCCCCCCGGTAAAAACAAGGGGCAAGCTAATCTTCACATCAAAACATAATTACATCTTCCTGAAAGCTGTTTGACTTTCATCTACCACCCCTCACCCTAATGTTTATTCTGATCTCAATAACACAGAGACTGGAAATTTGTGTTCCTCTGGGCAGTGGTGTGTGGGTGGCTCCATGTCAGTGTGGCAGTGAATCCAATCTGTGTTTTAACCTCACTGTTGAAGGAGTTATCAAGGGGCTAAACTACTCATAGCCCCTTGGATCACTTCTTTATTGGCTTGACTAAAATCCAGTGTAGATTCACAGCAAATTGCCACTCTCTCTGCAACTCTCATTAGCCCTAGACATCATGACTAATTGTGAAGGGAAATGGGAGGTCTAGTCCAGAACATCTGAAAAGCCACGAGTTGCCCTGATAAGAGATTAAGAAATGATTTTTATAGTGTAGTATTTAACTAGGAAGTTGACAAATCTTAAAAAAAAATGACAGTGATCTTATTGCAATTTGCAGTGGAATCCACTAGGTACCATTTTGATCTTGGGTCAATTGGTGAGCATTGTAAAACTTTTAGATACACAGATGTAATGACTAACTGTACTTCTCAGACTTCCCAACAACATTTGTATATTCCACTCCACATTAAAAAGTGCCAAAGTGATTTGGTTTAAATTAACTGAGTATCAGTTGTTGTTAAAGTCAGCAATGTACACAAAATAATCTAAGCAATTGAAAATCTCTACTTTCCATTAAGAATGAGGGACAAGTTACTCAATATTGCCTGGTAATGTACTGAACATACTTTCTTATAATAGAAAAATGTCATCTGGTATTCCAATTATGGCTTTTTAAGAATTTTAGATCATGGTCTCTGTCATAAAGTTCCATATTAATTATATCACATTTTGTTTTTGTAGTGCAATGCCTCAGCAAAAGAATACTGAAAAAAGTTTGAGAAATCATAACGTAATAAATCTCATCAGGAATGACAGGCTTAAGTATTCTGTGTACTGCAGAACAGAATGAAGAAGACTGAATGTGCCCTGTATTAAGCATTTACTGTGGTTAGCTACATGTTCTGCTCACATTTTGACAAATGAGGTCTTAAGGGTGCTGTACAAAGAAAAGAAATGTAGACCCTCACCCTTGTTTTTATAGATAAGAGATTGGAGACTTCCCTGAAGTACTTTGACATGAATGTCACCATCAGGGATAAAAAAGAAAACATTGTGGGGAAAAGGCACACAAACTGTTGCCAGGAACTAAGTAACACCACTTATTTTCCCAAGAGAAAGATAGTGACAGTCACCACTGTATTGCTCAGATCTTCAGTCTTCTTTTAGAAAATGCTACTGGGTGCATGGGTTATTCTTGGACATGTACAATGACCGTGTCTGAAGTAATATTATGCTTACCATTTTATATGAAATCATATGGTTCTTTTAGTTATTTAAGATCATTTTATACCTTATAGTTACCATGCAAAAAGTGCTTCACAACAGCAAAACATAAGTTAACAACTATGTTAGAAATACAATAGTTGAGAATGTTTCAAAGCCAAATGTACTACAAAATGCACATCGGCATGTACAATGAATACCTTGTTGGGAATCAAGTCTATTTTTGGGGAATTTATAATTAGCTCAAATATGCAAAAGTGAAGCACCCAATTTCGCTTTGTGAGATCTAACCAGGTGTATACCAGAGTCCTAAGAGTTCTGGCAGGGGATGATGCCGAGAAGGACCAAACTCCAATTAAAGTCTAAAAATATTTATTAACACAA
>CM034708.1:39927958-39944318 GCA_020142125.1 Phrynosoma platyrhinos
TTCACTTTTAACTTAATTCCATTATTACTGCAATTACGTGTGAAAAGCATTTGTGTAATTAAGCTCTATTTTCACTTTCTTTTTGGGATGTTCATTTCCACTTTATTATCTCTTTAACAATGAAACTGGCCCATGTGTGATAATGCCCATAGATAGGATTGAGATGATATGCAGTTTTTGTATTAGGGTCCTTTAATGATCATTTTTAAAAAAGAAGTCAATACTCTCACCAATTTGTTAATTATGTCATGTTGTTATTGTTTTAACTACTATCATTATTACCATTAGCAACAGCAGCAGTTTATGGGGTGAGCAAGCATACTTAAAATAGCTTCTTTATGGTATGATACAGGCTTTGGTCCAGGCTTCAGAGGGACAGAAGATCTGCTGGACATATTCCCCTTCACCACCACCATTCCCTTCTCCTTTTGTGTCTTGTCTTTTTAGATTGTAAGCCTGAGGGCAGGGAAATGTCTAATTAACCATTTGTAAGGCACTCTGAGATCCTTTTGGCTGAAGAACAGGGTATAAATACTCCACATAAACAAACAAACAAACAAACAAACAAATAATAAATAAATAAATAAAATGGCTGGGGGATTTAGGATGTAGTAATCCAAATATTAATTTTTCTAAATTCTATTTTCAAGTGTATTTTCAACATCTTATCTGAGTCTTTTCTAACAAATCCAGAGATTAGATGGCTACCTCAGAGGTCAGATAGTCACATCTTGGGGTTTCTTTAGCAGTGGATTCCTGAATTGGCTGGGGGTTGGAACAGATGACCCTTGAACATGAAATCCTTTCCAGATTTCTGATATTATGATTGTCATTTTCTCAATAGTTACTACAGGAGAAAAGGTACCTCTCTTTCCTCCTTTTTTTTCTTTTTCCTTCCTTCCATTCCTTTTTTGACACAGTACATCTACTTCCAGTTTGTTTGTACCAGAACTTGGCAAAATAAATTATGGAGTATACTTCCAGAATCCTGCCTTCAAGATACTGTGTATTACAATGTGGTCTATTTTCAGCACAGGATACCTGTTATTATTGATTCTTCCGATAGTGAAACCATCATTAGAAAGAGCAATGACACTAAGGCAACAGTTTAATAAAGAAATGAAGGAATAAGCATGTTTAATAACCAGCTTATGACTACTATCGCTGCCGTTGCTAAAATAATCACCTCAACTAAAGAATTAGCTGGCATGAAAAAGTGAGTCAGTTTATTCCAGCATGACTACTGGATTGTTAAACTATTACCTTAAGCCACTTCTGACTGACAAGGGTGTTAATACATTTTGGTGAGTCTAACCTCAGTTTCTTTCTAGTTGTGAAGTTGTTACCCTCAATAATAATAATAATAATAATAATAATAATAATAATAATAATAATAATAATAATAAAATTTATTTATAGCCCACCCAATCACAAGGAATCCAGGCAGGTTACAGCAATAAAAAATACATAGAATACAATAAAAACCAAAAATTAGTTCCTTCCCAACCCCCAACCCCCCCAATGCTAAAATTACAATTAAACAAACATAATTTAAAAACAAAAACACAAAAGTTTTAAAAGGGAGATAATTGGTGGACAGAGCAATGTAAATTACCTTGTGCGGGGAGAGGAGTTAAGTTGGGAAGGCCTGCCAGAAGAGATCCATCTTAAGAGCCTTTTTAAAGGCTGTAAGAGTTGCGATGTGATGGATCTCCCCTTTGAAGCAGTGGTGGGGAAGGCCCTCTGGCTAACCGATGTTAGCCTAGATTTTTTGGCTGTAGTAGATTCTTCCCTGAGGACCTTAGTATGTAGGATGGACAATATGGAAGAAGGCGATCCTTTAAGTATTCTGGTCCCAAGCCATGCAGGGCTTTATAGGTAATAATCAACACCTTTTACCTTGCCCAGAAACTAATTGGCAGCCAGTGAAGGGACATCAGGACCATTGTTATATGGTCATTATGGGAAGTACCCATAATCAACCTGGCTGCCATATTTTGTACAAGCTGAAATTTCCAAACTTGGCACACGGATAGCCCATGCAGAGTGCATTACACAAGTCTAATCGAGAGGTTACCAGTGCATGTACTACTGTTTCAAGGTCTCCCTGCTCCAGGAAGGGGCACAGCTGGCATATCAGCCAAAGCTGATAGCAGGAGCTCCTGACTGTTGCATCCACCTGAGCTGTCAAGTGAAGTGACGAGTCAAAGAGCATTGCCAAGCAGCAGATAGAGTCCTTCAAGGGAAGTGTGACCCCATCCAGAACTAGCAGACATAACTGCATTCCCGGGTTCAGGTTTCCTGTGACAAGTACCTCTGTCTTACCTGGATTCAGCTTGAGTCGGTTTTCCCTCATCCAATCCATTACCACCCCAAGACAGGCATTCAGAAGAGAGATGCCATCTTTAGGCACTGCATCAGTCCGAGATATAGAGAAATATATTTGGGTGTCATCAGCATACTGATAACACCCCACCCCATGCCTCCAATAATCTTGCCCAGTGGCTTCATGTAAATGTTGAATAGCATTGGGGACAGAACTGCACCTTGAGGGATGCTTGATCTGAGCTCCCTCTTGGCTGAACAACTGTCTCCATGTGACACCATCTGGAACCTACCTGAGAGGTAGGACCGGAACCACTGCAAAGCAGTGCCTCCAATACCCAACTCTCTCAGGCATTCCAGAAGGATACCATGGTCTATGGTATCGAAGGCTGCTGAGAGGTCCAAGAGCACCAACAGGGTCACAACTCCCTAGTCAATGCCCAGATGGAGATCATCAACTAAGGCGACCATGGCAGTCTCAACTCTGTATCCCATCCTGAATCTGGTTTGAAATAGATCCAGAAAATTGGTTTCCTCCAAGACAACTTGTAGTTGATTGGTGACTGCCCTTTCGATCACCTTGCTCAAAAATGGCAACAGCGAAACAGGTCTATAATTATTTCTGTCCAGGGGGTCCATGGAGGGTTTTTTTAAGAGTGGTCTAACCACTGCCTCCTTAAGACAAGAGGACAGGGACTCCTCCCTGAAGGACACATTAATTATGTTTTTCAGCAACAATTTGATAGTATCACCCCCTTGGACTGCCAGACAAGTTGGGCAAGGGTCAAGAGGGCAGGTCATCTTTTTCAAACTACTAAGGAGCCTGTCCACGTGCTCAGTACTTACCGACTCAAATTGATCCACTCTAACAGTAATGGCAGAGGCACTGGATACTCCTTTAGTTACTACCAACTTAATGTTGGCATCCAGGTCAGCTCTTATCTGAGAGATTCTATCTGTGAAATGATCATTAAAAGTGTCACAGCAAGCTATAGTTGGTTCTAATAGAGGGTTCTGGGTGGGAAGCAATTGAGTTAAATTCCTCATCACCTTGAACAGCTCAGCTAGACTGATTTCACAAATGTGATAGATGCAGAATACAAAGATTTCTTGGCTGCATCTGTCGCTGCTTGATAAGCCTTAAGAAAAGTCCAGTGATGTATCTTATCAGATAAGAGTTGAGATTTCAGCCAATGGCACTCTAGTCATTGTTCAATCTGCTTCATTTGTTTAAGATCTTCAGTAAATCATATTTACTGAATCATGTTTTTTTGAAGGTTGGAAAAGACACTTGGGAGCGATCATGTCTACAGCTCTGGTAGGGTTGTTATTCCACATATTAACCAGACTTTCAACAGAATCATTGGCATTGTCAACCATAGAACCCCCTAAGGTTTCTTGGAACCTAATGGGTTCTATCAGCCTTCAAGGGTGGACCATTCTAATTAGTCCTCCACTCCCGGAGGGAGGGATGGTGGCCTTCAGTCCAACTTAACCAGGAAATGATCTGTCCATGACAATGCAGAGAAGTTAATTAACTCTGCCCACAGATATGCCTGATCCGTGCAGAAGACCACATCGAGGACATGACCTGCACAATTTGTAGGCTCAGAGACTATCTGGGAGAGGCCCATGTTTGTCATAGAAACCATGAATCCCCAAGTCGCACTAGTAAGATTAGTCAAACCAGCCTCGAGGGGGATGCTGAGATCACCCAGAACTAATAGCCTAGGGAAAATCAACAGCAGCTCCGACTAGTTGTGTCAGCTTGGCTAAGGAGTCTGTTAAGTTACGGGGTGGACGGTAAACCAACAGAATCCCCAGTCTCTCCCTGCATGCATAGGTATCCTGGTTAAGGCAAGGTTGTTTTTATGGATCATGGCTACACTCCCTCTGTCCACTTTTCCTTACCTGCTCACTGACAGAGTACCTGGTTGGAAGGGCCTGAGCCCAGGTAGCAGTGCTATCTGCTCCTAGCCAGGTCTCTGTGATCCATGCCAGGTCAGCACTATGATGTATCAGTAAGTCATAGATAATGTGTGACTTATTCTTCTCTGACCTGGCATTACATAAGAGCAGAGGAAGGTTCAGTGGCTGGTTAGCACGTTCACCAGATCTTTTAGGGTAGCAGGGCAAATAGAAGGAGAGATGGATATCAAGTGTCTATCACGTCTTCCTCTGTAATGATTTTTTGCCCTGCTAACCCCATATCTTCCATTGCCCCGCACAACTTGAATTGTTGCTCCAATGAAAACATCTAGCCTCTTCCCAGAACCATTGATTGATGGACATGTGGGGGGATGCAGACCGGTGGCCCTGGGCTGCCCTGGAAAGCAGAGGATTGAGGCTGCTGTTACCACACGCAGCATGCCGGTCTTTTCAGAACTGGCAAAAAGGGTGCCCAAAGAGCCACTGTGTGGCTCTTCTGTGCCCCTTCTGGCACAGTGTGTCAAGACGCTCTGCCAGAAGGACGTTATGATGGCGCGCACCATGCGTAAAGGTGCGTGCCATCAAAACATCTTTGGGGAGGGGTTGGGGCAGCCAGCATGTGGCTGCCCCTCCCCTCCCCTCCCTCCAAGATGGTGCAAAGGGCCATCTGTAGAGTCCCATATGTCCTGATATAACTCAAGACCCTCCATCCCACCAATACCTTGCAGTCCCCTTAAATGGCCAAAGGCCAATCTACCAAGACTCTTTAAATAATAGCCAAAATATAGGTCAAAGTTGGTGAGAAAAGGCCCAGACAGCCTTCCAGTTTGGCTTGGAACTAGATGATGGTATAGAGGACACAGGCAAAATAAAGACTCAAGCCTTAGCCCCACCCTTTGCCTCAGTTGTTGTCTTGGTAGAAAAAAAATGCACAGGCAGCCTCTTCAGTTTGGCTTGGAGCTGGATGGTGGTAAGGAGGAGAATAGGCAAAATAAAGCCTCAAGCCTTGGCACCATCCTCTGTCCAAGTCCCTTGCCTCAACTGTTGCCTCGGTGGAAAAAAGGCACAGGCAGCCTCTTCAGTTTGGCTTGGAGCTGGATTTTTTCATTCATATATGGGGAGATGATAAGAGTACATTCCTTCACCTTCTCTTGTGTGCAAATTTTAACATTGGAAACATTGTTATTGTCCAAATAATAATAATAATAATAATAATAATAATAATAATAATAATAATAATAATAATAATAATAATAATAATGTTATTTTTCCCTGCCTCTTCTGAAGGCTCAGGGTACAAGATGTTTAAATACAAAACATATTTTTTTTAAAAAAAAAAAAAACAACAGTTAAAATACAAATACTACAAAACCATGAAAATACACTCATATAAGTACATTTCTTTAAAATATACAGATAAAAAAGTCATTATTTAAAATTGACTCGGTAGGCCTGCCAGAAGAGATATGTTGTTGTTGTGTATACCTTCAAGTCATTTCCAGCTTATGGCATTCCTAAGATGAACATGGTTTGTTTGTTTGTTTTTTGGCAATATTTGTTCAGGAAGCTTTGCCTTCTCTTTCCTCTGAGGCTGAGAGAGTGAAATATGTCCAAGGTCTCCAGTCGGTTTCCATGATGAATGGGGATCCAAACTGCTCTCTAGAGTCATAGTCCAACATTCAAAGCACAATAGCAAGCTGGATCTCCATTGGAGCCATTTGTTGTTGTTGTTAACTGTCCTCGAGTCTATTTTGACCCATGTCAACCCTGTGGATGGGACATCTCCAAGACCCCCTGTCCTCCACTGCTCTGCTTAGTCACTGCAAACTCCTGCCCATGACCTCCCTCATATAATCCATCTATCTAGTATGTGGCCTTCCCTTTTTCTGATTCTCTCCATCTATTCAAGCATTATTGTTTTTTCCAATGATCCATGACTTCTCGTGATGTGTCCGAAGTATGACAGCTTCATACAATAACAAATAAACCACAACTTTTAAATATTATTATTTCATTATTAGATTTGGTTTTGATGGAATAAGTATGCAATATGAAGAGCACAGTTTGCATTGAACCTCTTCCCTTGAGAGTGTAATTTAATGGTTTAACTTCTTTTCCTCAAAAATCCAGAAATTTATTCACCAGGTTTATATTCTAATTGCACATAGCTATGCAAATGTTGACATGTCATGTTTATAGATTGACAGCTTCACTTTACAGATTCTATAAAAAGATGAATACCTTCCAAACTATGTAGAATTATCCACACTACATTAACTGTATCTGATACTGTCAGAAGAAGAGGTTATACTAGCTTCCTAGGTATAAATGGGTACTATATAGAGTCTAAGTGCTTGGAGCTACTTGCTAAAATTAGTGGATTAACAACTCTCTGTCTCTCAGCTCACATCATGTTACATGATGTGAATGAAATTTAGAATTCACAAAATTATTAATGGCTAATTAAGGGCTACTGAGAGATGACAACCTCCCAGACAATTATGAATTGTTCTAGTGTCATTCCCATCCTCCTGCTCCAATGCTTTGAGATGAATCAGTAGTCAGATTTAATTTGTTCAATTTAATCAAATTCCACATGAATAAATATCTGTTGCATTGAACTGAGAGAAATGTAGCAATGTCCTGGAAAAAGAACACAGTTAAGCTCTGATTTGATCTTTCTCCTCTTATCTTTCTACTTCTTCTTTTGTCTTGCAAAGCAGAGATTTTCCATGTGATTTAGATATAGAAAGATATTCATATTTATTCTTTGTAGACAGACCAAGCAGTTTAGCATTCTTAGATTCTGCATCTTCATTTCAGCGAAATTCTGTAGCTTCATTGTCTTCCTGAGATGGAATTCACATGAATGTCATGGATCATATTGTGGTTATGAAGGCTCCCACTGCTGCCACCAATTATGTGACCAAGGCAGTTTTCCTGTCAATGCTTTGAGGCTGTCTTTTCACCTCATAAACATCTGAAGACCCCTTAGTCCTTGACACTTGCCCCACTTCTACCCTTAATACACTTTTCTTTATATGAATTAGGGCTGGGGTTCCCAGTGTCCTCCTCTTATATGTATTTTATGTTTGGTAGCATGTTGTTTGTGAAGCTATTGTTGAAAATTCACTCAGGCTACTACTCTTTTGGAAACAAAATAAACATTAACTTTATTTACAAGCATGTGTTAAGATTGTTTCACAGATTGTATAGCTACAGTAGAACAGTGCTTCAATAGTTACAAGTTATTTCTTATTCAGTTCCATCACTGAATGCTTTCAACAGTAAAGTTTCTTGTTTCTTTTAAACATCTTCTCTTACACTTTCAAACTGCTTCCCCTTTAACAGAACTATGAATTCTGCCAAAGCACACTGGCCTGAATCCTAACTGACAACTCTCAGAATGGAAGTGCTCTGAACTGTTCTGAAATGGTTCTTAAACTAACACACTCAACCCTCACTCTGACTGGCTCCTTCCCTTTTATAGTCACTCCTCCCTCAGCAGCCCCCTCCTTTACAGCCAGCCTGAACCATGATTGGCTGTTGGGAAAAATCAACTCTTCCTAGTAACTCACTTTAGCGCTTTTTCCACAAATAACCTACAGTTGCATTCTCAGCTTCCACAAACCCTTCTGAGAAGTTATGGAAAGTAGATGTTTTAGTAAAGCTCCCTGTTGAAAAATTATCTGTACTGTACACATACTTATTTTGGTTTTGGTTTTGTGAATTGGGTTTGCAGCTGTGATTCTCCTCTCCAGGAAAAAGGTAAAGGTAAAAGTATTCCCCATTGACAAAGTTATCAAGTCGTGTCTGACCATAAGGGGCGGTGCTCATCTCTGTTACTAAGCTGAAGAGCTAGTGTTGTCAGAGACTACTCTGTGATCATGTGGCCATCATGACTGCACAGAATGGTGTTTACCTTCCCACCGAAGTGGTACCTATTTATCTACTTGCATTTGCATGCTTTTGAACTGCTAGGTTAGCAAAAGTTGGGACTAGTGATGGGAGCTCAACCCATCACATGTCACCTGGGCCTCAAACTGCCAACCTACTGATCTTGCAATCAACAAAGTCAGCGTCTTAGCCATATGAGCCACCACCCCTCTCCAGGAAACACACATTTAAACCCATGCACTGCCACCCACACCCACATCTACACACCAGCTTCTGTACAGTTTCTTAATGGATGGCTTAATTTTATTGTATGACATCAAAAATTAGATAAGCCACCCCAATAAAACTATATTCATACTGCTAGAAAGAGCTTAGAGAAGCATTTGTTATAGGCGACCTTACATTATAGCAAAAGCTTGAACTAGATTACCTACTGGGAAAGTTCTCACCTTGTTCTATATTGAATGTTGAATGGTAAATCAACATTTATGTGAAACCCATTATTTCAATAAGTATACTTTAGTGGGTGCTAGTAAGTGGAACTATTAGATCTTTCCATGATTAAATATTTGCATGGCTTTCTCCCCCTTCTGTAGAAGAACACAAGAATCTGTCTTATACTGAATGAGAATATTGTTCTATCTAGTTTAATATCCCCTACCTACTGCCAGGGGCTTCAGATGGGTCTTTTTTTTTGCTGTGCCTGAAAATGCACGGACTGATACTGTGTGTTTTCTGCTCATAGATATGTGTTTGACCAACGAGTTATGGTATTTGTGTGTGGGTCTGTCTGTGCTTTATTGATCTAAGTGAAAAACCAGTATAGATAACCTTTGTGGCAGATTATGCTGTCAAACCTTTGGCTAATGTCTGGAATGGGAAATAGGAATAGTCTAGAATGGGAATTAATGTCTGGAATGGGAAAAAAATATCAAAGTGCTAGTTGTGACCTACAAAGTCCTGTACGGTTTGGGTTTAGCCTATCTGAAGGACTGTATATATACTTGCCTGGGCACTGACATCTTCATGGCAGACTCTTGTCTTGCTCTTGCCACTGTTATATGGAAGGTGACTTTCTTGGCAGCTGCCCTCAGGCTCTCATACTCCCTTCCTTGGAAGGTCAGACTGGTTTCTTCCTTGCTATCCTTCTGTTTAACAAATAACAAAACATAGCGAAATGAATGAATGAATGAATGACTTGAAAAGCTGAAGGCCAAACTAAAGAGTTTAAAGTAATATGTAGTTTGGCCATAACACTTTGGAAGAACATAATGTATTAAATACCGTGCTATTTTTTATTATAATCTTTATTGAATTTTCCTAACAAAAAGACATATAAAAAAAAGATAAAACAATCATTTCATTTTAATACACAATTGACATACTTGACATACCTCTCATGCATTCTTATACATTCTTTTGCATTCTTAACTTCTTTCTTCCACATAATTAAAAAGAAACTTCCTTGTACCTATATCCAAGTATTTATTTCATCTTTTCTTTTTTTCCAGTTTTTTCTGATTTCAACTCATTTTCAGTTATTTTAGCTGATCTAACCCTATGTTGTTACTGTATGTATGTATGTGTGAGTATATACATAAATTCTATTAATGTTCTACTATTTATTACACATGCTATTTTGAATGGCAATTTATAAGCCATTCAGCCTCTTAAGCCATTCAGCCTCTTAACCAAGAAAAGTTGGCACTACATTCAACTGAAACAGTGTGTGCTGTCTTTATTGACAGTGAAATCTATAGAACTCTTTGGATGTCTTCTCTTCTTCCCTTACTTCATTCAATTGAATCACTCTCAGTTATCTTCAGTTATCTTTAGAACCAAATTATCCAGATTTGAATGATATTCATTATGCAGAATATGAAACTGAACACACTATTTAAATAGGTCAAATGACAGAATATGTTATAATGCATTAGCATTGCTATTAGACTCACATGTAAGCTTCATGTTACTATGCCAATGTAAACTGGTGGCCAGTGACAATTTATTTTTTGCATCTTCATGAAGTGGGGCATGTTGGTATTTTCAAGAGCCTGGCATTAATCTTGTCCCTGTGAATTGGTAATACCCACAAACAGCACAATTTTTGTGATTTATAACCAATATTGTTTTGCCTCCCACCCCAACAAAAAACAACATTGTATTCTACCAGTGTGTGTAGTGTGTAGGGGTTCTGGAGTATCAAATATTTCAGATAAATGATGTTGCATTAATATCTAGAGAATTGTTATTGATAGCCGAGGCAGTCACACCTTCAACTGGAGACATACTCCTGTATGACATATTTCTTTGCCTCTTTATATCTCTTTAAACAGTAACACCCACTACTTAAATGCTCAAGTCAAATACAATAGTTGAGAGGACATTTTGCCCCTCCCTCTCTTTTCTGTACCTATTACCTGAAACCCATTACCTGTTCAGGTATTAATTTCCACAATTTATTGAACCCAGAAGTAGGACAAATCACCCCCATCATTCTAATTTTTGCTCTCTTTGTGAAAAAAGCAATTGTCAGTAGTGGAGAGGTTCCAGTTGGAATGGAACAAGGTTATTCATTTTCCAGGGTTCTTCTTCACGTGAAAGGCATCCATGTGATCAGGAACCACATCTCTTCTGCTATGTCACTTTCCATGTGAGTAAAGTGATGACAAAGGAAACATGGCTATGCAATCCCTTGTTTTCATGTTCAAGAAAGCCAACAAGGGATCATCTCTTTCATTTTTCTCTGTTTCCACTTTCATTATTCTCTGTCAGTGACAACCCTACAGCTGTTATTTTTCTCTATTTCTGGTTCAAAATAGCTGAAGCTGATGGCTGGTTACTTTGGGCCTCTTTTGTTAATTCTCTTGCATTCACACACAATTAATCAGAACATTAATAACAAAAATAAGACTAGTATGAAATGCTCAGGCCTGTAGGTTAGTCAAACTGGAAAGCAAATTAAGTCATTTTTAAACTTTAAAAAAAATGAGAGAAGGAAGCACTTCTGGTTCTTCTGCAGATTTTGTTTTTTGTTTTTTTTAAAATGATAGTCACGATTAGCTTTGAACTCCACTTTACTTTCACAGAACAGTTCTAATGCTTAATGCATTAGCAGCTTGTTTACCTTGTCTGAGCCTGGTGTGTTGACACATTATATTAAACTATACAAGTAACAGTGAAATTAGATAGCCATGTATTTTCAGTTTAGCTGTCTATCTTCATGAGCATGATATTTTTGATTAAGAGTAGTTTAAATGAATTTAAGCTATAGAATCAAAGAACTGCACACAATATTTTTTAGGGTTTGGCAGGCCTATGGATCAGGGGCCCTCATTTGATCCCACTGCTCTCTAAAGACTTCATTACCCACTAGAGCAGGGGTAGGCAACCTTTTTGATCCAGGGACTGGGTTGCTGTCCCTCAGACAATTGGGGGTCCAAAGCACCAAAAACAAATAAACAAATAAATAAATAAATAAATAAATATTTTTTAAATTAAAAAATACAAATAAAAATGCATGCACACTCTCTCAGCCCCAGAAAAGCCATGGCAAAACACCTGTGGAGATTTGGCCAAGAAAACCCCAAGAACAACTAATAACAATAATCAGTATCATCATGGCGGGAGGTGGTAGCAGCAGCGGTGGCAGGACCGGCCTGGGGCCAGTCCAAAGGCCTCAGGGGGCCACATCCGGCCCCCAGGCCTTAGGTTGCCTACCCCTGCACTAGAGTTTACAGGCTTTCAGGCCTAATTTGAAATCTAAAATCTCTAAAACCCCATCCCAAAATCTCTAGCTGCTCCAGAGATTCTTTAGCTGGAGTTATGTTTTCCTGGTTAGGGAGTAAAAGAAAACATTCTGGTTTTCTTCAATTTCAGTTGAAGAACCATGGTGCCAGGAGGAAAGAGGTGAAGGCAATAACAAGAGAAGACCCCAGTGGATTACTCCAGCACTGGCAACTCTATCTCTGATTCAAGGTGAGAGAGAGGCAAGGAAAGAGGGAAGAGGGAAGGAGAATATAGAAAAGGTAAAGGAATAAGTGACACCTACACTTCTTTCTGAGATTTGCATGTTGCTGAGTTCAAAGAAGAGAAAGGGAGGATGGAGGGAACACCAAACTCCCAGAAAAACTCTGGACATCACCACCAAACAGGTTTTGTAAGAGCTTTGCTTGCAACACATACAATATAAAGAAACTTTTAAAAATAGAAAAAAAGGAGGAGCTGCCTTTTTTATATGTCTCCCTTCCCTAGCTTACTGTTGCATTCTCTTTTTGAAGTTATTGCTGACCAATTTGAAAATAATGAGACCAGACACAAAACTTGGGTTGTAAAATGGGCCATTTATTTAAATTACCTTATTTATGTGCTTTTTCTATGAGATCTGCAAAATGGAGAGATCAAAATAATGTGGGAGCAGCTGAAGCTGGCAGTCTATTTCCCAGATCACCTCTTCAGTTTTGCCTGGGTGAAACACCTGAGCCCCGGTGATAACCCATAGTTGGGTTTCTCCCTGGCTGGCTCACATCTGGAATGCCAACCGGAGATTTCATGACTCAACTCACAGGACTTAAGACTTCCCAGGTCAGCCCCAAGGAAGGTCTCTCTCCTTACCCCTTTAGTCACATGATATAAGGAGGCAGTTCCAGAGATCTAACCTTTACCCAAAGAGGGTACCATAGGTGTTCACCTGAATGCTATATATCCTCCCACTAACAGCCAGGTGACAACCTTTTTATGACCAAACCTGAGCCAATTGTCCAAGTCCCCCAATGTGGGGTATGCAAAAATCCTTGGAAAAGGGAGAAAATTCCTACCAGGCCCAAAAGCAACCAGAATACTCAGATTGGTTTAGAGGTGGGAGGGTGGGTCAACAAAACAGCAAGAGGCAGAAGAAAGAGGGCACAGGCTTAAATAAGCATAGCTCTGTCCCCAACCCTTCATCATTGGTGTCACCAGGGTTGGTGTAACCTAGTGTGGAAACTCATGGTGTCACCCCCTTCCTCAACTTACCTCCTCCTATACCACATCATACAGATTCTTAGTAATGTTTTTTTGTGCTAATGTTATTCATAAATCTTTATGCCCATATATCACTTAATATAAAAGCAATAGTGACCTAAACAGGTAACAAAATTTAAGAGTACATCTTTAAATTACAATAGCATACACACAGATTATATGTATTTACACTTACATAATTTCATGTGGTTAAAGTGAAACTTTGATAAGATGTGATGTTTTTATAAAATATTTAAAATGAGTAAAAAAAACCCCTAAAACCTTGGATTTAAGGTTTAAATTATATTTCTTAACATGCACTTGTGGTTCCTTGGAGTTTTTTAAGATCAAGATTAAGGTCCAAAATATACTGCAGAAATAATGCAGTTTGAGACCACATTATCTGCCCTGGCTTAATGCTAGTGAAATCCTGGGCATTGTAGCACTACTTGTTGTGGCCCCAGAGGTCTTTGACAGAGAAGGCTAAATGTTTCACAAACTAGTTCCCAAAATTCCCTAGCACTGAGCCAGAGTAGGTAATACAGTCTCAAACTGGATTATTTCTGCAGTATATTTTGGACCTTAATTTTTAGCTTCAAGGAAACACAAATGTATGTTTAGAAATTTAACTTAAAACCTTAAATTCAAGTTTGTTTGTTTTTTTTAAAAAAAAAAAAAAAAAGAAGATGTGCTCCTGGTATTCATATCAACTCTTTTGTACTACACATTTCTACTGGACACATTAATAACATCTAAAATAGTTGGTATAAAGACACCTAGAATAAACAAGGTATCTCATATTAGATAGGCCTGTTCTTGAGATCTTGCTTAATATTATAATCTTCATATTAATTGCTTTGTTTTAATAGTGGCTGCATGCTTTGTATCTATATAGATTGAGTTATGCTAGCTCATCATGATGAAGCAGCTAGTTGCTCCAATGTGCATAAGAGGGAAGTGAAATCCATTAATTTATAAGACTAATAACTCTCTAGTGTAAATTGGGTTTCAATCCCTTAGCCCCTTTCAGAATATCAGTACTTTTACAAGAGAACAAACAATATATTTTAGGACAAAAGTAGGAGAGAGGAATCTAGCAGCACTTTAAAGACAAATTGATCTATTTTAACTGCACCGGATATCAATCAAAATTTGGGCATCTGAAGAAATGGATTTATATTCATGAAAGAACAAAATAAAATAAAATAGTTGGTGTTAAAAGAGCTGCAAAATCCCCCCCATTTTTTCCTCCCCCCCTTTTATGCTCTAACAGACTAACAGCCTCTACAGGTGGCCCTTTGGGCCATCCTGGAGGCAGGGGTTAAGAGAGGCAACAGCACAGTGGCTGCATCAGCCCCTCCCCGAAGACATCAAGACGTTCTTCTGCAGCTGCTCTTTGGGTGTCATTTTTGCCACTCCTTTCAAGGCCAGGAAAAGGGTAGATTGGGGACGTGGCATGGGGCAGCCTTGGCCCCAATCCTCTGCATCCCCCCTTCCATAGCGATTTCTTTGAAGAATAATAAATTTAAACCATACTAGATCAAATAGTAACAGAAACAAATACACAAACAAAAAGCAAAATTACTCAAACTCCACCAAAGGGACTTTGACATACTCCTAGAGCCCAAGTCTTTTCACTTTGATTTTGAGTTCCTGCTTGGCAGGGGGTTGGACTGGATGCCCCTTGTGGTCTCTTCCAACTCTATGATTCTAAATCCTTCAACTGGGGTTCCCTCTTTTTATCTTCTACAAATGGATGGCTACTACTGCTGCCTCCTTTCCTGGATCCATTCCTTCTGCTCTTGCCTCCCAAGGGAGGGATAGTCAGCAACCACTCTCCCAACTAACCAGTTTCTGCCCTCCTGCAAACTCTGCCTTGTTTGTTTTCATTCTTCCTTTCCTCCCTCGCCCCACACAAGACCCTGTGTAGAGGCCACCATGGCAACAGATTGAGCCGGACTTCACACACAGCCCTCCCTGGACTGCATAAGAGACTTTGCAGAGGAGTCATGTCACCCCTCTAAGGGGTGTCACCTGGTGCAATCTGAATCCACCGCACCTCCCAATGACACTATTGCCCTTCGTCATGGTGCAAGCATACCAGAACTTTTTTCCTCTGGCTTCTCTTCTAAGAGGCCAGCAAAACAACATCCTCAGGGCCAGGCATGCAGCATGGAGACATGGATTCTTTTAATTGTAAACACTTTGAATGGTAGGAGATGATGATATATAAATATATTCATTCAGTCTTTATTATATATTTGTGAACAGTACTATGGCCAAACTAAACTACTTATTTCATTAGTGCTGAAAACTGGCTCTTATTTCTAGTTGTTTTCAGCATTTATTAAGAAGACAGTGCATGTTCAAAATTTTCATTCCTGCAGGCTGTTCTTTCCTCCAGTTAGAAAATAAACCAAGAATTAGGTAGCTGGAGTTTAAGACCTGTTAGGTTGTTAATACATCCAGGCCAGTCATAGTTTACCCAGAAAGATGAAGGGAGAAACAAGAGGGTAGTCATCAGCTGGTCTAGAAGCCTTCACAGCAAGTCAGTAGTTCACATAAATGAAGCCAGCAAGGAGTAAAACAGAGACATCAATCCAAGCTAGGCCGATGTCAAGAAAACACTAATGCTGAAGAGTACTGCCAGTCACCAAGATAGAATGGTTGCAAGCAACAATGATGCCAGGAAGCTTCTGAGAGACTTATAGGCAGCTGTTTCATGACACTAGGTGCTTAATGAGCCCCCCCCCCCCATTTAACAGCAGCAGGGATTGATTTGGCTTCTTCATATCTCTTTGATGATCTGCAAAAGGTGGTCATATGCTCTCAGTGTCTGCCAGCTCCTGTTGGGGAGTAGGACCCCCCTCCACTGTTGCAGCCCCCAGTCCCCAGTTCTCAGACTTGAGGAGGCCACCATCATCAGGATCTGCAAATTCCTGTAAATCTGACTCCTCTATGTCTGAATCTTCACACTTCAGAAGATGTTATGACTTAAGCAAGGGGGAAAAAATCATGCCCTCCTCCATCTGTTGTGAGAACCTTTGACATGATACCATTTTTGAAGACTGTTTGCACTTTCAGATTTTTTTTTATGTGAGTTCTCCTACAACCAGAAAATAGTATTTTCTGCATATAAAGAATGACTTAGTAAAAGTAAGTAACACAACAAGAGGAAATTAGAGAACTATTCTATAACTTCTACCTA
>CM034708.1:39969285-39980382 GCA_020142125.1 Phrynosoma platyrhinos
TCTGGAATGGCCTGCCGGACAAGATCCATCATATTACTACCTTGGCTGCCATGATGTGGCCACCTGTTTAATTTTTGTTTTTAACTGTTATATTCATGTTTTAATTCCAATTTAGTTTAATTCTGTTTTATGGGGGGGAGGTTTGGGGTTGGGGTTGAGATTTTAACTTGTTCTTTTTAATTGATGTACGCCGCCTCAATTGCTGTGCAGAGAGGCAGGATATAAATAAAATTTATTATTATTATTATTATTATTATTATTATTATTATTATTATTAAAATATTTTTTGAAAAATCCCAAAAATGTAAGAGCCTACTGTATCCATTCATTTTTTTAAAGACTCATTTAATGCATGCATGCATGCATTATAAATTGTGTGCAGAGGGGAGAAAAAGCTTGCAATTTGTTGTGGAGCTGGGAGAGAATGAGCCTGATGGTTGGAAAATATGAGCCTCAATGAACTAGAGCTAGCCATATTCATCCATTCCTTGCAAGAACTCTCATATTTTTAAATAAAACACTAGAATACAGGGGAGTGGCTCCTTCCTGGTTTTATAGTATAGTAGAGAGGGGCACTCAGATCCTAGTACTCTTAAAAGTTTGGTTAACAGTTTAGGCGCTGCTGTTATTCACTAAATTTGATATGGAATAGAATAAAATGAGCATGTGGTAGAATTACAATTTATCCCACTCTAGACCAAAGTTTAGATAATCGCTCACCATGATGGCTGGGGTTTGGGGAGATGTAGTTTAAAAAGTAATTTTTCCAAGCTCTGGTCTAAAGATAAGTTTTTCCACATAGAGAGAAGATACACTGCTGGACAATGGCCGAGATCCTGCATTGTCAATGTAACTACAGTGATTGAGCTCCATCGTTGTAGTTACATCTGACAATGTCACCTCCCCAAAAATTATTTTTCAGTCTGGTAGCACCCTGAAAGAAGCATTTCCATTATGCTAGATATTGGGGCCCTGGGCAATGATATTTACAATACTGTCCTGATCATGGGAAACATTGAGAATAGATAGCTGGAGAGACTCTTCAAATCCTGCCAAAGAGACTTCTTTTATCCTGGCATCCTGCAACCAGGAGAGTACTGCAGACATAATTTCCCTGTACCTCATTCTGCAGAGCTTTGAAAATGCTTTGATTGGGGCACTACCAGGCTGCAAAGGTTTAGGGGTAATATTCCATCATTAATTACTGTAAATGTGAAATCCCCAGCAATTGTCTGTTCATTTGTTAGGAAGGATCTAATTAGGGGATCTTATAATTAGCTCAAATATGCAAGAGTTGGGCCCTAACAACACCCCACAAGACCGGAGTACAGATGTGTATACCAGAGGACTAAGAGATCCCGCAATGGATGATGCTGAGACAGGCTTCTTCAATTAAAAGCTAAATATTTATTAAAGGGGAAAACTGCACACACACAAATATAACACATGCACTCACACTGCACACTTAGAAGTAAAGGAGTGAAAGCAGGAATAGACTGAGATGGGCCAGACTATGGGAGATACTCATTTCCGAAGGTGTCTCCAGGATCCGCTGTGGATGATGGTAATGATGATACATGGCTGCCGAAATGGGGGGAAGGGATGGCTGAGGTAGCTATGATCAGAGCCCAGACTGACATGGAGTCAATATGCACTCTAAAGATAGCACATGGAGTCGATGGGGGGTTGCAGACTGCCAGAAAGAGTCCACTTTTAGGGTTAGGGTTAGGGTTAGGGAATCATGGGAACTGTATTTTTTGTGGCACCATAGCTCTCTGACAGAGAAGGTTCAATGTCTCAGAAGAAAAAAACAATTCCCATGATTCCCTAGCACTAACCCTAACCCTAAAAGTGGACTCAATTTGCAGTATTTCTGGCAGTCTGCAACCCCCTTAAGAATCTAGGGGTTTATATAGGCAATATCTTGCTTCTAGCTATAGACTTGATGGCTTGGCTGAAGCCTGGACAAATGTGCTAATTGCCTTGGCTTTGTTAAGCCAAGGTGTGAGGATGACCTAAACAATGCACTTGGGTCTTAACACAATCAAGGAGTGGAGGCTAGAGAAAAAGGGTGCAGTTAAATCTGATCACTGCCCCATCAGGAGTTTGGGATCTTTCCCCTTTAGTAACTCCCAAACCTGTCTGATAGGTAATTTTCCAATTGTATGGGCAGGCCCTCCCTATGCCTACCTGACCTGCCATCTAGGGAATTATGGCTGACATCCCATGGAGGTCAGTTCGGGATCATAGAGGGAACTCCACATGTGTCCCAAAATTTTATTAATTTCACATTTGCTAACACATTTTACAATCTTGGAATTGTTGAACAGGATGCCAACATATATTTCTCATTTTAACATCTTCCTTCCTCATACCATGAGGTGTAAAAAAATCCAATAAATAAATTTGTAAATAAATAATTTTAAACATTGCTATTGATGAAACTATAATATTTATGGTATTGCAACAGAGGGCTTCTTCACCACTATTGTTGGGGAGAATATACTAGAAAAAAAACCAATGTTTTGGAAGCTGAAGAGTAAAGTGCAAACAATTTATTTGATTCCTCTGGCCTTTAATTAAGTATTTTGACAGGCCTTATAGTTCAGTGCTTTAAAGTGGTTGCCTGTGAGCAAGAGATTAATTTATGCTTATTTTAATTGCTGGATTCCATTGCAGTGGTTGGTGCATGAAAAAAACAAACTTATGAAAAATACAGCAAATAAATAAAATATGAATTCAAACAAATGAGTAATAATGAATATATCAGCCTAAAGGCAATTGGTGTTTTATATCAGAGGTTATTTATGATGTGCAAATTAAGTCAGGTTCATATTTCTGAGACAGCTTTGAATATTTGGCCTTTGCTTTTTTGCCTTAGATAAAAGTCCTAATTTTAATGTTTTCATATACATTATATTTTCCTAACCCACCTTCCCCCCACACCTTTTTCCAGCTATATTTCTGATTCATGTGAATTGTCTCTTACAGTGACAAAGGGCCTAAGCAGATGGGTGGCCATGGGCCGCCCCGGGAAGCTGCAGATTGGGGCCGAGGTAGCCACACTCCTCAGCCTCAACCCGCAGCTTCTCAGGCCCTGGAAGGATCGCAAGAGGCCTTGGGTGCACCTTTGGCATCTTTTCTACCACAGCGTGTGCAGACGCTGCGGTGGAAGTACGCTGTCGGAGCGCTGGTCATGGGGAGCGACAGGTGCTCCGATGATGTATTCGGGAAGGGGTTGGGGCGCCCAGCGTGAGGCTACCCCTCCCCTCCCTTGCCTCGGAGATGGCGCAAAGCACCGTCTGCTTAGGACCAAAGAGTCCCAGGGACTTCCAACAGAGTACTATTTTAATCACCACCTAGATTTCAGTGGTCTATGCTAGAACAAGGTTATTCAGTCATCATTAGTGTATGTGTGTAATCAATAATTAGGCTGGGCTCTCAGCAGACTCAGCTCAAGATAATGTGCTGCCTGAGGTAGAGCAGATAATAATATCACTATCCTCCAAGTCAAGCTGCACAGAACCCAAGAAAAGCCATTATTTTTCTACCTGGGATAGCAAATGTCTCAATCACCTCTTCCTCTCCTTGTCAAGAACTAACATTAAAGAACTAACAATGTACATCCCTTTCATGAAACCAAAAATAGCCACCTGAAGTAATAGTGTCATTCTTCCCATTAGTAGAATTGTCTGTGCTTGTGGGAGCTGACAGAGAGGCACCATGAGATTCTGTAGCTCAGGAATGGGAATCATGTGGCCTTCTAGATGTTTTACTGAAAATTCCTTCAGCCGTTGCTAGGACAGATAATGATGAGAAGTGCTGGAAGGTGTAGTTCAACAACATCTGTAGAGCTTTACGTCATTACTAAAGATCAAGAACCAATGTAATCATCCCTCAAGTTATAAGGGTAATGCAGGTAACTGTGCATGACTGAAACAAATTGGTGAAAAATTATAATTCCTTCAAGGAAAGGGATTTTGACATTCAGGAACATAAACAGAATGGAAGGACCTATTCAAGCTGTTCATACCTGAAATATTTTCTGAAGCAAATTAAAATCCCTTATCAGACATCTGATGTGGCTAGTACAATGACTGACAGTATTAGTGACAGGTCTCACTGCTCCAGTCCTATGCTTCAAAAAGCTGGCAGCAATGTGAGGGTTTTGGTTAACAATAATGTTGTGTGTGCTTTTAGAAATAATTACATGGTGCTGCTGAAACAGAGTTTGAAAAGTTACTTTTAAAAACAGTTACCATTCCAAGCCCCCAATTCAATTAAATACCATTAAAATTCACTACCATTATATCTTCCATTACATCTTCCTGTTTCTAAAGAGTAATTGAATATTTGTAGTTTTTGATATTTTTTAAACACAGATATCCCAACAAACATTCAGTGCAAAGCACACTCTTCTCCCACTTACAATACTTTGTCATCACATTGTGTCACCACTGAGAACAAATGGAATGAACAGAAGAAGGCTGATATGAAGTGTTTGCCTCTCTATCATTTTGCAAGGCCAGTCCCATAACTATATTATAGGGTGACCTGGCTTATAAGTTATCCTACTCAGTTCTAGAATGGGGCAGAATCCTCTATCATAGTACCTTACAGAACTTTACGTGCATATATCTATGTAGCAGAGGGGTTAAGAAATGCTGATAGTGAATTGCAAAGATGCATAAGGGGACACTGTCAAGAGTGTCTTGCTTCACATTGACACTTGTTGGTGTCCCAATGCACAATAGGTGTGACATGCATCGATCTTAGTGCATCTATCCTGATGTGCATTGGTCCCATTGTGCATCAGTTCAAATCTTCATTGGTCACTTTTCTAGCTCCCCTATATAATAACATAAAAGCAACAATGTGCTGGAAGCAGATTTTAGGGAACTGTCGAGTTCTAATTCCAGCAAACATATGTCCACTTACAAAGATGTACATCCCCAACAGGATTTTGACCTGGATCTTTAACTGGCAGATATTACTGTTCTCTATTCAGATAAGGCTGAAAGTCATGGTCCCTGGAATTTATAATACACTAGAATAAGTGGCTTTACATCACCTGGGAATAGCATGGGCCAATGCATAAGTCTAATTTCATGCTGAGCCTGAAGAGGGATCTGAATTCATGTTGCTGTTCTTACTTATCATTAATTCAACTTTGAGTTATGGTGTCATTATGAATAAGAGACCTCTTAGAGCCCCAATCATCAACTCCCTTGCCAAATTCAGAGCTGTGACTTCATTGATTGTATCAAATCACTGTAGTGCTGTCTTCCTAGTGTCTTCTATTTTGCTGATCATTATTGTCTTTTCTAGGGAAACACATCCAAAATATGGCAGCTTTGGTTTAGTCATTTTGGGTATTAGTGATATAAGCCTGGAATCCAGCAGGCCTTTCCAGAATGACTCTTCCCTAATTCTTTCATAGCTGACCTTTCAAATCAACATGCTCTTGTAGCCATGAAAAATGGTGGGGTTTGCTGCTTTAGTGGGGAAAGTTTCTTTGTGTTTAATCTGAAATGCTGGTATGGTCTTTTCTCCTTTCTCCACTGAATGGAAACTTTAATTATTCTACCTTAAAAGGGATCGTCAGATTAAATTCACCAACCAGGTGTTATCAAGTGTTCTTGGCATCTGAACTCATGCTTGAAGATGTCCATATTCATTAGTAGATTTCTTTAGCTTAACAAACCTTGGAATTAAATGCAACCCACAAAGCAAGCATTTATCATTTGGAGATACAAGTGAGAGCTAGTTCTGTTAAAGGCATGTATTGTTTCAGCCATTAGCAGTCCAATACTGCAAGCACAACAATATCATTACCATCTGTGTTTTATGCAGAGACTTCATATCTGGGCACTTAGCATTTCAAAAATCCTACAGATGTTAATAAGGCATTATTCATTTAGTGACTGCCACAGCTGTGTATGTTCTAGTGCATTTTCCAAGCAATCTGTCCTCAGATTCTAATTTGAGTGGTGTGGGGTGAAGCACAATGCTGAAGCTTATGAATGGGTTTATGAAAGTTCATTTTGGGCCTACAAAGCCAAAGTAAAATCTTATATAATGGAATGTATACCAGAATTCACTTCTGATGTTTCAGTTTATAAGCTGTTAAACAATAATCATACACCATGGTCTCACACATGTTCATATGGGACTGCCTTTGGAAATAGTTCAGAAATTTCAGTGAGTCCAGAATGCTGCAGACACACTGTTGACCAGGGCTGGCTACAGGGATTGTGTGACACTCTTGTTGAAACAGCTGCATTGCTTCCTAGTCTGTTTTCAAGTAGAATTCAAAATGCTAGTTTTGATCCTTAAAGTCCCAAATGACTTGGGTCCAGACGTATCTCCTTATATCAGCCAATACATGTGTTAATATTTTCAGTAGGGGCTTTATTTCTATCCCATCACCTTTGCAGGTGCAGTTGGTGAGAATTCAGTAGGTAGCCTTCACTGTGAAAGATCTTGTTGTGGTTCATGAATTCCTTGATTGATCAAAATCATATTCTCATCAAGAATGTGAAAACTCTGTGTGAATATGACTTTACATTCCCCAATTAAAACATATAGATCAATCCTTACCTATATTTGTTTCATTATCTTAGCCAAACCTGTCTGTATAGTACTCTTTTACTTGGAAAGTCTTGGTTGAAGTTCTGAAATGCACATGATCAAGTAAAATTAGCCTCCACACTACCATTTCCCTTCTTCCATTTTGTGCTCTTATTACTCCAATACATTGTGCATAAAGTGATAATGGAAAGCAGTCCTGCTCTGCTCTTAGAGATCTGGGGGTTTCCCCCTTTCACCAACTGTCTCAACATGCAGGGGAGAATGGACAGGTTTAAAAAATTTGTTTCCAGTTCTATATGCAGAAGACAACTGAACTAGTGTTTGCTTCCTACCACAATTTATCTGTACATGGGAGCATCAACTGGGCAGGCCATGTGACACACATAGGCCAAGATCCTATATGGCAGGGGTAGGCAACCTTTTCCTTTAAGGGCCAAGGGACTTCAGCTCCCAGAATTCCAGGAGCTACTGGCCAACATGGGACTATTGGCCAACATGGCTGAGGCTTCTGGGAGCTGAAGTCCCTCGGCCCTTAAAGGGGAAAGGTTGCCTACCCCTGCTGTATGGCGTAGTGTAGCATAATAGTTGTGAATGCAGAATTACATTGCAGTTGGCAGCTGAAGGCTCCCTATACTTACCTTTGAGCTGCTGCAACCTCTCATCATAGCTGTTCTGTGGCTGATAGAGAGCAAGAGCATGGGAGACACATGTCCCCATTGGCAGATGAAGAATGATTATTTAATCCACTGAAATCTGCCAGGATCTTCCAGTTCTCACAGATCTCCCCCCCCCCCCACTCTCTACCAGCCAGGCAATGTTGGTGGGTGTATGGTGGCTTTAGGACTGCATATGCCACTAACAGAAAGCCAGCCATAGCCTGATTCTCCAAATTGTTGTCCCATTAACATCCACCTCCTGTGGTATCTGCCTCTCTCTCTCTCTCCGTATAGGCCCATCTGTGGTCTTTCTCTCTCTTCTATTTATAAAAATAAATAAATAAGTAAGTACTTAATTTCATATTTTTCCTCACCAAGGAAAAGTAGATGATGGTGGATAAAGTGTCCTACACTGAATTCTTAGAGCACAGTTTCAGAATATTGATGGAAAAAAAATCTTAGTCCCACCAGTCAACACAAAGTGAACACTCCTTTTAGCCCCATCAGTGAACACAATGGAAATTTTTACATGATCTTTCATATCCTACTTTTTTTTTTAAAAAAAAAAAAATCTTGAGTCTTGAAATATCTCAGATACTTGGTTTTGCAAATTTGTAATCCTGGCAAACTGTGAAGATCTGGCAAATGTTATTTCTGTCTTCTTAAGTGTATGGACAGAAGTAATTCCTAAAGACAGAAGCATAGATTAGCAGGCTAATTTATAAGGAAGAAATAATGTATTACCCCATTAGAATTCAACATATACGAAATAATTTCCTCTGGTAGAAAACCATTTCTGCTTTCTAGTGCCAGAAACTTTGTCATTTCATAAATAATGTTTTTCAATTGTCATGTCTTGTTTAGCAGCAAAAGCAACTCTTGTCATTTCAATTTAATTATATATCAGTTTTTAAAATGAATACTCCAATTGTGAGAGTAACTAGCATAGTGTCTTACTGCAATAGCTCTTCACCTCTGGAGATAAGAGTGACAAATGGAAATGTGTATAGTCTCATCATCAGTGCTATGGAAAGTGAATGCTGGTTAAATCAGAAAATGAAACAAAAAGAACTCCCTCTGGTTAGGAAAACTAACACAATTAGTGGCCTTCTCTGAGTGAAATGTCAGGGCTAGAATGACAGGGATGTTTTACAGATATGCAAATGAAGCAGTATGATAGAATTTTTGATAGGCACCTCACACTAAATGCTTAGCCTAAAGTTTCTTTTGCAAGACTCTCAGCTTGGATAAAAGGAAGCTTGTGCAGCATACATATTGCTATAAGTGTGGTTCCATGGATACTCTTAACCCTACCAGAGAACTAGATGCTGTTTTAAGTTCATCAGGGTCCCTTTCACACTACACAATTATAGAAGTATGATTTCTCTTTATTTGACATGGTTCCATCCTAGGCATTCTGGGATTTGCACTTTAGTGATTTGTACTTCTCAGCCAGAGAAGTCTAGAGCCTCACCAAGCTACAAACCATAGGATTGCATTGAATGGAAACATGGCAGTTAAAATGGAATCATACTGCTACAATTGAGTAGTCTGAAATACCCCCAATATACTATTATAAGAACAAGGCAATGCAGTTTCTGTTTTAGTAATTTGGTTGTGGGTGTATTTCTCAAGAAAATCCAAAAGAAAGCAGCAATAAGAACAAAATGGACAGGGGAAGTAGAAAAGACAAATTGGTTTGAATTGGTTCAGTTCTATGGTATGTCTTTCTGACCATTCAGTTGAAAGGGTACAGCTCGGAAAGGTATTCTGAAGAGAAATGTCAACAAAATTGTCTGTAGGCAGGTAAAAAATTCAAGGGGTTTGTTAAATCCCTAAAAGAAAGTAAAAATCACTCCAATTCTACTGGAATAAAATCTAAAATAGAAAAAAAGTGCTAGCACTGAATCCAAGATTATAAAACAGCCAGCCCTCCCAGGGTAGGATGTTAGGGGGAGATACCCCAAAATAATGATCTTGCACAACACATGGCTATATGGAAATATTTGTGTGTGTATTTGTAAAAAAGTCCTTATTTTTATGAACAGAATAGTCTTCTAAATCACGTCAAAATGTTTGAATATCAGGCCAAAAATGAACAGAAATACTCCCTTTTTTCACCCCAGTGAAGGGATAATATTGTGGAAATTATTTGTTCTCACATCACAGTGAAATACTTGAATATTTACATGCCTAAGAAGTCAAACAGATTGGACAACAGTCTCCCATCTTGCATGCAACCAAAAGGGATAAGAACTCTAATGTTCCGATTACTTTTAATGACAACTGTTACTCATTTTGTTCTCCTGCTTGTACCTATTGTATTCCACTTTAATAATTCTTGACATTCTTGAAGTAACACAATAATCTCAATTTTCTAGACAATTAAGAAATTGTGCACAATTTCAACTACAACTATATAACAAGGTGGGCTCAGGATGGAATGGTTTTTGGAGACAACTTACAGGCATCAAACTAATATTGCTTTGTTTAAATTGAAAAGTTGGCATGTTTGTCAGTTTTATAAAGCTTTCAGTTTTCCCCATTATTTTGAGCTTTGAATAATATGTTCTTTCAAAGTGCCTGGTCTCCAAATGACACTAATGTGAAAACAAGAGTAAAATAACTAAAACAAAAGACCTCAAGTTAGTTTTAGTTTCAGGTTAGTCTCACATTTTCTGAAACTTATTCTTGATTTGTGGTTGATGGCCTTGCATTTGGTTAGGGTTTGGTAGTGTGCGGGGAAGCAGACCAGGGCGTCCAGGACGCCCTGGGACGGTGTGCCGCGGGACTGCAGCATCCGCACTGTGGTGCACCGGCAGCGTCCCTGAAAGGAGTGCTAAATCAGAAGTCAGGGAAAGTGTGCTTAAATGTGTAGGGCACACTTTCCCTGACTTTTCCGCCGCAGCGTGTGCGGACGCTGCGGCGGGAGGTTGCCCCCAGAGCGCCGGCTGCGTGGGGGGCCGGCAGCTCCGAGAGCAACCTCGGGAGGAGGAAGGGGCGCCGTGCGTGTGGCTGCCCCTCCTCTTCCCTGTCTTGGAGACGACTTTATTAGTTGTCTGCCAAGGCCCTATGTATACTTCCTTTTAACTGTATAGTTATATTAAGCAACAATTTTCCTCCCTTCTGTATATAGTAATTTGCATTCTTCGAATTAAGAGTGAAAAGTTGTTGCCTTCCTTTACTTTGAATGTGCCTGTGTGAATGATAATAGGCAGTTGTAAATGTTTTGCTCTTTGAGTCATTAATAATAAGCAATTTTAGTACTTGTCTTGACAATCTTGTTAAAAGACTAGAGCCAAATTGTCTTTTTTGTGAGTGTACTAGGCTTAGTTTTTCATAAATTGTCAGAAAACAACTTATTCAATCTGTCTCTCTTCAGTAATTGATTATGTGGATATTATTTATTTTACTGCTGCAAGACCATCTTTGCATATACTGAATGTGCTTTATCATTCCATGTTACACTGTATTTACAAATGTTCCATTTTCTGCTCATCACAGATGACTTTATTTCATTGTAAACTGGTCTTCATTAGGTGGTTTCTAGGCATTAGCAATTATCAGTGAGGGAATTTGGGGAAAAAGCTCCACAATGCATTCCATCCTTATCATTTTCCTTTCCCCAACAAATGTGTTCTCAAATCCCCAGGCACTCTTTACAATTTTTCAACATATAACATTTTAATATACTATGAAATATCCTCTTCTTGTGTTGTTCTCCTGTTTCCTCACCTATTGCTTATTGTGAAAGGTAGCATCGAAGTTTACAAGCTATTTCAACTGTTTTAATTAAAATAAAACAACATAGTTTATATAGTTTGTGGCTGCAATTTCTTTTGAGACACTT
>CM034708.1:39993973-40006810 GCA_020142125.1 Phrynosoma platyrhinos
GGCTTTTCTGCTCCAGGGTTTAGTTATTCCTTTATTTCTTCATATTATGGCCTTTTTATAATTGGAAGTGGGATTATTTTATCCTTGGTTATTTTTTGGCAGAACCCTTCAGTTTGGTTTTTTGATCATATATCTTGGGTTTTTTGGCTTTAGGGACTAAAGATGGTGAAAAAACATACCCATGGTAAAATGTGGGGGCATTAAGAAAGCTGATGACATTACAGGTAGGCAGTTTGTATGTTGTTTTGAGATGGTTTGGAAGGAGGATTATCAGATGATCAATATACGTTCATCAGACAGCCCCATATCACAGTGCTCCTCACCTAATCTCACTGGGAACACTGAAGGCAGTAAAATGAGCAAAAAACAAAACAAAACAAAAACACTTTGCTTGAAAATGCACACCTCCCAACAAAATGTTGAAAATACCCTTTCTTAAACAACAAATCTAATGGAGTCCATAAGAAGAAACAGTGGCAGTTTAAGTGGAGTGATAGCACTATAATTGTGTAGTAGGAAAGGATTCCAGGCCTCTGTTGCCTAGATACTCCTTGTCAGTGCTTGACTGATGCACACCCCAATTCAAATGCTCATGACACCACTAAGTAATATTGGATGAAAATAAGCAAGCATTTAAATTTTACATAGGCCCAAGTCAAACACAATTGTACCACAATACAATAAATCTTTAGCTTATGAGAATTATTCTGATTCCCCACCACACACATTCTTACACTGTGTACTTACCATTTTAAGGCACATACATGATCACAGATGATCAGGCCCTTGTGGTTGAATGCAATGACACACTTCAGAGTGCTCCTAAATTTCATCAATTTATCGTTAAATAAACTTTTATTTTAATATGCACTTCATTGCACTTACTGTCTAGCTTCTGGAATTAAATACTAAGTTTATAGTTGCAACCTTTTAAGCTAGTAAATTTATTCTCTTTCACCCATTTCAACAACTCTGTCATTTCCCTCTTGCATCTCACAGAACTGACTGCCATAAAGCCTTGTTTTAATGTAGTGTCTGTCACATCTGTAATCCTTTACTAGCAAAAAGGATGTAAAAGAAATAGCTTTGGAAATGCAGGTAAGGGGGGATGCAGACCAGGGCGTCCAGGACGCCCTGGTCCGGAGTGCCACGGGGCCATGGCAGCCGCACCGCGGCGCTCCTGCGGCTACCCTGAAAGGAGCACTAAATTGGCGCTCCTTTTAGAAGTCAGGGAAAGTGCGCCCTAAACGCGTAGGGAGCACTTTTCCTGACTTTTCCGCCGCAGCGCGTGCGGTCGCTGCGGCGGGAGGTTGCCCTCGGCGCGCCGGCCGTGCAGAGGGCCGGCAGCTCCGAGGGCAACCTCGGGAAGAGGAAGGGGCGCCGCTCGTGCAGCTGCCCTTCCTCTTCCAGGCCTATTAGTTGTCTGCCGAGGCCCTAAATTTCACATTTGTACCAATGTAGTGTGATGATAGTGCTTTTCCTCTTGAACTTGCACAAAAACAAATAATGCACAAGACCAATTTAAGCCATAAATTTATATATCTCTAATAGATTTTTGTCATTTATATAATCATGATAGATTTCCAGGAACTATGGGATCAGGAGCTAAAGATTTATGACAGTGCAGCAGAATGGGGGCACTGGTACCAGCTAGTATATCTGGGCAGTTGCCAAGAGCTCAGCCATGTTTACACTTGCCACAATACTTAGCTTGGATTTACTGAATAGTAGCTGCATATAGTTAGTAAGCCAGCAATGTATAATGCCCTGGAGTGGCAGTACATTGTTGCATTATGGGAAGGGATGGAAAAGTAATTAATTGGATTTGCATTTCCTTTTGGAAAAAAAAAGCCATATTCCACCTCCCAAGAAAGAGAATGGAATCAAGCTCAACTTGTTTCAGAAATCATTATATCTTTAAGTCCTGAAGTAGAATGTTTTTGTTTGTTTGTTTTGTGGGGAAACATACATTTATATTTTGGTTAAAATGTGCATGACTTAAAATGTTTATAAATTTAAAAAGTGAGTGTACACTGCATATTTCCCTTAATTATGAAGTATTAGGAAAATCTATGTCAAACTAAATATACATTTCCATGTGGAAATTTATGAGGGGCTGTCTAGCAAACTGATAGAGAAATGGAATGTGAGAATACCACTTGGATTATGAGAAGTGCAACACAAATGAAATAAATAGATGATCACACCCCTAATAGTTGGAGAATCAAAATTGCACAGGGTATCTTCCACTGATCAAGGTGTTCCTTCTGCATGGTGCTTACGCAGCTGAAAACTATCATTTTAGGACATTATTGCATTGAGTTTAAGGTGCCTTATCCCTGACAGGATACAAGTAACGTTAATTTTAAAAACAAGTGTTATCACACTCAGCCACAGCTGGGCAAATGCTGCCCATATACAGCCCAAATGCCAGCTGGGCTTATCTGCAGCTTTTCAAAAATGGGATTTTCCCATTTTGCAAAGCCACAGAAAAAGCCTAGCTGGCATCTGGGTTATATACAGCATTCACCCAGCCATGGCTGAGTATGATAATACCCATTTTTTTAAAATTAAAAGGACCTGCATAATAATAATAATAATAATAATAATAATAATAATAATAATAATAATAATATTTATCCCACCCTCTGAGATCAATCAGGGTGGCTAACAAATATTAAAATCAGAATACATCAAAGCCCATCCCCTCAACCTCTTAAAAAAGTATTAAACCAGATACAGATTAAAGCCAACAGATAAAACAATAACCAATACAAACCACAATTTATAACAGCAATGATGAAACTGGGGCAGCTTTGTATTAATTCTAAAGGAAGGACTATTGGGGACCCTCCTAACAAGAGTTCCTGAGGCCAGGATTATTTATCCTGGAAAGGCTTGCCGGAAGAGATCCATCTTGACAGCCTTTTTAAAGCTGTCTAAAGATGTCAATTGATGGATCTCATCTGGCAGGCTGTTCCATAATCTGGGGGTGACAACAGAAAAAGCCCTCTGGGAGGTAGCCAAGGGCCTAGATTATTGTGGCTGCAGCAAATTCCTCTCACTGTACTGGGCCCAGAAACTAATAGGCAGCCAGTGAAGGGACCTTAATACTGGAGTAATATGGTCCCTCCTAGATGTTCCTGACACTACTCTGGCTGCCATGTTCTCTACTAATTGCAGTTTCTGGACCAAGCACGAGGGTAGCCCCATGTAAAGCACATTGCAGAAATCCAGACGTATCCCATCAGGAATAAGGCATCTTAAACTCAATGCGATAATCTCCTTAGTCTCAGAGTTGGGGGAGAGCTTCTTGATGCTGGTGCATGAACACAATTATGCCTTCTTGTACTCAATTTCCCAGATCACAAAATTTCAGCCACAAACCTGCCAAGTTGGATCAGTATGCTAATTTTTCAGTGGTGGCTTTTCCATGCATGCGAGGGTCAGTGGCATAACAAGAATGGTCTGCTCCAGAGGTAGACAATATAGGGGTGTATGAAGTTGCTTCTTCCTTTGCCATCCTTTGGGGATCCATGAAGTAGATAGAGTAGTGGCAGCTGCTGCACATGGTATTTCTCAGACCATTTACAACTGACTTTGCTTCTCAATACAGGGAACTCGCATTGTTACTGCCAGAAAGCAAGTGAAATGAAGCAGAGTGGGGCAGGATAAATGATGGTGCTTCCTTTCTTGAGTGAGAGAGATGAACAGAACCAGGTGCCCCTCCCTAGTTTTGCATTTTTATTCTCCTGGCTAGGTGCTCCCTCTCACCAAAGTTTTCCTTCTTTCCTCTTCATCATATACCTCAATGAGGGGCTTGTTTCTCTTTTTATCGGGGCTTGTTTCTCTTTTTATCTCCTCCCCCATGTTTAAACCCTCTCAGTGTACCTCTACCTGTAAAGGGCAGTAGTAGTGACTGCTGCTCTTTCAGGCTGAGGTCTTTTTCAGGCATCTATGGACTTGTTTGGTAGTGCTATCGCTACTGAGTGGGAAAGGATGATGATGATAGACCCCTGATTCTTCCATTCTTCCTCTCTCCCTCCATCTCAGGAGATTATCACACAGAGAAAAAGGTCCAATCTGCAATCTGGATGCAGCCTGGATTTCAACCACACTTATCAAGCCACATTCCAAAAATTGGAGCTTTCAATTTTTGAAATTTGGCTAGATAAGCATGGCTGTCTTCCGAGCTGCATCCAGGTTGCAGTCGCACAGGTACCAGCATGTGCAATCAAATCCACTTTTTAATTTACAATCCCGAATCTATATCAGGCCTTTTTCTCCATGCGATAATCTCCTCAGCTTCTCTGTAGGAACCCAGCCATATTATTTTGGTTTAGGTGGCAAAAGAGCTGCCATGTTCCCCCCGCACTGATCCTTGTATCAAATATGCGAGGTGCACTACTGTTAATGGTGCAGCCCTTCAATATCCTGCAGGGAACAATGCATTTCACAGATTCACAATGCATTTCATGGGTCAAAGGATAAATGCATATAAATCAGACTTTAAAAATAGGAATATCCTAAAACTGGTGGCAGAACATTTCAGTCTCCCTGGGCATTCCATCTCAGACCTCATAACAGTGGTCCTTGAACAAAAGAACTAGAAAAATAGATTGAAAAGAGAAACAGCAGACTTGGAGCTCATCCATAAACTACAGTCCGTCAGCAATGGATTGAACAGAGACAATTGCTTTCTGAGCCACTACACACATTTCAAAAGTATCTGACCTCATCCTCAGGAGGGGCATCCTACACTCATAAAGCCACTACTCATGGGTTCTCCTCATGCCAACCAGGTCTGCAGGAGCCAACATTCTTTTTTAGCTTTCTTCCATTGAACTCCTGCCCTCCTGTCTGTCCCTAACTTCCACGCCACCACAAACATCTGAAGAAGTAGACTGAAGCTCATGCTGACAACTTCTTTTTTTTTCCAGTTAGTCTTAAAGGTGCTGCAGAATCTATCTACAATTAATACTAAATAGAAGTTTATACATTCAGCTTTGTATGCACATTGGTTCTTGGCTCAACTTGGTTCTTGACAAAACATGGTCTTCTTTTCATGAAATTAACAGTAACCACTACTCCATTGTTGCACTTTCTGAAAGTGATGGCTTCATCTTCAGAAAATGGGCTAAAAAATTGGCCAGTTACTGAACAGAAGTATTATTATGCTAAGAGATTGACATCATGAAATGTACAATTTTTGTGTGAAATGGGACAAAGGCTACAGAAAACACACACACAAGCAATGCCTAATTTATGTCTATATAATTTATTCAAATCTTTGGGAGCACAGTTATTTTATTCCTTCACAAAACATGTGAAATGCAAAATTTAAGCAAGGACTTCAAAGGATTTCCATCCAGGATTTCAGCAGAATAAAACTGGCATTATCTGAATACTTAGCTCTTGAAGCCCTATAGCTTGTTTTTTGAAAAGTGTGAAGTATTTTTATAAGCATAGCACTGGCTATTATTTTAACTAGCTCTATTTTGATCAATTATTTCTAAATATGAATTAGTGTGTATTTTTGCACTCATAAGAATACTTGTACTCCAGAAAATTGTTTGACACAGAGAAATGTAGATTTTTGAAGATAACCATGCCACTAACTTTAATGCTAAGTAGGAAAAATAGACATTCCCTTTGGTACTTTTATAGTGTACACTTACAAGTGAACTTCCATTGGTTCAATATAAGTCTGCCATAAAGAGATTGTGGGGAAGCTTTGCAAAAACTTTGGGTTACTCTTAGCATATATACTATACTAAGAGCCTGATTCAGTAAGCTTCAAGTCTGAATGAAAATAGAATCCTTGATCTTACTCATTCAAAACAGTTTGTCCTTGATAATAAACGGACTCTACAGTACCTCAAGACTAAAGATTTTTTTTATAGCTGAGATCTTGCATCATCTTTGCATAATGCCATTCCATATTAGGGATGGGCCAAATACCCAAAGACTTGAGAAAATTAAAAGACAATTCTTTGAGTAACAATTCCTTGAGCTTCCTCTAAAGCTCTAGTCCATGGGCCCTGGCAAGAATCCTCAAACACAAAATACTGAATTGATGCAAACACTTTTTTTTTTACCCCACCCCCAGCCATGTTATTAAAATGTTTAATACTTCATGGTCTTGCTTTGCTGGTTTCATGTAGTTACAGTTACAGTAACTTCACACCACTTGATTTCATACACTTGGTTACAGTTTGTATTTTCCTTTTTCCTTTAATCACTTTTCTCTTGAGAACAGTATTTACTTTTTCCCAGGACCCACACACACAGTCCTTCTTTGGGGGTACTACCCTAAACCTATTTCCAAAACAGCCACCTAGGCTAACTATCCCTCAGTATATCTCACAACATCAACTCCCCCTAGGAGTTCTCCTGTTGTACTGAGTGCCTTACTCATGGACCTCAATTCTAACACTGCACCCCCAACTCCAACAGTGACCTAACTCTAACCCCCACCAACAGATTCCACTTGTCCTTTTATACACTCCCAGCTTGAATCCAATTGGCTGACACCTGCTTCATCTCTACTGGATGTTGCTAGGACTAGCCAAATTCTTCCTTCTCTCAACAGTCACATCCCATTGTGATGTGCATTGCAAAACTATTTGGATACCTGACAATGTGTCTGCATATTGTCTCCTTGTGAAATATGTGATGCAAAATGTGTTTATGAAACCTCACTGAATAAAGGAGCATATTAAATACACTGAAAATTAGTTATGAACTATCAAAGATTATACAAATGTATAGCTGAACCTCTGTAGACTTTATCCAACTATAGTAGACCCATTGAACCTGCTGTAAAACAGTGAGTCGACATGTAATTAAATCCCATTGATTCAGTGAGTCTACTCTACTTAGAACTAACAAGTGAAATGGTGCACTTGTAGACCTCTGCTCATGCAACCAGAAAAGTTCCTACTTGGTCCATAAGCTACCAGCAAAGGCCATGCTGAACAAAGGAAGGATCAGTGGGTGCTGGCAATTCAGGAACAGCCATAATAGTTTGGAAAGGTTACATTATAAGACCTCTACCACATCACCTATTCTGCCTCCCTCCTCCTTTTCTGCAACTGGCACCTGCCAGCCAGAGGTTTTTGAGACCCACATCCCTTTTGAATGTATGTACATTACTTTTAAAAGCTCTCCCTTTAAAATCTCTTTTTATTTTATATATAAAAATAAAATAAAAAAAAGCTCTCCCTGGAGTTCTGTTCAAAAGTAAAGACTTTGTACAGTTCCTTTTCAAACATGCTGTTTAATGCAGCACTGATGACCATAGCCTGGCTTGCACAGATTTCATGTAACTGAGCAATGCATTGGGAACACTGAAGTGTCACTTTACTGTATTAATACCATCAGAAGGAAGAGTTTATTGGCAACAAGTTTTGACTTTTGCGCATAACAAACAAGACTATTGCTGCCCCTCCCCTTCCTTGCCTCGAAGAAGGTGCAAAGCACCATCTGCTTAGGTCCTAAATTTCGTAAAGATGTTGGATAAGTTTATATAATTTTGAGGTTACTTCTTCAGAAGAAAATCATCTGAAATATAAAATGGCCTTACCTAATTCACAGTGAATTGTTGAAATGACATACAGAATAATTGAAGGTGAATCCTGGCCTTTTCATCAGTGCAGGATTTTAATCTGGTGGAAGAGTGAAGTCTTATCTCAGTTTTGAGCAGAAAATCAGAATATTTTTCCATGAGTGGACCTATGGACTGCACTCCTTAGAAACACTGGTTTGAGACCAGGAGTGGGGGCCAGAAATATGTACATTCACATGCATGGTGAGGAGGGGAAACTGGAGCAGCCATGGCTATGTGGCTGCACTAACTACAATTTATTGGACTGGGCTGAGTTGCAACTATGTACAGATAGTTCTCTCAAACTTGCCTAAGGGTGTGTAGGCAAGTGCATGGTCATGTAGAGTGGGGTAATCTGAAGGTAAACTGGATTTTTATGCCAGTGCAGATATGTCCTGGGGACTTTTAACTAATTCAAGAAAATCTGAAACAACTGTCACTTAATCAGTGAAACTGTCACTTAATCAGTGAAACTATCACTTAATCACTTAGGGGTGTCATATTGAGGATGGAGCAAGCTTGTTTTCTGCTGCTCCAGAGAACAGGACACAGAACAATGGATGCAAGCTACAGAAGAAGAGATTCTACCTCAACATTAGAAGGAACTTCCTGGCAGTAAGAGCTATCTGAAAGTGGAACACATTCTCTCAGAGAAGGTATCTCCTTCTTTGGAGGTCTTTAAACAGAGGCTGGATGGCCATCTGTCGGGGTATTTTGATTGTGAATTTCTGCATGGCAGGAGGTTGGACTGGATGGCCCTTGTGGTCTCTTCCATCTCTATAATTCTATGAGTCCATGATTCTATCCTCCCAAATCCTTAAGCCAAATTATTTGATGCTAATTAAAAAAAGTAATAATGGCTGGGGGGGGATTAAACTCACTCATTCTGTCTCATCCCATTGCCGTTCTTTTTTCCTTCTCTCCTCCTCCATTACCAACCTTGGTTATCCCCATGTGAGAAGGGATAAGAAATTATACACATTTTTAGAGAATAAGACTATTTTCTAAATACATGAACCTAAATCCTATTGGCAATACGAATTAAAGTGAACCTATTGAACCAATGGGATTCACATAAGTCTTGACTCCCCATTTAACAATTGGTTCAATATGTCTAATATATTTGGAACCAACAATAATATTCAGGCTTACATGTTGTCTCCAAAGTGAGAGGCAGTATGGCTCTGAATATCAGATGCAAAGGGAGTGAGGGAGGACTATTGTCTACATGTCCAACTTGTGGGATTCCAAAAAACATGTGTTTGTACCATGGGATAGAATGCTGGACTAGATAGTAATACATATTTTCTCATGCCCTTTTTATTTAAAAAAATGGCAAAGCATCATAATTACATATGTCTGTAGTTCATGCATACTTCAGCCCTTCATGCATCCAGGTATTGAACTGCCTTTTCAATAGGCCAGTCACAGCTGATGAATATGTCTGGAGTTGATCAATACAGTGAGATAAATTCAGAATAACTTAACTTAGGAGCTTTAGAATGCTTCTTTAAAGTATCATTTTCCTGGATTTCTATCAAAAAGCTTGTGGAAAGAAAGACAGTTTTCTTTATTTCAGAGCTGCAGTTTTTTAAAAAATCACTTCAATAATCTTCCTCTTAAAACTAGTTTCTATCAAAGAAACCATTTTCCACTCCAACTAGCACATACATGTCAATGCCTGCGTCATCACTGCATTCCTTTAAACTTTGAAAGGCAAACCTTTCATGTGCTCTTCATTAAAAAAGATCAAAGCAGTTATCTTTCCATTAAAGTCATTTTACATAATCTTTAATAGATGCTTTATAGCATTTTATTTTATTTTTCAATCCCTGAAGTCACATTTTAATACTGGACTATGGACTTTATCACACAGGGAAAATTGGGGGTTTAAAGAGTCATTATCCTGGGAAAGTTGCTTGATCAGAGTGAATATTTTCACACGACATCATAATTAAAGAGAACTTATGCCAGGAATAACCAGGAAATAATTAGCCACAAATCATTTATGGGGAAATTGTGTGAATGATTTGTTGCTGGTTATTCCCTGGTTATTCCTGGAATAAGTCCTCTTTAATTGCTGTATAGCCTTGGGATTTGTAGTTCTAATGGTACATTTGGTTCAGGCTGCAGTTTGTTCTCAGAATGCATGTGTTCAGTTTGAGAATGGATCAGTTAAAGTTCTCTGGTGTATGTGATGATACAGAGGAAGTGGGAGGAACATTTCAATGTCAAAGCAGGTCCCAGCACCTGGAGTTGATAAGTAATAAGCTGAAAGGGGATAGGATGCCTTATCCCCCCCCCTCCTCTTGATGCAGATCAGGAGACACAGGATGACATCATCCTATGTTAAGTAATACTATATAAGAGACTAGCCAACAAGGATCGGGGCCCTGAAGACCAGCATATGCAGCTGCAGGTACTCTGTGTGTGTATATCTTCTCTCACAGGCATGCATAAGTGTGTGTATGTATGGTGGGGGTGTATTCTGAAATTGGCAGAGACACCATGTATCTGCTTTCCCTCATCATGACAGGTTAAGCTAGAGTGTGTGAGAGCATACACTTGTCTTGCTTACTTCTTTTCTTTCCTTTGCCTTTGCCCTTATTTGTTGAGATACTTATTTGTTGGGAACTCGCAGGTGAAATGATGAGTATATGCTTTATTTCCTTTCTGAATAAACAGCCCTTCCAGACAGGAACCTTTGCAGACTGTCAGAAATAGTGCAAATTGAGTCCACTTTAACTGCTCTGACTCAGTGTCAGGGAATCATGGGAACTGTAGTTTATTGTGGTACCAGAGCTCTCTGACAGAGAAGGCTCAATGTCTCAGAAAAAACTACAATTCCCATGATTCCCTAGCACTCAGCCAGGACAGTTTAGAGGGGGTTGCAGACTGCCAGAAATAGTGTGAATTCAGTCCACTTTTAGGGTTAGGGTTAGAGTTAGGGAACCATGGGAACTGTATTTTATTGTGGCACCAGAGTTGTCTGACAGAGAAGGCTCAATGTCTCAGGAAAATAACAGTTCCCATGATTCCCTAGCACTAACCCTAACCCTAAAAGTGGACTGAATTCACACTATTTCTGGCAGTCTGCAACCCCCCTAAGTGACCTCAATTTGCATTATTTCTAGCAGTCTGCAAAGGCCCTGACTGATTGATTTCTCAGCCTCTTCTCCAAACCATTAGGTTTAACAACTGGCTGTTGAGCTTGGTTGTGATCAATACAATTGTGGTATGTGTGAAAATCTTCACCACGATGGTGCAACTTTCCCAAGATAATGACTCTTTAAACCCCTGATTTCCCCCCCATGTGATAAACTTGTATGGTCAGTTAATGGCAATGAAGAGATTTCACCTCCAGAGTTTCTATCTTTGGAGATTATCACACCACAAAATAAAGCAACTGATCCCTGATGGGATACATTCATATTTTGGATTGCTACCAGATATTATCATACTCAAATTGCCACTGCTGCCATCAGATGACTGCAATCCAGCTGCAACCTGGGTCCCAGCCGTGCTTAGCTGGCTGATTTTCCAAAACAGAAGCTTCCTGTTTTGGAAAATTGGCCAGTTAAGCATTGCTGGGACCTGGGCTGCAGCTGGATTACAGTCACCCAGATGCAGTGGTGGTGAATTGAGTATGATAATATCTGGTAGCAATCTGAAATGTGATTGTGTTCCATCAGGGATCAGTTGCCTTATTTTGTAGTGTAATACTCTCCTTTGTTTTGTTCTGATGGTATCTGCATCAAAACGTGCACTCACACACAAGCATGTGTGCACACATTTGATTAGGGTGCATGTGTGCACACTCACACATTTTATTAGGGGGACCTTCACATGCCCATCCTCCAATGTAATTTATGTCATACTATCCGTCTTCAATCCTAGGAAGGGGAGGAGCAGCCAGATGCCGGGTGCCCCAACCCCTTCCTGAGGATGTCATCAGAGTGCCCATTGTTGCACACAACGGGCGCTCCGAGGACTTCCTTCCGGCTCAGCGTCCAGACACGCTGAGCCAGAAGAGGTGCAAAAGAGCTGCATGGCGGCTCTTCGGGCGCCCCTTTCGTGGCTTGTGGAAGGAGCGCTATTTTAGTGCTCCTTTCCCAGGCAGCGAAAGAGACGATTGGTGCCAAAACATGGGGCAGCCTCGGCCCCAATCCGCCACTTTCCAGGGTGGCCCATGGCCCCCCGTCTGCATCCCCTGTATGTGATCAATGCTCATCAGCACTCTACATCACACACGCTGCAGCGGAAGAGACGCCGAAGGTGCACCCAAGGCCTCTTATGGCACACCTTCAGCATCTTGCAGAAGGAGCGCTATTTTAGCGCTCCTTCCAGGGCCTCAGAAGCTGCGGGTTGGGGCCAAGGAGTGCGGCTACCTCGGCCTCAATCCACAGCTTCCCGAGGCGGCCATGGCCGCCCGTCTGCTTAGGCCCTAAGATACTAAAGTTGTGGAAGTGTAGTGTTTGCTGAATATATTCAATCTATATATTCATCATGGGGGCTTGATCCAGGATGACACAGCTATTCAGTCTGATAACACTTTACCTTAATATGAAATTCCATTCTGTTCTCATATGGTTGTTACAAAATTGTTAATAGGTTATAAGATCATACTCAATTTTCCTTTATCACTGTTTATACTGTTGCTAGGCAGAGAATTTAAGACAAAACTGTCTGGAATATATATCTTGTATATTTAAGGCTGTAGTGAAACTGAAGGATAGAATATAATTCTTCCAAATAAATAATAAATATGAAATAAATGATTAAGGCCTTACTGCAAATAGAATGGATCTGACAAAATAAAAACAGTGGGCTTTTTTAAAAAATGTTTTTTTTTTAACTATAGCATAAACAGATAATACCAGTTAATGTTTACTGCTTATTTTTCTAAATGAGCTTCACAGCAGTAATTCAAAAAGTCTCTGGCTGCCACTGGAATGCATAGTGTAATTCACAAGGCTGTCATTTTTAATTGGTTCATCCAGGCTACGAAGACACATAGTGACTGGTGGAGAAAAGAAGCCAAAATAATTCATCAGAGCCAGTTCTGTTGCAGAAAAAACATATTTCGAAGGAATAGTTTAATTTCCTGTGGTTACTGTCTTTACAAGGTGTTGGTTATCACCTTTAAAGTCCTAAATGGTTTGGGTCCAAGTTATCTCAGGGACCGCCTCCTTCCATATAATCCTCCCCACGCTCTCTGGTCCTCTGGGAGG
>CM034708.1:40011522-40025945 GCA_020142125.1 Phrynosoma platyrhinos
CATCCTCTGTTCTGTTATCTGTTGGAGTTCCCCAGGGCTCTGTTTTGGCTCTCCTTCTGTTTTCCCTTTACACATTGTCTCTAGGAAAACTCATCAGTTCTTTTGGCTTCTTCTATCATCTGTATGCTGATGACATTCAGCCGTATCTTTCCACCCCTGACCTTTCTTCAGATCTTGAACAGCAAGTTTCATTTTGTCTTACAGCTGTCTCTCAGTGGATGCACCATCGGCACTTGAAGCTCAATATGATCAAAATGAAGCTTCTTGTTTTTCTATGAAAGCCTACTGTTCAATACTCTTTTTTCTGTTTCTGTTGACGATATTTCTATTCAACCTATCCAGGAAGCCTACAGTCTTGGTTTTATTTGTGATTCTTCTCTGCTATGTATCCCCCAGATTCAGGCCACAGCCAAGGCATTTAGATTTTTTTTTTTTTGTATAATATTGCTGAAATCCAACCATTTCTCTCAGCCTCTACTGCCAAGATTTTGGTCCATGCCTTAGTGGTCTCACGACTAGATTATTGTAACCTTCTCCTGGCAGAGCTCCTTCTTTCTCACCACTGTCCTTTAATTTCGGTCCACCATTCTGCTGTATGCATTATTACATCTGCTCACCATTTTGACCATATTTCTTCTTTATTGTCATCCCTCCACTGGCTCACCCTCCCTTTCCGTATTCAGTATAAGCTTTTGTTGTTGACTTTTAAAGCCCTGAATGGGTTGGCCCCTTCTCATTTATCAGAGCTTTCCCCTTACTGTCCCACCCATGCCCTTTGCTCTGGTAATCAAGGTCTGCTGTCTCAGCCTAGAATTCTTAGTACTCCATCCCGGATCCATCCCTTTTCACTTGCGGCCCCTCATTCCTGGAACCTCCTTCCCCCACAAGCATAGGGCATCACTTTTTTTGACCAGTTTCAAAGCTTAGTTAAAGACTATACTGTTCAGGGAAGCATTCGCAGGCATTGTATGAACTGCATGTACAGTATTGTGTAAATCTACAGCGCTATATAAATAAACTGTAATAATAATAATAATAATAACAATAACTACCAAATTGTCCATCTTCTTAACATTGTGACAGCAGCTTGTTACAAAACAATTGTGTTTTATATATATCAAATTGTGGTGATATAGCATTCTCCAAATACTATTGATACTAGTTCAGAGACAGGAAAAGCTCCCCTCCAATTCCAACTGCCACGGCCCTGGCCTCAGAGCAAGAGCAGAACAGCTGGACTTGATCTCCTTCCCACTGCCATTCTCTTCTCCTTTTGTATCATGTATTTTTAGATTGTAAACCTGATGACAGAGAACTGTTTAATTAATAATTTGTAGTCATTCTGAAGAGTAGGGTAGGGTATAAATACAACAACAACAACAACAACAACAACACAAAATTCCCATTTATGCAATGGGTGGAACTGATAGTTGGATTTAGGCCAATAAGCTTTTTCTAACCATGTAAATAGCACCACAGTCACAAATGGCATGTTCAGGAAACTGAGCAAAGTGGCATTTGGTATAAATAAACCAGGAAGAAATCAAAGATATTGATGAACTCCTGCTGTTGTTATCCTTCACCATAGGTCAACCAGACTAGGGTTGGTAGAATTTGGTATTCCACAGTGTCAGGAGAACTACAGGTTCCCAAACCATGAAGTAGAGTATGAAAGGAGAAAGGGTTGCTGCTGCTGTTGTTGTTGTTGTTGATGATGATGATGATGTGTGCCTACAAGTTGTTTCCAACTTATGGTAATAATAATAATATAATAAATTTTTATTTGTAGCCCGCCCCTCTGCAAAGCAATCGGGGCAGGGAACAGCAGCATTTAAAACAGGACAAAGTTAAAACATACCCTCTCCCCACAGTCCCATCCTCCCCCCCCGCCCCATCCCCTTAAAATAAGATTAAACCATGAACTGATTAAAATACAATATTAATTAAATTAATAAATTAAATAACAAAAAATAACAAAATTTACAAAAATAACAAAAATGGTGACTCTAAGATGAACCTATCATAGGGTTTTCTTGTCAAGATTTGTTCAGAGTGTGTGCATAGGGCTTTTTCCTGCACTTCTGAAAACATGGTGGGGAAGTGACCTTACATATTACATTCCTACAATAATTGCTTAACTTTATCAGCACAAAATACAAATGAAATTCAGCTTTCATTAGTTTTCACTAAGCCCAGCAGTTTGAGTATGAGTGCCCACTGAGTGCCCACTGTGCTTTAATACAGAAGTTTCTTTTGATGATGAGCACTGTATTAAGCTGCTTGACATACAATAGTGGCTCAGGATAATGTATTAGAAATAATGTATGGAAATTGGATTTTGTTTGAAATTAATGTGAGTCCACTATGGATACACCCTCTATTCTTTGATTTAGTTTGGATAATGATTGCAGTAGCAGATGGTAGGAACTTTCAAGTTAATTGGACTCAGTAGGAAGAATAGAATGGCTTTGACTTTGTGATTGACATTACTTTGCTCTCTACTAACTATTAAATGCAGCATAAAATGAATGATTCAATGGAAAGCAGTAATTTCTGATGGTATGAGCAACATAAAACAAAGTTGTTAAACTATTATTCATGTTTAAGTTAGGATGGCTTATTTGTGACTTTAATAATATCTATAGCAACTCAATAAATTCCAATGAACTTCCAGAGATTAGGTGGCTTTTAGTGGCACTAAGCTTATAGTGTCTTTCCCCACAGGGATGACAGTTTTTCAACCAAACTGAGGTATTTTCTAATTCAGAAGCCTCTCTAAGCCTGATTGCCCTGGGGCTGCAATGAACACACACCATGGCCCCAAGGGTGCCTCCTCCCACATCCCCAAATAGGAATGAAAAAGACTTGCTCCTTCTGGGGCTGGTTTTGGGCCATCTTATGCAGTCTTAGTGTGGCCCTGGGGTGGCTTTAGGGTGCTCTGGGGGTATGCATCATGTAAACGCCATGTCCCTGGAGCAGCCGGAAGCCACCCCTGTCCACCCATCTGTTTCAGGCCTTAGTAATAGGTAGGCCTATCTCCAGAATTATGTGTCCTAGCTTTCTGGGAATTTCCTTCAGAAGAACAAACAAGGTCACACCCAGCATATTATGTGCTACCCTGAGACATAAGTGTCTGGGGCTTACTGATAGAAAAAAAAATGTGAATGGCTTGTTCATATAAAAGAAGTTCTTTATATTCACCCAGTTTTTTTTAATGAACCGGATTTCATTCTACTTATGTTTGACAGGATTATTGTTTTTATTTTGCTTATTTACTGAGAGCAGGGGCACTGAAGGGTGTGATATTCAATTTCTAAGTAAATTAAAAGATCAATAAAGTGATGTCAAACCACCCAGAGGCAATGGTCAGGTTTCTTACTATAAATATATATATTTTTTTAAAAAAACACCTTTGCCAGGTGGGTACAGCTCTTTTAATGGCACAGGGTTTCTGTACATGGGCAGCAAAGCATAGCTCTGAGTTAAGGCAGTAAACTCCTTTTCTAAATGAAGAGTACACTGTATAGATTTATGGGTACTGCTGCATGATATAATCTGGGTTCATGGCCAGGGACACCCCTATCATTAATCAGGGTACAGAACCATGGCAGCTAGAAGATGCTGGGGGTAGCAGTGACAACCCCTCTCCCACTCCTATCTTGGAGGACACATCCATGGGACCACAAAGTTTGTACAGTTTGAACACAATTTGTATATTGGACTGATGTACACAGGTCTGGTGGAGGATGCTATCTAATTATTAACACTGCTGAAATAAAAGTCAACAGCTAGACCATTGATTTCTATATTCAGAAAGGAGGGGTGGCATCATTCACTTTTTGGGTCAGGGAAACAACTTGAGCATGCTTCTCTACAGGGCTTTTAGTTTTGTACAGGAAGCAACTCCAATACCTTAATTCTGGATTTTTTTAAAAAAAGATATATCAATGTTTATATTCACCATATCTAGGGAAAAAAATCTAATTCAAGAGAGAAGCATGGTGAATGTCTTCTTCAAAACTGTAGTCATAAAAAATCCTGCTGGTAATATTTATCAATACATAATGCATAATGTGTTAAGAAGACCATTCTGAAGGAATCCAGTTACTCAATCTGAGAACCTTATTATTATAGCCCCTCTTTTATCCAGAACAACCTTATTTTTTATTGTTTTCCATTTTTGTTCATATGATTATTAAAAGCTGTCCTAATTTAATAAAAAAGAAATTTAATTCTGATTCAAGTCTCCTTCTGTTTGTCGATTGCAGAGTTTGAACTCAAAATACAGTTTAAATAATTTCAGCCATAATAAGACATTATGTTAAATACTTTCCTTAATGAAGTAGTAATATGAAAGATATGCAAGACATGAATGAACACATTGCTGTTTGTACACAGCAATTAGCTTTAATTTCAATGGAACTTTATTCTCTGGAATGATGGACAGGGTGTCATTTCAACATATTCAAATCCATTTGATCTTAGAGCTTTCTTCTGTTGTAATAAATTAGACTTCAAATTGTTTAATTTCAGCTGAGTAATTTAGTAAGTAGTGAAAATATTTTAATATATCTATATCAGGTGCAAACAAATTGCTTCCCAAAGGCTACATGTGGTATCCAACAGCTGATTTTGGGGCCCTGACCCCAGATTCCCTTGGACCACATTTTTTAAAAAAAACAAAAACTTACCAGGCATAGTAACTCACTTTTTAATTTGGTCTTGCAAAAAATCAAAAAATAATTCTGGTCTCTTCTGCTTTGTTTTTTTCCCCCCACACTTTTTGACATTTTCAGCAGTGTATGCAAAGAATATTTGACAAATAATTAGCCGGTGATGTAAACCTTTACAAATTTCTTTCTCACAAACAAGAACAAATAATTTTAACATTTTTCTCCTCACTATGTAAAAACTGCAGTTTTCAAGGACTATTTAAAGACTGGAACTTACTCACTGCAAAACTGACATTTCTGACAAAAAAAACATTTTCTATGCAAACAAAACAAGTTTTCTGTTGAATTAATATAATAATAATAATAATAATAATAATAATAATAATGTATTAATATCACATTAATATTAATTAATCAGGACAGGATACAGATCCCTAGCAACATAATCTTGCCTATGGAGAAATATAATCAATTAATGACTTGGACACAATTTTTACAAGTTTTTATTTCTGTGAGGGAAATTTGTTTTCTCTGTAGGAAATGCTGTTTTCTGCACAAAAGATTTATATTTTTCAAGGTAAATAAATCTGGATCTGAATAAATACTTATCCTCCAATATTCATATAATCAGAATTGATAATTATGAAACCCATTTTTGTCAAAAATATTAGAATATTCAAATAATCTTTCCATCCCTACCCTTATCCCCTTGAAGGGACTCACCTCATTTTAGACCTTATTGCTCACAAAACAGCTCCAACATGGCTTAAAGTAAGATCCCTCAGAATAGTTGTACAGGTGTCCACTTGGAGGGAAGGTGATCAACAGGCCTTGTGGTTATGACATTGCCACAAGTAAAAGTGGCTATGACATTGCAGCATACCTTATAATAAAACATGAAGTGCAATGATGTTAGAAATAGCATAATGAAATTAATGGTAGATAACATGAGAATGGTATGACAAACAAGAAACAAATCCATATAAAATATTCAGAAGGAAATGTTAAAATAGGCAAACATAATTAAGAACCACTAAATGCTCAAGATAATAGAATGAGATTGCCTGGTCAGAATTATTCATCTCACTTCACCCCATCAATTAGTATTTCCATTTTAAAAAATCATTACCAAATCCAACCAAACACAAATTTAGAAATAAAACCATTAAAATAATAACAAGAAAAATCATTAATATCTTCATAGTAATAAATAAACTATAAAACAGTTTAAAACACCAAAGGAGAAGTATCTTCACACCATTCCAAAAAGCACTGAGAAAAGGAATTGATGGTAAACACTCTGAAGGAAGTGAATTCCACACTCTAGGAGCAATATCGGAAAAAGTCCTCTCCTGAAAACCCATAAAGCCAGACTTCATAGACTGATATTCTCAAGAAAGACTCTTCTGAAGATCTTAACACAGAAACCAGCAGGCAGAGTTTTAAACTCAAAAGGAGGGGCATCTGGGAAAGAGTTTCTGAAAATTTGAGCCAACAAGGAGGTTCATATAAGAACAGGTGTTTCAATACATTTAGGGATTCAAGGGCCAAGACTTTGAATTGAACCAATTGAACTGAAACCAGAAAAAAACTGGGAGCAAACGGTATATCTCATTGAAATGAGTAAACACCTGTGCAGACCAGCCACAAGGCCCAGCCTGGGGGTGAAGTCGGGGTGGGGCAATCTCATGTCGCCCACCCTAACTCCGTCCTGATGCCACTGGCACTCTGTGCACCCCACTGCATGGTGTACATCATCAGAGCACTCCGTTGGCACAGCATGTAGACATGCTGCATCAAAGGGGCACAAAACAGCTGCTGTGGCAGTGCTAAGGGCCGCTTTTTTGCCATTCAAAGAAGGAGTGACATTTGCCATCTTTTTTTGGAGTGGCAAAAAAGCCATATCAGAGCCATGGTGAATGGCTGCTGTGGCCCAGATCTGGCACTCCCAGGGGCAGTACAGAGCCACCCCTTAGGGGTCATCTGTACGGCCCCTAAGACTTAAGTTCATTATGCTTAGATTGTTTCACTGGATGAAATTGGACGTAAATGTGGCTTCTGTAGCCTCATTCATGCATCCCTTCTATTTTTTTTAAATCCTCTCATGATGTCTGTGCTGTGTCTGTACTATATATTTTAAACAACTGTTTAACCTAGAATGGGCTCTTTTTCATTAGTTTAGTATTCCTATTGATTAGCAATTCAAAAAATTCTTTAATCTCATTTTCCTGTCCCACAAATACAGAACTTTATTGAAATGGCTAGTATTCCCAACCATGAAGAGACAGAAGATCCATATCACAATGAAAGCTTTCAGTTGTTGTGAATAATTTGTCACTACTTTTAATGAAGTTAGAAGCAATTTCAGAAATAAACCACAAGCCTTAATATGTCTGATAACCCAATAAGGCATTCTACTGTGATTGGATGACATATCCACTAGATGATATTAACTTTTTGAACCAGAATTCTAATCAGAGCCATGATTTACCTGAGATGGTAGTTCTATGTTATATACCTGATTTGTATTTTGCTTCCAGTCAACTTTATCCAATAAGCTGTTATGGCTTAATTTACAATCAAAAGCTAATTCTTGCCCTGTGGTTGACCCTGATCACTAATTCCTATTATGTCCTTATTGGATTTTTCTCATTGTAGAACAGGGAGCAAATCAAAGGTGCATCAACTTGTTTATGTCTTCACAAGGAACATAGACTTGAATGTTTTGCTCCAATAATCCAAGGGCAATAATGCAGGATATATTTGTATGATATCCTCTTAAATTCTTGGTTTGTCAATTTATTAAGCTTAAAGCATGTGGCTGGGTAGGTCAGTGGGGGTGCAAAGCAGGCAACCCAAACAAACAAACAAACAAACAAACAAAAAAAGGCCTGTAAATCTTCCATTTCCACTACCTGGTTTGAGTATGATTCTGGCTATGTGTGGATCTGAATCACTAAAATATTTTGAGAACAGTGGATTTAAAATAGCATGAATACTCTTACTAATCCATTTTTTTCTTAGGAATATACATTATATATTATTTCCTGATATTTACCCAAGCAATACAGTTTTGTTTTGGGGAAAAATGTCAGTGTGGCATGCTTTGTATAGGTCTTTCTGGCCTATCAGTTCAAGCTTGGGCAGACACAAAACTCTTCTTTTCAGAACAGGAATTGCTGGCAGTGTTGTCCAGGCAGAGAAGAAACAATATACCTGACTTGTCCCTTGGTGTCAACACATGGTAAACAGCAGCAGCTGGAAGAACATATCCCCACAGATGAAGTAAGAAGCTGCAGACAAGTCATGGGGGGGGAGCAGCTGTGGAGCGCTCTCCTTAAATATCACCTGGAATCTGGACATTGACTGCTCCCTATAGAGCGTTTTATTTTACCTTTGATTGGAAATAGAGTATTTTTGAATTCCCAAGAAAAGGTACTTTATCTCCTAATGGACATAGATAAATATGTGACCTGGCGTGTAGCCCTATTTGCCCTTGCTGCCAAAAAGACCAGGAAGAAATATATAGCAGAGATAGCGGTTCCTTGTAATGGGGATGACTTTAGTTAAAAGTGTTTAGCCCTTAATCTCAATGTATTTATGTTACATATTTCATATGCAATTGTTTAAATTTATTGTATATTGGTTTTATGGAAATTTTATGTGTATTGTTTTATCGTTTTGGTCTTTGCAATGGCCATTGGCCAAAAGCAATAAAGATTGATTGATTGATTGACTGCTCCCTATATAAGGACTTACAACCACTAGATAACTTGTGAAGTACAAGTGAGCTTGGCCAGAAGAAGTGTGTTATCAGATTTTTGACCCCAGACAGGTTGTTTATCATATACCTTATCTTGTCCTGGCCTTAGCCTGTCTCTCCAGAGTAGTTGAGAGAAACCAGGCCAGGAGGGATATTGTTATCCACAGTTTTGTCTTCCTTTCTAGTTTTACTCCAAAGTCTAAACTAACTAACCCTCTTTTCAGCAGTCATAGGCAATCATTAATGGTTCATACATTCAACATATTGATCAAATACAAATTGCTACTTCAAAACAATGCTGAGTCAGAAAAGTGGGGAGAAAATCAAGGGTGAGGCAAAATAAGTAATCTTTCAACACTGTGTAAAATCATTGAATTTCTGACTCAAATGTGAATAATAGTTCCCTTCCAGGAGCCACAGACACTTTGCAAAAATAATTCATTGTATTGTGCCACACATATATACATTGGAACCTAAAAACACTCTTCTGAGTAGCTAAGAAATATATCTGAAAACTTAATTTCTAAGGATGCACACCAATATAGATAACTTGATCATTGAGCCCATGAGGGCATCATGTGCATACAGACAGAGAGACACACAGCATTTCAATTATATCTCTAATACCTTTGCTTATATTTCTGCTCAGAGACAACCTACTCTGTGACTTCACAGCAGAACAATCTACACATCAAAAAAGCTTCTTAAAACTGAGCTTTAGTTTTCTTTACAATGGGGAACAAATTGAACAAACAAAGCTACACAAAGTTTTATTTTATTTTGAAAGGCAGTGAGTATATGAGAATCATAGTGATAAAAGCAAGACAAAGCACATACACACTATGGACCTTATCACACGGGGCCAAAAGCAGCAAGAATTCACTAAGAATCAGGTGCTATAGCGCTATACATTCCCGTGTGATTACACGACGTCGCTCAGAATCCGCTAAGAATCAGGTGCTATAGCGCTATAGTTTTCCGTGTGATTACACGACGTCGCTCAGAATCCGCTAAGAATCAGGCGCTATAGCGCTATAGTTTTCCGTGTGATTACACGACGTTGCTCAGAATCCAGCAAGAAACCGCTCGGAATGCAACATCATTCGCATTCTTTTGAATGTTGGTTTCAGCGGGCATTGCAATAGCACGAGCTTATCCATAGCGCTATTATAGCGCTAGCACCATATTTATACTAGCGCTATAGTACTGCAATGATGCTCATATCGCTTTCTTGCCACTTTTGAGAGCAGCATGGGATAAGGTCCTATGTATAAGCTACCCATTTATGTTCCTATATGGTATATGAAAAAATATATCCTTAGATGATCAAATGGCTAAACCGTTTATGGCTCCTCCATTTGATTCCCTGTCCTGCATTCATAACTCATCCCTACCCTCATTTTTTATTCTTACATAGTTTGGTCAAAAGCTCTCTGAAACACTGCTTTCAGTCTTTTTTTTTCTTTTTATCCCAGAGACTAGAATTTCAGCCCTATCCAATAAAAGTACACACTACTGATAAAATAAATGAGATTAGGGCTTAATTGATACTTTTAAAATTCAGGGCAGAGACAGTTTTAAAATGCAGTTGATTACAAGGCTAAATAAATTGGCTCATTAGGCACTTCAGACAGGAAGGCTGATCCAATTCCTGTCCTTTGGCACTAAAGAAATGGAATGAAAGGCTGTTATTTCAGAAGGCTTTTTCCAGTTCTTCATGTTAGTGCTCTAACTGCTACAAATGAACTAGTTTCCCAGCAGGACTCTTTTCAAAACTGAAAAAAGAAACAATTAATTCATCCACAGCCTGCAAAGCAAAAAACCTAGATAATATACTAGGGGGAGGGGGACGAGGAGGCCTTTTCAATATGTCTTATGAAGGTTTAAGAGTGGACTGTATAGTTAAGAATTGAGTTTGAGAATTGTCTAGTTGTATGAATCATCATCAATAGCATTCATAGGTAACTGATAAGCTGCTTTCCTTTAATATAATATTCCCATGACAGCTTGCAATGTATAAGATAATAGTAATGGGAAGTATGTAACAAAATATAAACATATCAGCAGTACTTTTACAAGAATGAAAAGTCAGCATTGGTTTATAGAGTGGTAGTAACTCTGGTTAGCATTAGAGCTGTGAATCAGATTTAATGCCAAACCACAGTTTGCATCCATGATTAAAAGTTGAACAGAAAACTATGGTTTGGGTTATTAGGGCTAACATCAACATTGGTACACATCTACAAATATTTCTCAAATTACAGGGATGGATTTATTGCAGAAAATGGGTAGATTCACTTAGGGCCTCTGCAGATGGTGCAAAGTGCCATCTTGAAGGCAGGGAAGGGGAGGGGTAGCCACATGCCAGCTGCCTCAACCCGTCCCCGAGGTCTTCCGGCATCCTTTCCACGGCTTGAGAAAGGAGTGCCATGGCCACCCATCTGTATCTCCCCCTTACTCTTGTTACTAATGAATACATAAAATTGAGTTGTACAAGCTAACTGAACCATATGCTGCCTTAAAATAACCACTCTATGAGAACATTTAAGAAACTCAACTTCTGTACACCCATATGAGGAAATAAAAGTGCTACTTCATCAGGCATTAGTATTTAATTAGTATTTCCATAAAGTTCTTTGGTAATCTAAGGAATATAAATCTTAAAGACAATCCCTTAGGGGTAAGAAAGTGTACTGTTTCCACAAGGAGTGACATGTTAATTGCTTAAAGACATTCTGTTGTTCCAATGAGTAAAATAACCTAATAACTAATTGAAACTCTATTCAAATAAAAGTCATTAGCCAAGTAGTATCATATCAAAATAAATTAACTCCATTTTCTATCCTGAATTATCTAGCTGTTGTGCTTTGATCACAGCTGAACTGGATCATTAACTAATTAAAAGTGAAGCCAATTTGTAATTGTAAGATCTTATGTAAAGAGAGTGCTTTTTATTTGTTTTTGTCCCCCCTACTTCACAAATACAGTTCAATAAGAAGTCTTAGGGCCTCTGCAGAGCAGCCCAAGGGCTTGCCTGGAGACAGAGATGGGGTGGGGCAACCACACGCTGGCTGCCCCAACCCCACACTGATGCCGTCCTGATGCCATGCACCATTATGCATGGTGCATGGCATCAGGATGGCCTTACAGCACAGCATTCAAACACACTGAGCCAGAAAGGGTGCTGAAGAGCTGCACGCTGGCTCTTAGGGCAGCCTTTTGCCACCCCTGAAAGGAGCAGCAAAAGGGAGGATTGGGGCTGTGGCGTGCGGTTGCTGTAGCCCTGATTTGCGGCTAGCAGGGGCGGCCCAGAGCCACCTGTCTGCATAGCCCTGTAGTTGAAAGATTCTCTCCCAATAAAGTGTATTTGTTGTTCTGTGACTTCAAGTCGGACTAAGGTGTTTCTATCATGGGGTTTTCTTGGAAAGAATTGATCAGATGAGGTTTGCTATTGCTTTCCCCTGAGGCTGAGAGAGTGAGACTCACCCAAAGTTAGGTGGGTAGTGGGTTACACGGCCAAGCTGGAATTTGAATCCTGGTCTCCAGTGTCACGGTGTAATACCCAAACCACTATGCCATGCTGGCACTCAGTAAACTGTATAGCCATGTGCTATAGCCAATGAACAATATCAGAGGTTTTTGCATTTTTAATAACTTTTTGTTTTTGCATTTTAGAACTTTTGGTGTGAAAAATAATATTGTTTTTATTTATTTGCTTTTTATTTTAAAAACAATTCAGGAAAAATAATTTGGCAAAAAGCTGTTTTATAGTTTTTTTAAAAAAAAAAAAAGAGAGAGAGAAGAAATCCCACCACTTACTGTGCATTAAATAAGAAGGGAACCCATTAAAGTGTTCTGTGAAGATGAAAGTAACTTGTGGATAAAAAGAAGAATTCATCTGGTCCATTATCCTCTTTTCTACAGTGTGAAACCAGATCAAAATTCTACAAGCAATAGCCATGCCTGCTGTTGTTTTTCAACAGCAGGCATTTAGTGAAAAATGGAGATTCTGTTTATTGACCCCTGTTCTAGCATTTACACAAGGATGTGAGTAGTTGGAAGAAACTAGATGCACCTGCAAGCCTCATTTCCAAAATCCTTGTCTGTTTGAATTTCTCTTTCTCAGAGTTCTCAGAAAAAGAAAAGGGTGCTCGACCTAAGGAAAATGGAGTAGAGGACACAATAGGACAGGGGTAGGCAACCTTTCCCCTTTAAGGGCCGAGGGACTTCAGCTCCCAGAAGCCTCAGCCATGTTGGCCAATAGTCCCATGTTGGTCAATAGCTCCTGGGATTCTGGGAGCTGAAGTCCCTCAGCCCTTAAAGGGGAAAGGTTGCCTACCCCTGCAATTGGAGAATGCTGCACAGAATAAGTAAAGATGAAGTACAGGAATACCTGGCTAATCTAAATGGATTTAAGTCTCCAGGACCAGATGAGCTACATCCAAGAGTATTAGAACTGGAAAATGTAATCACAGAGCCATTGGCAATAATTTTTGAGAACTCCTGGAGAACAGGAGTAGTCCCAGCAGACTGGAGGAGGGCAAACATTGTCCTCATCTTCAGAAAGGAGAAAAAGGAGGATCCCAACAATTATCATCCAGTTAGTCTGACATCAATACCAGGAAAGATTCTAGAGCAGATCATTCAACAGAGAGCCTGTGAACATTTAGAAAGCAATGCCATTATGGCTAAATTTCCTTTGGATACAATTACTCCTGTTAAGTAACTTGTACTGTTTTAAAATGTTGTAACCCGCCCCGATTGCTTTGCAGAGGGGCGGGCTATAAATAAAATTTATTATTATTATTATTATAAATGGCTTGGGTCCAGGCTACCTCAGGGACCACCTCTTCCCATATAATCCTCCCCGTGCTCTCCAATCCTCTGGGAGGAACTTCCTGCAGCCCCCAAAAGCTAGGCTTGCGGCGACCTCCCAGAGGGCTTTTTCTGTTGTTGCCCCCAAACTCTGGAACGACCTGCCGGACGAGATCCATCAGTTAACATCATTAGATAGCTTCAAGAAAGCTGTCAAGACAGATCTCTTCTGGCAGCCCTTTCCAGACTAATTATCCTGGCTAGGACTTGTGACTCCTGCATCCCTATCGTGGCCCCATCATGTTGATAGATGGGGAATGCAGTAGAGACTGACCAGGGTACTGTAACCTCTTTAAGTATGTTATTAGTTCTATATTGTTTATGTTTTTATTTTATGTTTATTGTAACTTTTATTCATACATTATTTAATGATGTTTTAAGAGGATGGGTTGGTTTGGTTGAAATAATGTGGGGTTTTTTACTGTAAGCCGCTTGGATTGTTGTCATTAAGCGGGATACAAATTATTATTATTATTATTATTATTACAAAAATTCAACATGGGTTTCTGAGAAAGAAGTCATGCCAGACTAATCTGATTTCCTTTTTTGATAAAATTACCAGCTTGGTAGACAAAGAGAATACTGTATATGTAGCATATCTTGATTTCAGTAAGGCCTTTGGCAAGGTCCTCTATGATATTCTTGCAGATAAACTGGTAAAATGTGGGCTAGCCAATGTGACGGTTAGATGGGGTTGTAATTGGTTGACTGGCCAAACCCAAAGGGTGCTCAACAATGGCTCCTCTTCATCCTGGAGAAAAGTGACTAGTGGGGTGCCAGAGGGTACACTCATATGGGTACATTCTTGAAAATGTCCAGTGGTATTCAACATCTTTATCAATGACTTGGATGAAGGAATAGAAGACATGTTTATCAAATTTGCAGATGACACCAAATTAGGATGAGTAACTAATGCCCCAGAGGACAGAATCAATATTCAAGAAGACCTTAATAGATTAGAAAGCTGGCCCAAAGCTAACAAAATGACTTTCAACACAGAGAAATGTAAGGTACTGCACTTAGGGCAGAAAAATGAAATGCACAGATGGGGGATACCTGGCTTAACAAGACTACATGTGAAAGGGATCAAGGAGTCCTAGTAGACCACAAGT
>CM034708.1:40057525-40069331 GCA_020142125.1 Phrynosoma platyrhinos
GGGGAAATAAAGGACTTAATGCCAGACATATATGAAGTTTACATAACTCTGGATTCAACCTTCTTTTTATTGAATATGACAGAGGTGTTAGAAAAAGAATTTGAAAGGAAAAATAGATGAGCATTACTGTATATGGTGACAACAGCTAGAATTTTATTTGCTAGAAAGTGGAAACAGTCAACAGTACCTTCTAATAGAGAATGGAAAGATAAACATGGGAAGCTGTGGAATCAAATATTTTAACAGATTTATTGAATGACAAAGAAGAGGAAGTGAATAAGGATTGGATAAGATTTAAGGAATATTGGAACAGCAAAGGATAGGAATGGAAATTAGATATAAGAAATTATATTTGAAAGATGATGATATGGGAAGAATAATATAATAAAGAAATAATTTACTATTTGATAATGGTTTAGAATATATAATTTTTGGATTATTAATATACATAATATACATACAATAAATAAGTAGATAATTTTAATATACATAATATACATACAATAAATAAATAGAGAATTTTATGTTGCTCAGGGGACCATTTAAGTTTATCATTTGGAAGTCAGTGAAGATTACTATCAATTATAGAATATAGATGATTTTTAATGTATTACATGTTGTATAAATTGTGAATAGGTAGATTAGTTTGTAAGTTTTATATGTATGTATGTGTATGCGTATATAATGTGTACATGTATTTTTTGTTAATAAATTTTTTAAAAATAAGATAATAAAGGGACAATTGCATTCAAATGAATAAAAACAAAGGTAACAACATATTTTCAGTAGTGCTGATGATAAAACATTTAATGTTATTAGTGTGAAAGCTTTTCTGTGTTTAGAGATGGATAGATTCATCATGTAATTTAGCACAATGGTTCTGCACAACCCCAATAACTTGCAGACCGACTTCAATGATTTTGGTATTATATATCTTTTATTCAATGGATTATGGCTGTTTTAGCTTTGGTGTACTCCATGGACCAGAGGGCATCAGCCTGAAGTCCCACCTATTGTAATTTTGTTGTCAGTGACTTTTTCCATTTAGATTGAAAAGTATCTGTCAAAATTAGTGGTGTGAGTCTGACAGGGAGAAAAGTCTATTTTAGCAAAAAAAAAAAAAAAAAAAAAAAGTTCACTGTAAGCATAAAAATTCATGCCTCTAAACAAATTTGGCCAGTCTCCAACTGTAATATTACATTTGGGACACAAGAAGGAATTCCTGTAATTGCTCTTAAGAATTTTGTCTGTGCAATTTCAAAAGGTGAGTACTTATCAATTGTACATATCTGACAGCCATACAACATTTGAGAAATTACTTTCCTAACAAAAACTTGGATAGCTGCAGGAATGTATTGTCCACCTTTAGTGTAAAAGAAAGAGAGGAGTGCTTCATTACTTCTCTGGGCATTTGCAATGGCATGCTTCATTTGCAAATTTCATGAACCTGTTGACTGAAAAATTATACCTAAATATTTATAGGGGGCAACTTGTTCTATTTGATGTCCATCAACCTGCCATTTGTGCTTGATCTTTTTTAAAAATGAATATCAAGACCTTTGTTTTGGTGTAATTTATTGTCAGCAGTTCATCTTTGCAGTAAAAGGCTAGAGCACTTAGAAGGTGTCTCAGGCCTATTCTTGACTGCAATAGGAGCACTAGGTCATCTGCATACAGGAGCACAGACAACAGTCTGTCTGCTATTGGGGGGGGGGTGAATTTATCAGTTGCAAATGGCGAACTAAAGAGTTCATGTAGAAGTTGAACAGAGTGTGGGCTAAGATAAAGCCCTGTATTACTCCTACATTAGTTGATATTTGTCTTGTTAAATGCCCAGCAGGACTACATCGGACTTTCAGAAAAAGTATTTTTGTACAGCTTCTTCATGAGCATCACCAATATCTTGTCAATATTAGTGGATTCAATTTTTTTCCAAAGCTTTTCCTGGGAGAGTGAATCGAAAGCTTGCTTAAAATCAATAAATGCTGCATGGAGACCTTCTGTTATTGGTGCATACTTTTCAGAAATATATTGCAGAATAAGTCTTTGATCAACTGTACTTTGACCCATTCTGAACCCGGCTTGCTCATCTGCAAGAATATTCCCTTGGTCTAACCAATCTAAGGTTTTTTTAAGCAGGTATGAAGAATTTTAATTTGTTATTAAAATATGTTTCCCAGCTGATAGGGGAGATGAAATAATCTACATTTGGTGTTGTTTTTGGCCAGGCATTTGAAACCACTTGCCAAAAAGTTATAGAGTCTTTCTTTCTTGATGCATTTATTAAGATTTCCCATGTAGCTCTTATATCCTGATTCTTTTGAGTTTTGATTAGATTTTTATAGTTCTTTTTTTAACGTGAACCATTCAGGGTGTAATGTGAGCAGATTTTGTTCTCTGTATTGTTGGTAGTGGTTTGTTAGGGATTTTTTCATGACAACACATTCATGGTCAAACCAACACTTAGATAGTTCTTGAAATAGGGTGAAAACTGATGCAGGTGAAGCAGTGGTTATTAGTTCTTCCTGTTGGTGAAAACTGCTTACAGAATGTAGTAATGCTGTTGTTGTTTTTTTGTTTTGTTTTTTTGGTTTAATTTGTTTGACCATTTTATTCTTGTAAATCTTTTTCAGGAGTCTAGAGGTTTAACATCTATGTACATTCTGTAAAGATGTTCTGAGTAGGAATTTTGAGTTTTAATACTAGATGTAGATGGTCACTCTCTAGACAATTGCTCACATGGCAGCTGGATATAATATTTAGTAAGCTGTATGAGGCTATAAAATAATCTATTATTGAGGCCCCTGTTCCAAATAAGAAAGTATATTCATCAAGTCTGTCACTTTCAACACTATCATTTAAGATAAATCAAGTTTACCAATTGCATCAAAAAGAGGCCAGCACAGTTACATGCCTTATCTTTTGACTGCCTCACTGGTATAGAGTGGGCAGTGTCTTGTTCTGGAACATTTTGTTGGAAGCGACAGTACAGTGTTTTATTTGTTTGGCCTATTCTGACATTAAGGTTTCCTGCTATAAGAATATAAGCTTTCAGGTATAGTGCTGTTAGATCAGAGATATATTCTTCTAATTTTATCCAGTTGTTGTTGGTGCCCTGATGGGGGAAGATATACATTTATTATCAGTAAGCTGAGTAATCTGAAGCTGATAACCAAGGCTGTTGCTAAACAAAGTAAAGAGGTTAGTCTAACAATGTTGGCCCTAATACTGGTTGAAATTAGAATGGTTAGGCCTTTTTTTGTGTGCAACCCTGCAGTGGCTGAGTTCTGCATTTAGAGAGTATGCAGAGAACCCATTAAAGCCAAATTCTCTTGACCAGGTCTTCTGTAGTAATATAATGTCCTGGTTGGATATAAAATCCAGAAAATTAGGGTCTTCTACTTTGCAGTGCCAGCCAGCTACATTCCATGACAGGAGCGTCAAGGGTCATTTTTTTAAATGTAACTTTTTGCAGACTTTTTTTTTTTTTTTTGGTCATGTTTGAAAGAATGGGGATTGCAGACTCATACATGACTCCTGAGGATATTGTATCACTATTCAGTTTGTTGAATTTTATTTTGCATTATGTGGTTTACTGTTTGAGAAAATTGCCCTTTTATATTATTTATCTGTTTTAAGGTAATCTGATCATTGAGGTGTACTGGAGGGGGCTTTTAAGAAATTTCTACTGGGTCTTCTATGTACTTAATGACTTTAAGATCAAAATTTGGTCTACTACCATTTGAAATTACCTTTGGTTTAGTTGGCTGGAAGGCAGAGATGGTTGTCACACTGGAGATCCCAGTTCATTTTCCCCTAGAAATCTCATTCCAAGCCACGTGAGGGGCATCTTTTCTCTTAAGTCATCTATTGATGGTAAGTTGGTTTCAGTGCTTTTAATCTGAATCCCATTTAATGGGGAGATAAATTCTGCATTAACTGCTAAATTTATGTCACATTGATGTTCTTCCCATTTTGGGTCTTCCACATATTCAGAAAGTATAGAAGTATTTATGATATCGTGTTCCTTTGGATTTTGGAATCTTATTTTTATTAGAGTGAAGATTTATTAAATGATATTTTAGAAGTTCTAATCTTCACATTGTTTCATGTTCATTGCTATACAGAGCACAGAAGGAACTTATTAACATTTTTTTTCCCTTGTCAAATGGCGTTTTCTCAATTGTATATGGCTTGCTTAATCTGAAGTCCTTTGTATCATCAGGATGAATAGTCTAGATGTTTCAAACTCAATTGAGGTGGGATGCAGACGGGCGGCCATGGGCCACCCTGGGAAGTGGCAGATTGGGGCCGAGGCTGCCCCATGCCTTGTCCCCAATCCTTCCTTTTGCCACCTGGAAAAGGATGGCTAAAGTAGCACTCCTTCCACAAGCCACAAAAGGGGCACCCGAAGAGCCACCATGTGTTTTTTCTTTGCCTCCTCCAGCTCAGTGTGTCCAGACACTGAGCCGGAAGGAATTCATTGGAGTGCCCATCATGTGGAAGGGTGGGTGCTCCGATGACATCCCCAGGAAGGGGATGGGCAAAGCTCCGTCTGCAAAGCCCCTAAGTTTTGTGGCTGGACATTATCATTGGGTATTTTGCTTTTCTGGTTTGATTTACAACCAATAACTATTTCTTGTGGAGGACCTACATTTTGAAAGAATCTTAGAACTGGGATTCCATATTTTATTAAAGTGTTCTTACAGGCCAGGATTGTGTTGACTGTATCCTGCTCAGTGAAAGTAATCATTGCACACACATGGATACAGTTGTAAAAAATGTATTGAACCTGTATTATATCCATTATGGAGAACTTGTAGGAGATTATTGTATTCCATATAGTTAGTAGATGCTGTTTACATTCATATTGTTTTAGGAAGCCCTTAGGTTTGGGATAGTTATTCATCACCAATTTCTGATGGTTTAGTATCAACTTCCATTTTCCATTGTTAGCAGTATTGATGGTCTTCTCAGAAGAAGTTTTTCTGTTTGAAGAGAGGGCATCCTAAGGATCTTGTATAATGGAATGTTCTTATCTGATTTGGAAGTATACTTCAGTCAGCTTTAATTCCCAATATAGATGTATATTCTTTTCCAGTTTGTTTCTTAGATGTTACTTTCATATTGATGGTCTCTATGCAATTTTGTTGCATAGTATTAGAAATTATTTACTGGAACTTGCATTCTTTAGATTGTGCCCCAAATTATTTGTTAATACTGTTGAAAGGTTATTGCTTGCAAGTAAGAAGAATTTTATATTTTCAATCTCCTTCATCAGTAGATATAAATAATTTCTAATACCTCTATACTGAAAGATTAATGAACCACAAATTAGCTTTCATAAAGGAAGAGGCAATGAGAAAAGGAATTTAAGTCCCAGGGATAATGGGGAGGGGTAGTATTTTATATGTCTCTACCCATGTTGCTCAGCTAGGGCTAGTCTGGATCTGGGAAAACAAACTACTGGACCAAAGCTGATTAAAGAGGCTGGAGGCTTTATGGGCCCATGCTATGCAGCCACTATTGTTAAACGGGCTGATAGAGAGGTCCAAGTATTAAAAGGCTGTTATCCACATTACCTCCTGCTACTGCTACCACTGCTTCTCCTCTACCTCTGGCAGGGACTCTGGGGAAGGGCTGAGAAGACATTTTATAGCCCCATAAACCCACAGGTGCTTTGGGAGCTGCCTCTGCTGCTATTGTTGCTGCTGGGCTTCCTCTGCTGCTGCCAAGGACTCTGGGGAAGGGCTGAGAGAGTGTTTTATAGCTCCAGAAGCCCACAGCTGCCTTTGGAGCTGCCTCTGCTGCTATTGTTGCTGCTGGGCTTCCTCTGCTGCTGCCAGGGACTCTGGGGAAGGGCTGAGAGAGTGTTTTATAGCTCCAGAAGCTCACAGGTTCTGCACTGTTATTGTTGCTGCTGGGCTTCCTTCTAATAAGGATGAGCATTTAGCTGAGAATATGATATCCATATCACTCTAGAAATGTGTCTCCTGCTACCTCCCCCAATGCCCCTCTAAAAGACCTGAAGTCTTAAGCACTAGCTGACTGCATGTAGAAAGTGCATGTGCAAATGCAAATGCAGAGAACCAACAATCTGTTGCTGTGATCTTCTGGGGGCTGCAGAGACTGCCAAAAAAAGAACAAATGAATGAATGAATGAATATGTATATGTGTGTGTGTGTGTGTGTGTATTTGTGTGTGTGTGGAAATCAAGCTTTTAAAAAAATATATAATTATATGGGAGTGGTGAGTATGAGCAACCACTGGAAGATCCATTGTATTGAGGAGGTGTAGTGGCTTGTCACTGTTGCTCCTCCATGTCACCAGAATGGGGCCTTCTTCACTCCTCTGAGCAAGAGCTTGCTTTGATTTTGTACAGTCATGTATTTTGTATATTTGCCAACCTAAGTATTTCTAACAGATTATATGCAGCTGGGACTGCTTAGGGTGGAACCTTAAACACTGGTACAGAAATAACAGCTTGCTTAATGACCTTGGAGTGGTGCTAGGCTCATGGCTTGCACCTGTGGAGATAACCACCTACTTGAGGTTCTTGGAGAGGTATGATCTCAATCATGTGGTCTATCTCATGTGTAAAAAATAGCAATAGCAAGTACATTTCTATACTGCTTATCAGTGCACTTAAGCACTCCATAAGCGTTTTACAATGTATAAGCTAATTGCCCCCAACAAGCTGGATCCTCATGTTAGCGACCCATGGAAGGATGCAAGGCTGACGGAACCCTGGACCTCTGCCTGGGATCAAACTTACAACCCTGTGGCAGTGAATGGCTGCAGTACCAACATTTAACAACTGTGTCACCAGGGTTCCTTCAAGACTGCCAAGTCATTATGAGACAGTCAAGTAAAATCTATAAAAACATCTAAAATATGGACATAAGGTTGGAGCTTCAGCATGGATCTTAAGGCCTGAGGTGCTGTGTCTTTTGGTGGTTACAGAGGACACCCCCCTCCCCCCCTATCACTTTGGGGCTCCCAGTAGCTGAACAGTTTGCTTAGTATGATTTAAGCGTATTCTTCTGTATAGGTTACTGATTGTGTAATAAATTCTAAGGCTTTGCAAATACCACAAGTATTTTGTATTGCTTATGAACCCCAGAAAAGAACCTCCTTGCCTTTAGCAAAACATGATCTTCTTCTTCTTAAAAGGCTTACAGGAGACTCAATTCACACACATACACACACTTTTTGGATTCAGAGTGCTCAAGGATCATAAAACAACCCTGCAGTTGACATAATGGCCTCTTTTACTAGAATGTACTGATTTATACCTTGATATTCTATTTTAGCAATCTGATGGGGAAATTGATGTTTTGCTTTTTCTTTAGGCTAATTAAAAGAAATTCTGAAAATAAGTATATGTCTCACTTTATGTTCAAAGAGGGAGGGAAGTATACACTGGGGCTTTACAGACTGCTCTGATAGAGTGGCATCTCGCTGCCCCTTTCAGCACTGGATTGGGTCCACAAAAACCACACACTGTGGCATGATTCGGCAGTTTGCTGCTCTAAAAAGAAGCAGGAAAATGCCAGTCCTTTTCAGAATGGCAAAAGGGTACTTTTGCCACTGCAGCAGCACTTTTTGGTGTTCCTTTCAGTGTTTGGTGTATAAATTTTGCACCAAAGGAGCAGTGTGACACTGCCCAACATGTGGTCAGGCGTGTGGTGTGATGCTGGCATTGGGGCATCATTGGGGCATGTGGCATATTTTTTAAAAAAGTAAATATCAGCTTGATTAAGATCGGGGTAGACTCCTGGCTTGTTTTCATGTTTCAAAGGTTATCAGGAGTCAAATAAAATAGGGGGGAAATGCAATTCCCCCATCCTCTCCTTGTGAGAGGCATTTGTGTACATTTTGCCCAGGTTATCAGGAGTCAAATAAAATAGGGGGGAAATGCAATTCCCCCATCCTCTCCTTGTGAGAGGCATTTGTGTACATTTTGCCCCCCACAGGCCATCAAGCTATAGAAATGTCTTTTTAAAAACAGAAAATTGCTAGTAACTCAATTCCTGTCCACTTTCTGTTGTAAAAATGGCTTCTTCTGTTGAGACAGTGTCCCAGGGAAAATGTTCAATGTGGTTTGATACAGAAGTGACCAGACATAAAAGGGTCACAAACAGCCATGAAGACTAAGCACTTTCCATCAGGTGCTGAGTTGAGGAAGTGACATCGGCTGATGGTCACCAGGTGCTGTGAAGCACAGAAATGGCTGCAAAACTGCTAAGTCACTCTGGATGAGTGACAGGTGTCAGAAGAAAGAGGCAGGACCAAAAGGCCACATGGAGCCCTGGGTATATAAGGGAGTTGCCTCAGGATATGTGTAGTTGTGGATGTTGTGGTTGTTGATGGTGGTGGAGTTGTTTCTGTGTTGGTGGATTGTTGTGTGTATATCCTTGTACATAGAGGAACCAAGATTAAAAGCCTCATCTGAGTTGGTACTCTTGTGACAGACTGTGGGGATGAATTTTGTCTGTAAGCTTGGGAAATTGGTTAAATTAGAAGGGCATCTGCCATAACATCACCAACCCAGCCACCCCGCAGGAAGACGGTTTGGTGGAGAGAAAAAATGGGGTGCTAAAGTAGATCAAGGGTTGCATGCTGCTTGATGCAGGGGCCTCAGAAGGTCTTTGGGGGGAGGCAATTCTGACTGACTGCCACATCAACAACTGGGTGTGGAACTCTGCAGTCAACCAAACACACTACTTTATGCTGTATGGGAGGCCACTAACCTCAAGTATCTAAGGGTGTTTGGGCAGCATGCCAATGTTTTGGTTCCCCCGACTTTGATGAAGAAAGTTGACACCAAGTGGCACAGATTGATGTTTGTTGGGTACCAGGGGAACAGTTACAGGTTTTACCTGGGAAATGGCCACATCCTGTTGTCAAGGAGTGCAATTTTTGAGAAACACTCCGGGTGGAAAAAGATCCACAAAAATCAGGAAATGTTTGTCAGATTGGGACAACAGGGAGGCGGTACTGGAACTGGAGGAGTGGAAACACAAGAGGCTACATCAGAAAGCCAGCCTAGCACCTCCAGCAAACCCACAGGTACACAGACCTCACCCATCACTACACAAAAGTTTGAGACACCATCATCCACAGATATAGGGGTACAGTCGAGTAGGGACAGTGAGGATGAGAAGGGATGAACCAAGGTAATCATACCCAGGAGAACTCAGAAAATCAGGACACCACATAATTTGTGGTACCGAATACCAGGGTATGTACTGTAACAGCTGATGAGCCAGAAGGCTACCAGGAGCTTCTCACCGATCCTAGGGAGGAACAGGAAAAGTGGTTTGAGGCCATGGATACTAAGTTCTCATCTCTAGTGAATAAGGAGGTGTTCGAAGTGATGGATAGGCCAGAAGACCGGAAGGTCATAGGTTGCAAGTAGGTATTCAAAAGGAAAGAGATGCTTGATGGAACCCACAAGTATAAGGCCAGGTTAGTAGCCAAGGGATTCTCACAGCAATGGTTTGAGAGCTTTGACAAAACCTTCTCTCTAACTGCAAAGCCAGAAAGCCTCAAGTTAGTGTTTGCATTGGCTGTGAGAAAAGCTCAAGTGGTCAGACACTTTGACTTTGAGATGGCATACCCGAACACATGGCTGGATGAGGAGGTATACATGAAGCAAGTGCCTGGTTTTGATGATGCCAAGGAGGGCAAGGTTTACAGGCTGAGAAAGGCTCATAATGGGCTTAAATAGAGTGCACGCAGCTGGAACCTTTGATGAGCTGGTGAGGCTGGGATACAAGCACAGTGTAGTGGATACCTATGTTTACAAGAAAGGAGGGGTCACACTAATAATCTATGTTGATGACCTGTGTGTGGCTGCTCAGAATGAGTAGTAAGTGAAGGCTGTGCAAGAGGACCAGGCAAGGAAATTTATACTGAAGAACCTAGAAAGCCTCAAGGCCTACCTAGGGATTGAGGTAGAGAGAACAGGTGATGGCAAGATCCTGTTAAGCCAGACTAAAAAGATAGACAGGCTGGTGGAGAAGTGTGGCTTGGAGAATGCTAAGATAGTGAAGAGCCCCATGACACCAGGTTATACCAGCAGTGAGTCAGACAAGATCTTTGAGCACTGAGAGTTGTACAGGTCTGTGATAGGCAGTCTGATGTTTGTAGCCAACAACGCCTGGCCAGATATTTCCTTTGCTATGGGTGTTTTGAGTAGAAGGGTCAGCAGTCCAAAGGTGGAGGACTAGACAGTAGTGAAAAGATTGCTCAGGTACCTAAAGGGCAGCAATGAGAGGAAGCTTGTGCTGCAGGGTACTGAGGCACAGGTGGAATGATTTGTGGATAGCTCCTTTGCATCAGAAATGCATGATAGGAAGTCTGTGACAGGCTTACTTATTAAGTTTGCAGACAGTCCTGTGGTCTGGAGGAGTAGAAAGCAGAGCTGTGTGGCACTGAGTACCTCAAAAACAGAGCTTGCTGCACTGCCAGAGATGGCAGGGGAAGTGGAGTGGGTGAGGCAGCTGCTGATGGATTTAGGTGAAGAGTGTATAGGTCCAACAGTTGTGCATGAGGACTCACAGGCCTGCATTGTCATGCCAGAGGCTGAAAACCTCAGGAACAGAACAAAATACATAGGGGTTAAGTACCAGAATGTGAGAGATTTGGTCCAGAATGGTGTTCTGTGTCTGTCTTACATTAGTTTGGAGGACAGTGTGGCAGACATCCTCACAAAGGCCCTTAGATAGAGAGACATGAGCGAATGTCAGTACAGTTGGGCATGGCACCAGGAGTGAAAGCTGAAAGCCCGAGATCCTGAGTGGATGGAAGATCCTAGCCTGAGGACACAAGCAGAGCCATGAGAGATCTGGGCCAGAGTGTGGAAGCACTGGAGACGATAAATGCTTGAAGTAATGGACATGTTTCCTGGGGATGTGCATATCAATAGGGGTGCTGCTGGTGAAACCAGAATGATATTTTGGGTCTGGAAAGCATGGGTCAGGAAGACAGTGTGGCAGACGGGATACCAGAGCACAGGACACCAGTGGGAGGACATTGGAAGGTGTCAGGCTGGTGGGATATGGCAAAGGGAAACAGGTCAATAGGTACACACTCCACAAAAATAAGCCAAGCATTGTGCACACATTGAACATTTTGGAATGGATTGTTGACACAGTGTCCCAAGGAAAATGTTCAGTGTGGTTTGATACAGAAGTGACCAGGCATGAAAGGGTCACAAGCAGCCATGATGACTAAGCACTTTCCACCAGGTGCTGAATCAGGGGAAGTGACATTAGCTGATGGTCACCAGGTGCTGTAAAGCACAGAAAAGGCTGCAAAACTGCTAAATCACTCTGGATGAGTGACAAATGTCAAAAGAAAGAGGCCACATGGAGCCCTGGGTATATAAGGGAATTGCCTCAGGACACGTGTGTAACCATGCTAACATATTCTGGGTTGAAAATGACTGGGTAGTGGAATAAAATATGACAAAAATGTCCATGTCCTTAAAGGGTGTTTTAGGGCAAAATATTTACTTTCTTTATTGCAGAGGGGTGCTTCAAGGGATGTAGCCTTTCAAAGTCCCCAGGGACTTTAACGTAACTCCCTAACCTCAAATAATTGCCCATCTCTCATTAAGATTTAAAGAACTGGGCATTTAATTCTGAGTCACTCAGTGAACACATGATTTGTCAAGAAATTCTACTCTGATGTATTAATATTAGCTGACAGGAAGGATATCTTGAAAAAAGAAAAATGCTAGTAATCAAGAGAGAGAGAAAGAGAGAACTGTTATAAAAGTTTCCAAGAGTGAAAAGGG
>CM034708.1:40085090-40097083 GCA_020142125.1 Phrynosoma platyrhinos
ATTATTATTATTATTATTATTATTATTATTATTATTATTAATTCCAATACCCATTTATTTATATTTTTAGCAGTCCACAGAATTGATAGAACTCTTCTCCAGCACCATATTTCAAATGAGTTAATTTTCTTCCTATCAGGTTTATTCACTTTCCAGCTTTCACAACTATATCTAGAAACTGGAGACATCATGACATGGACAATCCTAACTTTAGCATTAAGTGTGATATCTTGACTAGTTCCATCATAGCTGTCTTTCCAAATCCTAATCTTCTTTTAATTTTTTGACTGCAGTCTACAGTCTGATTAATGTTTAATCCAAGGTATGGGAAAACTTGAACTATTTTAATGTGTTCATCATCCACATTAAAATCATTACTTTTGTTTTTTTTTAACATTCAGCTGTAAACCTGCCTTTGCTTCCTTGACTTTCTTCCTTGATTTTCTTTCAGTAATTGTTCTAAGTCTACTATTTTCTGCTAGTCGTATGGTGCCATTTGCATATCTTAAATTGTTGATATTCCTTCTTCCAATTTTCTTTTCGCCTTCCTCCAAGTTTAATCCTGCTTTATGTAAGAGGCATTCAAAGTACAACATTACCAGGTATGTGATAAAATGCAGCCTTGCCTGACCCCCTTGCCAATTGAAAACCATTCCATCCCCCCCTCCCCATTTTGTCCTGATGGTAGCCTATTATCCTGAGTACAGATTATACTTCAGGACAATCGAATATTGTGGCACACCATTTATTTAAGAGTGATCCATAGTATTTCATGATCTACACAATCAAAGCTATATTATTATTGCTATAATCTATAAACATAGGCTCATTTTCTTTTGAAATTTTGTAGTGTGTGCCATTATCCAACATATGTTCACAAATTATTCATAGTACTTCTTCCTTTCCTGAATCCAGCTTGGATATCTGGCATTTCTTGCTCCACATATAGCAAAAGTCTTTGTTACAGAATTTTATTTGAATGGGAAATTAATGCAATAGTCCTGTGGTTATTATAATCCTTGGTATCCCTTTTCTTTGGGATTGGAATGTATATTTAGCATTTCCAATCTGTGGGCCATTGTTTTGTTTTCCATATTTGTTGACAGATTTTAATCAGAATTAGAGTAGACTGAAGCAGCACTATTGGTATGCCATCTATTCCTCATGATTTATTTGTCCAAAGTACTCTGAATGCAGCTTCCACTTCACATTCTAAAACTGGAGGTTTGTCTTCATATGGTTCTTCTTCGAATGAACTTTGAATGTCATTCTGTCACCTCTTTTATATACCTTGTTTCCATCACCTTGATATTTCTACTTGATCATGTAATGTGTTCCCCACTGGCCACAGAGCATTCCCACACTTGGTTTAAATTTGATTTCTCAGATCATGTGGAAGAGGTCTTGCTCTTCTATTCTTTGTTGTTGTCATCCTGTTTATCTGCCTTGGTCATTAATAGTAGTTCTTGTCCCTGTACACAAGTCATTGAACAGCTATATTCAGGGTTCTGACTATTTCTGTCACCTTTTACATTTGCTTCTTGTCTTTCCTTAACTGTTTGAAGAGTTTCACCTGTTATTCATTGAGATTTCCCTTTCTTTTTGCATTCCTCTCTGACAATATCAGTGGCTTCAGTCCAGAGTTCTTCTGGCTCATGATGAATTAGTCTTAATAGAGCAGATCTATTTTTTTAAAAAACAATATGATCTTTACATTCTATGGGGACTTTCCTCAGGTTTTATTTTGGCATGATGGTTGGTTTAGTGTTATTTAGTTTTCCTCTCATTTGTGATAATATCACTTCATGGTCTGTGCCACAGTCTGCTCCAAGTCTTGCTTTTGAAGAGAGAATGAAGCTTCTGCATCTGCTTCCAATGATGTAATCTATCTGTTTTCTATATTAGCCATCAGGTAATGTCCATGTATGTCCAGGTGACAACCACTTGGCTTGCTTAAAGAATGTGTTTGTGACAGACAAATTGTTAACCTTTCAAAATTCAATCAGTTGTTCTCCTACTTATTTCATGAGCCTAGGGCAAATTTCCCCACAATTTTGATACTGCTCTGTTTCCTGCTTTTTCATTCCAATTGCCTATAATTAACACAAAGTCCTGTTTGGCATATGATCAATTTCTTCCTGGAGTCCAGCATAAAATCCCTCAGTTTCTTCCTTTTCTCCCTCTGTAGCTGGAGCATAAACTTGGATTGTGGTTGTACAGATGGGTTTTTCCTCTATATTTGGTCAAATTTTGCTTTGTATCCTTTGAGTGATTTTGCTACATCTTTCCTTATTATTAATGCCATCCTCATTTCTTCTTAGATTTTTACTTCCTGAACAAATTACTGTGTAGTTCTCTGATTCAAAATGTCTCATTCCTGTCCATTAGCTAGCTCACCCAAAAGTACTGTGAAGTTTATATGTTCCATTTCTTGTTTTATGATGTCTACCTTTCCCTGGTTCATACCTCTTACATTCCATGTTCCTATAATATCTGTTGTGCAGCTTCATATTTTTCTTTCACTTCTGAGTACATTAACAGCTGAATGTACTTTCAACTTGAGTCCAGTTACATCTTTAGCCACACTGTTACTCATAGGTATCCTCTATTATTCCTCGGTAATTCATTTAGTGCCATATGACCTGTGAGTTATATCTTCTGACACTGTCTCTTGTTTCATTTTTTATTGTTTCATCGTAAGGTTTTAATGGTAACAAATATTCAAAAGAAGGTTTACTGTGCTTTCTTCTGTGCAGTATTAATGTTATCAGTGGTGACACTGCCCTTTTCTCTGACAAACCCTCTAGCAGTGTCATTCTCCACTACTGCTGCTGCCCGGTAGTTGTTTGGCGCATTTCAGCTGGCACCACAGCAAAAGGCTGTCTAGTATGAGATACCCTAATAGCAGTGCTTCTTCCATCAACATAGCCACATGTCTCATGGCAGCACCCAATCCCACTACCACAGAAAAGTAGTCCTGCCAGTGGGATATGTCTTGGGATAATTCTGGAAACCCCCCTCCAAAAAAAAATTGCATATCTTTCCAATGAAGAATATTTCTCAAAAAATGTGGCCAATGTACTGACATCCAGAGCACATTGTCATGCCCTGCCTGGAGGAGGTCTTGGAGGACAAGGAGGATGAGCCAGAACCTCCTCTGGGAACTAAGTCTGCATCTCCAGCAGAGCCTGTGGTCTCCCAAGAGGCTCTGCAGCCAAGCCTCCCAGCAGAAGAACCTTCAGACATGGAGGAGGATCAAGGGACAATACCAACCTTGAGTCAGCATCAAGCAAAAATGAAGGGCCTTTCAAGGAGACTTTATGAAAAACACCAGAGCAATCAGCCTCAGCTGAGCTCCTGCAGCTTGGTAATTTAAGCAGGTACAGAAGGTCTGCCTCAGTGCCAGAGATTATCTGAGCTTCCAAGTGAAAGCCTCTGTCCCTCCTTGTTGCTTGGCCTGAAACCTTGACTCTTGGACTGCTAACTGATCTTGAAATCTGGAATCCTAGATCTTCAGACTGCTTGACCATTCTCTAGCTGGACCTTTGAACTGGTAATACAGACCTTTGCTTTCTTATTTTGCATCAGCAAAAGACTTTTGTTTGCCTTCAGCCCTCACAAGAAGCTGCTATCAGCATTCTTTGCAGCTTTCCAGGACACACATGACATCTACTTTGCCAAATCATAGTTTTCTGGGGAGGAAATAGTATGAGACTTTTTTTTTTCATTCCAATGCATTACATTGTCTGAAACAAGGGGGGGGGGAACCTCCCTATGATAAAATTAATTGATTTGTTTGGATTTTTTTTCATGCCAGCCATTTATTTTTGTTTATCAGAAGAAGAAAAAATATGTGGGTGAAATGTAGGGACATTATTTACTACTGTACAGGTTATATGGTTGTACAATGACTTAATTCTACCTGTGTCCTGCAAATGCATCTAGAGAACAAAATGTCCCATTGTAGTACATGGATTTTTTTTTTTTAAATGTTCTTCCTGAGACTCTAGAATAAACTTGTATTTTTTTTAAATCCACTACACATATTGCATTTTAGAGGTGTTGCTTGGTTGGAGAGCGTAAAATAATGTTCCTGTCAAAGTTCTTCACTGCAGCTGATTATATGATGTACCACTCCTTTATGGCCAATATTTACATTTTGATGTTAAACATTCTATTTTTATAGAGGTCACTACTGTAAATAACTGTCATTAATGTTGAATTGGGGTAATGTTCTGCCTCTTGTTTCCAGAGGAAGGAATGTTAAACTAGTTCTATCAAACTTTCTGTCTTTATCTGGTTCTGTTATGTGTAACTAACTGGCTTATTTGGCTACATAACAAAGAGCTTGTTGACTACACAACCTAGAGATTGCTTCACACATGAGTGCTACTTTCCCCTTGCTATGGCTTATTTGGCTACATAACAAAGAGTGTGTTGGCTACATAACCCATGAGGTAGTTCACACATGGGTACTGCTTTTCCTCCTGATATTATGCAACATTTTCTAAGGCTGAGCTAGAATGACTTGCCAAAGGTCATGCAGTGGGTTTCCATAGTTGAGTAGGAATATTTATTTATTTTGGTGAAACTTCTAGGTTTCTTACTGTAAAACAACACTTAAGCAGCACAGAAAAATTGAATACCAAAAGACTTAAAATAATAGAACCATTCAAAAAGCATAGACAGTGTAAGCTCACAACAAAAACTAGAGAAAAACCTGACAGTACAGCTTCAAAAGATATCTGAAAAACATAAAAAGGTCTACCTCATGCATAGCAACAGGGAAAGCAAAATCTAAAGTGTAGGTGCTGGGATTAATTCCCCCCCCCCAAACAACAACAACAACAACAACAACACCATTGGATGTTGGTACATTCCTGTTGACCATGATAAAGTTCTTCCAAGATGACCTTAAGTTCCTTGCCTACCCATAAATGTGTATTATCTGGGCTCTCCATAAATGCCATCTCAAGCTATCAATTTTGAAATTATATCAACATTTTCCTCCTATTTGCAGTATTGCTGCTTATGGAAGTGGTTTAAATTACATCATTAGGAAGGACCTACGTTCTCATCTGGACCACACTGCAGTTTTAACCCAGTATAGTCATGTCTTATACCTGTACAAACCAAGAACAAAATCGACCCATACTCTAAAACTTACTGAATTTCTGAAGAGCGTCCAAGTATCTAAGGCCCAGTGTGCAAACTATACACATACAACATGTCACTGTGATTTGGCTAATTTCACTTCTCATTTTAAGGATGTTTCTGGGTATGGTTAAAATGGTGAATTACACAAGGGTGATTTTGCAAAAGCAGCTAACCAGCTGAAAAGTTGTCCTGGTAGCAATCAGATGCTATGATTGTATCTGGCCCTACTTTTGAGGAAACAAATCTTAAATTAGAAAATGCTAGATACATTGCAAGAGTCATCCTGTTCCCAACCCAGCTATTAATTGCACTGAATATAGGAAGACAATTTCCATAAATATCTTCCTAGGATATTGATGTTAATGTTCAAATGCCTCTCACAAATCTTCTTGTGAAGATTAAATTTCATATAACACAAGAAATGTTTTGAATCATTTCCAACCTAAAGTAAGTGTCACTATTTATGAAACCTAGCCACACAAACCACCACCAATAACCAAGCAACTATTACATTTTTTTGTAATGGACATTATCCCCTTGTGCCTAGAACTATTATTGTGAATCAAATGCTGCTATAAGCACTACCTCTACTATCCAATCCTCTGAAAAAACATACTGTATTTTCATATCTTCCATAATTTTTGCTTTTAAAAGCAAAGTAATTTGGAATCATAAAGTCTGCATTGCTTTAGGCTAATACAGGATTGTCAATTTTAAAGTGTTAAGTGTTGCTTGAGATGCGTTATTAAACTGACACCAATTCTATCAATAGGGGCTAAGCAGAGGGCGCAAAGCGCCGTCTTCAGAACAAGGAAGGGGAGGGGCAGCCACACGCTGGGTGCCCCAACCCCTTCCCCAAAACGTCCTTGGAGCAGCCGGCCCTCCGCATGGCCGGCGCTCTGAGGATGCCTTTCCGCTGAAGCGTCCGCACACACTGTAGCGGAAAAGATGCCGAAGGTGCGCTGGCAGCCTTTTGCAGAGCACCTTCAGCGATTTGTGGAAGGAGCACTATTTTAGCACTCCTTCCAGGGGCGGCGAAGCTGCGCTGCAGGGCCGAGGAATGGGGATGCCTCGGCCCCGATCTGCAGCTTCCTGGAGTGGCCCCGTGCTGCCCCTCTGCTTCCCCCCCTTAGAGAGTTTCAAATTACCATTAAACTCTAACCAAATGGCCTCACACCATTTTACTATAAATCAACTTGGTTTCATCAGAGTAAGCAAAAACTTAAAATTGAAAAAAAAAATAAGATAGAATTTTGTTATCTTGAGGTTAAAAAAATGAGACAAAACTTTCCATAAATGCAAAAACTATTTCTTCATTTTCAGTTATTAAAGGTTAGAACTAACACAATGTCTTTAAGCCCCCCCCCCCCACTAATTAGAATTCCAGATTAGTATGCTAAATGTTGGAGTATTGGGTAAAGTTTCTTTACTATCACAAGACCATACAAATCAAAATTTGATTATTTCTTCTTTTTAAAGACTCTTGTGCTCTGTTTGGATATACTGATCAGATGCCAAGGTTTAAGACCATAGTTAGGACAGGGATCCAAATAATTATTTGATTTATTAGAAGGTGTCTTCAAATGCAGTGGTGGATCAGCACATTGGTTGCTCTATTCCAATAATATCCTGCTTTATAACTGTAATTATCTGATCCATTTAGAGTTAATGACATTATGGTGTTTTTGTTGTTGTTGTTTTTTGGATAAAACTTCTCCCTTTTCATTGACGTGCTCACTAAGCAATATTAGAGACCCTTGGCTAAATCTTAGTGCTAACATAGCTAGAGTAAATTCATTAAATCAAAAGCATTTTTCTCCATGTTGACTCACCATTCAACAATTGAGTCAATCGATCTCGTTGTTGCTGGGGTTTCCTGGCAAAATTTGTTCAGGGGGTCTTTGCTTTTTCCTTTTTCTAAAGCTGAGCTAGACTCACTAGCCAAAGGTCATGCAGTGGGTTTCCATAGTAGAGTAGGGATTCATGCTCTGGTCTCCAAAATCATAGTACAATTCTCAAACAACTAACCATGTTGGATAGATTCTGAAGTGCCTATGGTTGCAATCTGCATGACTAAAGATGCAGCATTATGTGCACCTATTTGATAAAAATGTTCTGTATTTCCAGTGGATTTGATATTCCCTAGATGGTTGTTGCTATTTGTTGTTGTGTGTCTTCAATTTGACTCTAATTTATGCTGACCCTATCATAGGGATTTCTTGGCATGATTTATTTAGAAGAGATTTGTCATCATCTTCTTCCAAGGTTGAGAGAGTATGCTTTGCCTAAGGTCTTCCAGTGAATTTCCATGGCTGAATGGGATTTAGAACCCTGGTTTCCTAGAGTCCTAGACCACTCAAATAGCTTCATACTTAGTTTGGACAAGATACGTTGAGCCTGTCCCATAGAAACATGACTTTGAAATCTCCTATGCCAGCACTTTTCAGGTGTGCCAGGAACTGGCACTGTTTTGTGCCCATTGGCTACAATTGTTTATTTCTTTCGTGTAAACTTGCCAGGGACTGGCAGCTAATGGCTCAGAACATAACACTGGTTCTGGGACCATCAATGTGAATAGTACTGTCCTATACTATACAAAGAGACTAAACACACGTCACACGTTATAGGTGCAATGGGAATTCTAAAGAGACAGCCAGTGGACTGGGACCTTCCTATTCCAAGTTTTGACCTCCAACAAAGGTAAAACATTTTTTTCTTCTTGAATCTGGACTGGATTGGCGTGTTTTACCTCAACACCACCCAAAGTTTCCCTGATGCAAAAGCATGAAGGTTTCTTGAGAAATCCAATGTCCTGCACCTACAAAAGGGGCATGTAGCCTCAAAAAGGATGGAGACATGCTGGATTCCAAAGGGAGTATTAGTTGTTGTTGTTGTTGTTGTTGCAAAGGGATGTTAAATTTCCTGGACTTTGAGAATCTCCCAGTTGCCACATGGCCAGAAGTAGGAGGGGTATCAGCCTGCAAGATTTGCCCCTCCATACCATCTCAACTAAGAAGAGAAACATCAAAATGTAGGCCTATGAATAACATCTTCAATTTTTTTCCTCCTATTTGGTTTGTAACACCTTGCCTGATGAAGAAGCCAGTGAAGCTTTGAAAGTTTGCAACATGTATATTGTGCATTTTGTTTGGCCCAATAAAGGTATCACATTTGGGTAGATTTTTTTTTGTTGCTGGACATGTCATGGTGTGTCAACACCAGCATAAATACTCTAGACTTTGTACATATCTTGTATATACCTAAGCAACAAGTTGTATATATGCATTTCAGTGCTACATCTATACTTTAATGAAAAATTGCATATAGAATCCATTACCTGAAAGTTATTAAAGAAAACCATGTAGAATTGATATAGCTATTATGAATTACCCTTGAGGTGCTTGGTGTCCTTTCTTTATTATAGTGTGTCAATTTACCAAAAAAAAAACAAAAAAAACCCTTTCCTTCTCAGTTTACAAGCATGAACAAAAATATCTGACATGATGACCTTTCCATTGATATATTTTTGGAAAAGTTCTGATAAGTAAAATAATGGGTATAATCAGGTATAAAGGGTTCTTTCTGTGACTTCAAACAGACTTCATTCTAATACAGCACTGGTTTGCTTTCAAACAGGAGTTAGAGTGCTAACATATTGAAGTAACAGAGGTATAAAGAAATAGAATTTGACAGTGGTAAAAATTATTTCCATGTACAATAGTGAGATTAAATGTTAAGGAAAAGAAATTCTACTGGCTAGTAATTTTAGAAAATGGAATAAGTTTCCAGGAGTGGCAAGTCCACCTGCAAGGTCATTTCCCATTAAAACAGCAGCAAAGCACGGCTTTGGAAATAACTAGTTACAATGATTTAGCTTGCAATTAATTCCTTTTTCCATTGGTGATTGTAGGTAGGATGCAGATGGGTGGCTCTGGGCCGCCCTGGAAAGCAGCAGATCGGGGCCGCAGCTACCCCACACTGCAGCCCTGATCTTCCCTTTTGCCTCCCTGAAAAGAGTGGCAAAATGCTGCTCCTTTTACAGGTAGCAAACAGCTTCCCTAAAAGCTGGCACGTTGCTCTTCTTCACCCTTTCTGGTAAGCATGTTTGAACGTGGTGCCGGAAAAGCATCTTGATGCTGCGCACCATGCGTAAAGGCATACGGCGTCAGGATGCCACCAGCGTGGGTTTGGGTGACTGGTGTGTGGCTGACCTGCTCCATCTCTGTCTCCAGGCTGGCCCTTTGGGCCAGTCTTCAGAGGCCCATGGACAATCACATATTTTGAATACTGGCTCAGGCTGTGCCTCATGGTGTTGCCTCATGTTCTACTGTATTGCAGGATAAATAATAAAGGGGACAAGAGGATAGCCTGTTTTATACACAGGCGAATGGTTTGTAACATTCATATGTATTCTAAAAGTAACTTAAAATAACTATTACAATAAACTATTTCAGTTAGTTTTCAAATGTGAGAGAACTAGAGAGCTACTTTTAAAATTGCTCAGAAGTTACTATGATGATAGCTAACTACTTTTGGGTCAAGTAACTATAACACTAACTAATCCTTAAGGGCTATCACAGATAGGAGGAGGCACATCTTTTCTCTGGTGCTCCTGAGGATAGGACCAGGTCTAATGGTTTGAAGTACATGACAGTATATTTTGATTGAACATTTGAAGAGACCTCTTGACAATAGGAGCAATTTGGTAACGGAACTAATGGAGGTCTTCGAAAAGAGATTGGACAACTACCTGCTAGGGATGCTTTAGCTCAGGCCTGCACAACATGTGTCCTGTGGACAACTTGCAAACCACCAAAGAATTTTGAGTAGCCTGCGAGGACTTCAAGGCTTTCTCCCTGGAAAGAACTGGGTTGCAGAGGAGGAGCGAATGGGTGCCCTGCAAGTCTCCTCCACCACCTGGCTTTCTACCGTGAAAGAGCCAGGCTGCAAAGGAGGTGAACAGGTGCCCCACAAGGCTCCTCTGCCACCCAGTTTTCTCATGGAGAAAAGCTGGGCTGCAGAGGAGGAGGATGGACAAATGCTCACCCAGCAAGACTCCTGTGCCACATGGTTTTCCCCAGGGAAAGAGCAGGGCTGTGGAAGAGAAGAATGGGCCAACGTGCATCCCCTGAGCCTTCTCTGCAGTCTGGCTTTCTCCAGAGGAGAAGACCAGGCTGAAGAGGAGGAGGATGGGTGAACACATCCCCCCCCAGCCTCCTCTTTGGCCCGGCTTTCTCCAGAGAAGGCCAAGCTGCAGAGGAGAAGGAAGGGCAAACAGGCACCCCTCAAGACTCCACTGCCACTGGGCTTTCTCGCAGGAAAGAACTGGCCAGAGGTGGACAAGGACAGGCGAACGTTCACTCCCAAGGCTCCTCCAACTCTCGTCCTTCTCCTGAGGAGAGGGAAGGGCAGAGGAAGAGGAGGATGAAATGAATATTAATAATAATAAAAATAAATAACGATCGAAGTAGTTTATTCATTAATTATACCTTTAATTGGAAAGTGAGCTGCTAAAAACCTATCTGTGGCCTGAAGAATTTTAGCCTAATTTAATTTTGGCCCTATCTACTGCCAAATTGTGCAGGTTGCTTTAGCTGCACTGAGCAGGGGGTTGGACTCAATGGCCTATGAGACCCCTATGATTATATGACAGTCCTCCTCCTCCAAAAAATATTTCCAAATTCTGGTTAAGTACATCCCATAACTCAAACTGCATGCTATTGAATGAGCAGAAACCTATTTTTAATAGAGAGTTGGTGTGTATACAATAACTGGGCCACCTAGAGGTCCTACTTTACTTGCCAATAAGAGATTCTATCGATTGTGTAAAGCAAAAGCAAAGCAGCTTCATTTATATACTACTTCATACCACACTATGCAGTGTCTTAAGTCAGGGGTAGGCAACCTTTCCCCTTTAAGGGCAGAGGGACTTCAGGTCCCAGAATCCCAGGAGCTATTGGCCAACATGGGACTATTGGCCAACATGGCTGAGGCTTCTGGGAGCTGAAGTCCCTCGGCCCTTAAAGGGGAAAGGTTGCCTACCCCTGGACATATCAGCCCCCTCCCATTAGCTGTTCTTCATCTTAAAACTTACCCATTGATCAATTCAAAGCTGAGCCCAAACAGTTATTTGAAAAGCATTAATCCAGATACTTTTATTGACTCTAATCCTCCCTGTAGACCATTAGCACAGAGATAATTTGTTGCTGTTAACTGTCTTCGCGTCGATCTCAACCCATGGCAACTCTATGGATGAGCCATCTCTAGGAGTCCCTGACCTCTACTGCTCTGCCCAGCTCCTGCAAACTCATATTTATGATCTCTTTAATAAAGTTCACCCACCCATCTAGCATGTGGCCTTCCTCTCTTTCTTCTTCCCTCCACTTTCCTCCACTGGAAATGGAGAATTGAGGCCGTGGCTGCCAGACACCTTGCCCCTGATCCTCCCTTTCGCTGCCTGCAAAAGGAATGCTAAAATAGAGCTCCTTCCTCAACCCATGAAAGGTGAGCCACAAGAGGCATGGCATGCCTCTTTGGTGCCTCTTCCAGATCAGCGTGTCCGGACACTGAGTGGGAAGCACGTCATCGGAGCACCCGTCATGCGGACGGGCCATCGCTTCAATGATGTCCTCAGGAAGGGGATGGGGCTCCCAGAGTCCGGCTGCCCCTCCCCTTCCTGGGATTAAAGATGGTGTTTTTTGCCATCTGCACCCCCCCCCCCATTATTGTCTTTTCCAACGATTCATGCTTTCTCATGATGTGTCCAAAGTATGACAGTGTAAGTCTAGTCATCTTGGCTTCCAGGGATATTTCTAGGACCTTTTTTTTTTTTTTTT
>CM034708.1:40121453-40135224 GCA_020142125.1 Phrynosoma platyrhinos
CTGTCCAGGAAATCTTTAGTGGTCTTAAGCAATTTCAGCTTGCTTCCCTGACCTCACATCTAGCGGATTATGGCTGCCATCTCCCAAGGGTTAGGCTGCGGTCATAGGGAACTCCACATGGCTAATATATACAAGAAAAATGGAGGACGTCCACTAACAAATGGACAATCCTAACTGTAGAATTCAATAAGATATCTTTACACTATAGGAACTTGTGTAGTTCTTTCACAGCTGCCCCTCCCCCCATCCTAGTCTCATTTCTTGATTGCATCTCCCTTCTCATTAATGACTGAGCCAAGGTTTGGAAAATCTTGAACTATTTCAATGTCTTCATTGTCTGCTTTAAAATTATGTAAATCACCTGTGGCCATTATTTTTATTTTATTTTATTTTTAATGTCCAACTATAAACCAGCCTTTACACTTTTTTTCCTTAATCTTTTCAGTAATCATTCCATGTCTTTGTTATTTTCAGCAAGTGGTATGGTATCATCAGCATATCTTAGATAGTTGGAGTTCCTTTTTTTCCCATTTTCATGCCTCCTTCCTGTAAATCTAATCCTGCTTTACATGTGATATGTTCACTGTATAATATAAACAGATAGAGTGATAAAATGTACCCTTGTTTGTCCCCTCTTGTCAATTGGAAACTATTTTGTTTCTCTGTATTCTGTGCTGATGATAGTCACTTCAGGGGTTAAAACATCTAAATTCAGTTGATATTTTGATTGCTTACTATACTGAAAATGAAGTTATCATGGCTATGGAACTTAATGGTTACTTAGGAAAATTTAAAAATTCCTCCTGCTTCTCCACATCCATATAGACAGTTACTTAACTCTAACACTATACAAGTAAATGAACAACAAAATGGTTCCCTGCCCTAAGACTTACAATATAATTAAGACATAGCAAAAAAGGCAACATGGTATAGTGGTTTGATTGATGGATTATAATTCTGGAGACTATGGTTCAATTTCCACCTCAGCCATGAAACCCAGTGGGTGACCTTGGGCAAGTCAAATACTCTCAGTCTCAGGGCAATGACAAACCACTTATGAACTAATCATGTCAAGAAAACCCCATGATAGATTTTCCTTAGGATCTTCATAAGTTGGAAATGACTTGAAAGCACATAACAATAGCAGTAAAATGGCATCTCTCATATAAAATGGTGAACAACTAAAACAAGTGCCAGAAAGAGCCTGAGGATCTAAGAAATGGTGAGAGGCTATAGCAGGTAGGCCTACATGTCAGTGTAGCATTGGTGCATAGCAAAATTGTGGTTTGCTTTTTTTGGGATCCTCTGAATATTTTAGAGAGACAACATGGCATAGTGGTTTGAGTGTTTGACTCTGGAAACCAGGGCTCAATTCCCAGCTCAGCCACAAAACCCACTGGGTGACCTTGGGCGAGTCACAGCCTCAGGAAAAGGCAATGGAAAACCACCTCTGAACAAATTTTGTGAAGAAAACTGCATTATAGGTTTCCCTTAGGTTTGCATTAGGTTGGAAACAACTTGAAGGCACACAACACACAAACAAAAAGTGATGAGTGTGTGGGTGGGGATTAAGTCCAGCAGATACTTTATCTTGTTCTTTTCCTCTGAGGCCACAGTAGTGACAATTGGGATGAAGGGAGGGATTTCCACTTGCTTTTGGGCCTAGGAATGATGGAGCTGTGCCTACTTCTTTTCTCACTCTGAAACTATAATAATAGCAGTTGAGATGTGGGGGAGGGCCTTTTGTCTGCTTCTGAACATTGTTAGCAAAGAGCATTATTTATTTATTGTATAAGTCCAACATAGGGCCTTTGCAGACTGCCAGAAATAGTGCAAATTGAGTCCACTTTAACTGCCCTGGCTCAGTGCTAGGGAATCATGGGAACTGTAGTTTATTGTGGCACCAGAGCTCTCTGACAGAGAAGGCTAAATATCTCAGAAAAAAAATGCAGTTCCCATGATTCCCTAACACTGTGCCAGGACAGTTAAAGGGCCTCAGCACACGGAGGCCCTGGAGCCGCCGCCGGACGGAGCGCCGGCGGTGCGGAGCCTCCGCACCACGGCGCACCGTTGGCGCATCTAAAAGGAGCACCAAATTGGCGCTCCTTTTAGATCTAAGGGAAAGTGCGCCCCAAAAGCAGCGGGCGCACTTTCCCCGGCTCAAACGGCGCAGCGCATGTGGGCGCTGCGCCGTGAGGTCATCCCCAATGCGCTGGTCGTGCGGACGGCCGGCGCATCTGGGGGCGACCTCGGGGAGAGGAAGGGGCGCCGCTCGTGCAGCTGCCCCTCCTCTTCTCTGCCCAGAAGACGACTTTATTAGTCGTCTGCTTAGGGCCAAAGTGGACTCAATTTGCACTATTTCTAGCAGTCTGCAAAGGCCCATAGTTTCCAGGAGAGTTCACATATCTTTGATACAAGATTCAACTTGTATAGCTCTGATACAGTAGAATGGACTGTTCAGTCACCAATGGCCTAAGCAGACGGGTGGCTGTGGGCCACCCCAGGAAAGTTGCGGATTGGGGCTGAGGTAGCCGCACTCCTCCGCTCCAATCTGCAGCTTCTCAGGCCCTGGAAGAAGTGCTAAAATAGCACTCCTTCCGCAAGATGCCGAAGGTGCACCGCAAGAGGCATTGGGCGCACCTTTGGCGTCTCTTCCGCCACAGTGTGTGCGGACGCTGCAGCGGAAGTACATCATCAGAGCGCTGGAGCATTCAGGAAGGGGTTGGAATGCCCAGCATGAGGCTGCCCCTCCTCTTCCTTGCCTCCAAGACGGCGCAAAGTGCCGTCTGCTTAGGCCCCATGTGAGGGGAAAGTGTAAACATAAATTATATATATTTTAATGTGTTGACCAAATCATTTACAAAGTATTTAACATTTAAGTATCAGTGACTGTGATTATAGGTGATTGCAGTTATGCATTCAGTAAATTTGGCATTTTAAATATATGTAACACATCTTAATGTATGTGGAGCATTAGCACTATAAAGATGTTGGATTCAAGTTCTCTTTTGTCACAGCCAGCTTGGCCAGTGGTCTCTGATTATGAGTTATAGTTCATAACATCTAGAGGCCCACAGGTTGTTAAAACAGGTAAAAATGGAATGAAGTGTATGTTTTCTTCCTCTCTAAATATGTATTTATACATTCACACATATTCAGCTCCTTTCAAAACAGGGGATATCATACCCACAATTTCACAGTGTTCTTAACTTTAGCACAAACAATTGCCATGTTCTGCAGAACTCCAACAGACTAATATTAAAACTTCCTGACACATTTAGAATTGTCTGATCATTTAATGAAGAAGTGAAGTTTGGAGGAAAAGAATGATGTTTCATTTCATGGTCCTTGCTCTGTAATAGCAGAATCCTCTGATGGGCAAATTCAGTTTAATGTGCTAGATAAGACATCTTTGGGACTGAAGTTGTGACCATTAAAAGTGCCAGCAGCATATCACTGAGTTCAAGAGGAAATTAGTAACTTTGGAAGGGGGCTGACACTCCTGTAGAGTAGCCTCTGCAACTTGCCTATCTAAACTACTCTAAGCAGCATGAGATCTCATTTTGCCACATAGAAGCTGACTTTGTCACAGCAGGAGTGAGCGTATGTGCATGTACAAAGAAAAAACACCCATAAATGAATGGAGTCCCAAATCACAGACATCTCTGCAGGGTCTATCATTATGCACTGCTTATTTTCCTGTCATTTAAGGACCTTGTACTGATGTGATGATGCCTCTACTGCTTCAGAAAAGTCTAAAATTAGAATTGAGAAGTGAGAAGGGTGTGAATGAGAACAGAATGGGAAGAGTCCAGATTTGGAGTAACCAAAGAGATTTATTTAGTGAAAAAAATGTGTGGGACCTTAAACCAATTGACTGCTAGGTAGGATAGTAACACTTAAACTAATATTAATATTTTCACTTCAAGATTACTTTCCCAAAACACTTTTAAATACATGCAAACACATTCACCAAATTTTATGCTAGAGCAATATCTAATAATACAAATACAATCCTGCTGACTAGTGTTAGCTGGAACAAATCTCAAGCAGATCAGCAATGAATTTGGGATGAATTTTTCACTTCTCCCTCTCTGACACCAACGAGTACTCATTTTGTTGTTGTTATGTCCCTTTAGGTTGACTTCAACTATCATAGAGGGTTTTTTCCCCACAAGATTAATTTCTTATTGCACAAAAACACTTACCAATCATCCAAGAAAGTCTTCACTTGGTTTATCCTTTAGAATCTGTATTAATTTGGCCATTTGAGCTAACCAAGAAACCTTCATCCATTTTTCCCATTATCATTGTTTCAGACCGTTTCCAGGTTTGAGCAAACAATATTCTTGCTGCAGTTGTCATATATCAAAGAAGTGATCCAGATTTACTATAACATTACAAAACATAAATATTTTGTAACATTACAAAATCCATCTTAATTTTTTTAGATTAATATATAAATTTTAGACAAGTAACTTTTCACTTGCTTACAAGTGGACCACATATGAAAATAGGAGTCCTCCTTATCTTAACATCCCCAACATTGATTTGAAACTGTCTGGGCCATTTTTTTCAGCTTATTTGGGTCTAGGGAATTTCAGCAGAGCAGTAGCAGACAGGAAGTCTCATCCACAGGGTTTCCATGAGTTGAGGTTGACTTCAGGGCAGTTAACAATAACAAACCATCTGTACATCACCGTATACAGGTTTTCTTTTAAAGTACTGCACAAAGTAATTTTATATCATTTGATCACATTTCCCCCCATACATCTTTATGGACATTAGGCCCAAAACTTTGGGCCCACAGGTTACTCAGATTTGCTCTTCTACAGGCTCATCTTCTTTCTCTAGTTTCAAAAGCCATCAGCATCATTTTTATACAACACTAAATAAATACAGAATGCTTTCATCATCAGGGAAACAGGCTTGAAAGATCATAGAATATGGTATGGTATTCCCTCACCTCACTGTACAATGTATCAGATTGCAAGATAGGGGCTAAACAGATGGCAGCTAAGGAGTGGCTTGCTGACATCCCTTTGCTCACTGGATCAGGGCTGTGGCAACTGCATGCCGTGGGCCTGATATGGCATTTTTCTGCTCCCCAAAGAAGCACCCTTACTGCTGTGGCAGCAGTTTTTCAGAGTTTCTGCAGCACAGGGCATGTAGTTGGCATACCACAGAAATGCCGTTTCACCACCCATTGTGTGGTCAGGTGGGCAAGGTGATGTCAGCATTAGGGCAGGCATCAGGCAGTTGCCACGTCCCCACTCCAGCCCTGTATAATGCTGGTCTGGACAGCCCCATAGTGTCTGGTCCACATATCTTTTAGCAGACAGAGTGAAGACAGAAACACACACAAAATTATAGTGATGAGAATGGGTTATAGAACCCAGAAGTAAGCTTTAGTAAAAAAAAAAAAAAAAAAAAAAAGCATTTTGAGCAAACACTCCTGCAAGTCAGCTCAACATTGTTACAATGTTTCTATGGTGATGGGGTAAGTAGATTTAGGGGGGAAGCAGACGGGCAGTCTCAGGGATGGGAAGATCAATGGGATCTCTGGGGACAGGAGAACAAACTCAGAGGAAGTCACCATCACCCTGATGCTGAAGGAAAGAGGGAGGGAGGAAACAAATTCCAACCCCAAATAGCTAGCTCTAATGGCTGCACTTGCACAGATCCACAATCATGCATTCGCACATGAACACAAAGATTACTGGAGTCTCCACAGATTTCACTACATCTGACACCACCTAGACCACATGTGTCAACTCATAGGTAGGAGCTACAGAGCACTGCCACATTCTCCACCAAGTCTTCTACCCACAAGGTTGTACAGGCTTGGAGAGCTCCATACTAGTAGCAGTCTATTTTTAATAAGTTGGGGAAATTTGCCTTGGCTTGTGAACAAAGAAGTAATGTCAGGACTGGAGTATAAGCAATACCAGTACTCACTGATGAAGATTCCAGGCAAGAATGAAGTAGTTAACCTCTATTAGGGTAGAATATAAAAGAACACACATACAAGATAGACTCACTTTAACCCAGCATACAGAGCTAACTGAAATAGAAAAAGTGAAAAGAATCAGTTTAGGGTTGGATTGAGAGATAATATCTGTCTGGGAAAGCAGCCAAATGGCTGATAAGACCAAACTAACAAATGACTTGTAAAGCTGGTGTGAAGCAGCAGCTGAAGTCTCTGCTTCAAAGTGCAGAGTCCCAAACCCAAAGGGTTTTACTAGAAGAGTTGTCAAGCAGGCCAAGGTCTAGGGTATCAAATAAGCAGGTCAGTCAGGCAGTCCCAAGGTCAAGGGTTCCAGAAAATCAAGATGGGTCAGCAGTCCAAAAAGCGAGGTCCAAGGAGCAATGGGAGCCAGAGACAGAGTACTTTCCTCATGAAAGTTAGATATTCACTGGCACCGAAGCAGGCATTCGGCAACTCCTTAAATGAGCATGCTGCAGACATTCAGGTGCTTCTGATTACCAGCACATTTTTGATAAGGTCTCAGGGAACTTTGGAGGCAAGCCATTTTGGCTCGATGTTGACTGAAGGTAAGCACATTCCCTTGATCCTCCTCCGTATCCAGAGTCTCTGCCACCAGGTGACTTGGCTGCTGAGTCTCCTGAGAGGCCACAGACTCTCCTGGAGTGCACACAGCAGAGCTAGGGCTGGGCTGAGGCTCCACAGATGCATGTTCAGGTCCCAGAGGATGTTCTGGCTCATCCTCCTCATCCTCTGAATCCTTTTTCAGGCAGGGCTTGACAATATCTACCTGTCCTGAAGAATAATCCACACAAAAGCAGGAGAGACTCAGGGCCTAAGCAGACGGGCAGCACGGGGCCGCCCTGGGAAGCTGCGGATCAGGGCCGAGGCATCCACATTCCTTGGCCCCACAGCGCAGCTTCACTGCCCCAGGAAGGAGCGCTAAAATAGCACTCCTTCCACAAATCGTCAAAGGTGAAGCGCAAAAGGCTGCAGGTGCACCTTCGGCACCTTTTCCGCCACAGCGTGTGTGGATGCTGTGGTGGATAGACATCCTCGGAGCCCCGGATGTGCGGAGGGTCTGGCACTCTGACAACGTCTTCAGGAAGGGGTTGGGGCATCCAGCATGTGGCTGCCCCTGCCCTTCCTTGCCCTGAAGACGGCGCTTTGCACCGTCTGCTTCCCCCCTCAGACTAAGAGTCTGAAGGCAATAAAGCACAGGATGGGGGGCAACTGTGGCAAAGAAGCTAGGTTTTCTTGGACATATTTATACTTTTTTTAAAGCCTCAGGCCAAGGGGATTTCACGAGAAACAAAGAATTGATAGCCCTTTGGAAGAAACAAAAGGGTTCCTGAAGTAGTGGCTTGCTTTGATATCAAATAAAGATGAAAAAGGTTAATTTGATTGATAGTGGGTTCATTGACTTCACAACATCCTGACAAGATCTGAAGTACCCCAAAATGAACAGTCAGGAAAGGTATCCTGATCTGACAACCCTACTCTTAAAAACTCTTCAGGTTCCTCTTCAACTGTTCCCTGAACCATTTGATAAGACTGCTTTCTATATCTCAATTTGAACAGTTCCATGACAAATTTCTTGCCAGCAGGAAAAGAATATTCCAAGCTACTAGAAGCCAAGATGACTAAACTGAAACTATCATACTTTGGCCATATGATGAGATGGCTTGAATCACTAGAAAATAATGCTTGGTAATGTAGGACAGAAGGAAAAGAGGAAGACTGCATTCCAGATGGATAGACACAATCAAGGGGGCCACAGCCCTGAGTCTACAAGACTCAAGCAGGATTGTTGATGACAGGATGACTTGGAAGTCTCTCATTCATAGGGTTGCCATAAGTTGAAGTCATCATAATTACAGTTAACAACAACAAAGAGTTTGGAAGCCTCTTCATTCTCTAGCAGTGCAGTTTGGCCAGGGTATCCCATTACAAGATATTTTCCTTTGTCTTTCACACAACAGTGTCTAAAGAAAAGTTTTCAATGAAAATAAATAAATCTTGAAACTTAAAAAAGTTGAAATGTTAAGTCTGCTTAGCATGAAACACATCATTCATTCTATCTTAAAGTAAATTGACAGAGATTATTCTTGCTTTTGTTCTATCAAGTCTTTTATCTAGACCTGTGAAGAAACAGGAATGAAGGGCCTCGGCAGACGGCTTATTAAGCCGTCCTGGAGACAGGGAAGAGGAGGGGCAGCCGCATGCTCGGTGCCCTTTCCTCCTCCCGTGGTTGCCCTCAGAGCTGCCAGCCCTCCGCATGGCCGGCACTCTGGGGGCAAACTCCCGCTGTGGCGGATAAGTCAACGAAAGTGCGCCTCATGCTTTTGAGGCACACTTTCACTGACTTGTGAAAGGAGTGCTATTTTAGCGCTCCTTTCAGGGGCGGTGAAAGTGCGCCGCTCGATCGAGGCGTGGAGATGCCTCGATCCAGCGGCGCAACTTCCCAGGGTGGCCCCGTGCCACCAGTCTGCTTCCCCCCATAGATTCCCTACTGCAATTGAATAGGCTGAGTAGTAGTTCAACACTCTAGATTGAGTTTGATCCAGTTCAGAACAGATCAGGTGTGATTTCATGGTGACTGTGCACAATCCAAATTGATAATGCCAATGTACCCTAGTAGTAAATATTCCTGTAACATTTGGGTGGTCAATAGTGCAAAAATGGTTTGGGACTTGTTTTACTTTGTGTGTCTGTGTGTTGTTGTTGGGTTTTTTTTGGGGGGGGGAATATCCCTTAGTATTCTTATCCCATGAATTTCCAAAATTTTGTAGTTAACTTCAGGTATATCAATGTAGGTTACACTCTGCTGTATCGGATGATTTAGGATATTTAATTGCAACAACCTTATATCAGGCATGTATGTAATTCTCATGTTGTTGTTTTTAAAGAGGTAAAAGTGTAAAAAATAATCACTGCAACCATCAGTTTAAAAGAGGCCATTTATTAATGAGGTAAGAATTACATGAAAATATTTGATAAAATTAAACATTTAATTAAACAGACAGGTAGAAGGAAGGTTATTATTTTCTATTAAGCCATTCCCTCTTTTATAAATTTATATACTTGAACTACTAATTGTATTGAAAACATATATCAAGAAATACTACAAGCACACTTACAAAGAATCCATAATACAAGCGTGTTTATTTCCAATTACACTTTTATAAATCAACACTATGCATCTCTAGTAAGAGGTAAGGTCAACTGTATATCGAACTACAACCTAAATTTATTATTGTTTCAAGCATGCATTGCTTGTTTGGATTATTACTACTGATTTTCTGATTTTTCTATCTCCTACCTTAAACTTTTAATTTATGTTCAGAATGCTACCAGCCATATTACCCATCAAGTACTTTGATTATGTCAGTTCTCTGTTTTCTGCTGTTCGCTCCACTGGGTCCTATTATCTTCTGTATCCAATTTAAACTTTTGTTTCTTACTTTTAAAGCCTTGAATGGTTGGGCCTCTCATTACATGCCATCTTTTCCTCTTATCTTTCCCACTTTCTTCTTATTAGGTTTCCTATTCTTTGCTCTGTTTCTCTGCCCTTTCCTTTTAGCCTCCATATACTTGGCTCACTCCCTGCTAATATTCTGCATACTTTATTTTTAAAAAATCTTTTTAAAAATACATCTTGTCATATTGATTTTTTCTTGGTATTTTGCCTTCTCATTCTATCTTCTAATCTTTTTAAAAAGAAGATGGAGAAATAAAAGCTCATTTTTATGTGACATCCATTTGTGTTATACACTCTTGTGTGTACATGATATCCTAGATGTCTTTTTTGAAATGAGGTGACAAGAACTGTTCATAGCATACCAAATCAGGTTGCACTTTATAGATTTGGTATAATAGCATTATTATATTGGCAATTTCATTTTCAATTCTTTTCTTACACAAGACATGGAAAGTCATGTTGTTACACTATGGATTCATTAGCAAAACATCCAAAAGTCACAGTAGGCCAATAATTCTATTAAGTCCAAATAAAACAGAGGTAACCTCTTTAGGTCCAGAGAAATTCCTCGGGGGGAGGGGGAACAAATAAAAAAAAAACTCTTTCTTACAGACAGTGCTGAACTGGTTGACAACTTTGAGACCTGGAAATATAACTAATAGGGCATTATAACAGTATACATATAGAGTGTAATATATAATGTAGAAAGCTTTGTGTATTAGAGAATGCATGTTTCTTACATAGAGTCTAGCAACATGCTAGTTCTAGAAAAAATGATGATCACTTTTTCCCTTCCTGTATGATTTTGACATCTTTTGCCTGTTGAAGATGGCAGTCAAAAGCTTGCATTATGAATCTTGTGCATTTTGACTGGCCAATAAGTGCATCACTCTTTTGTGGATTTTGGATTTTATTTTCTTTTGCTGTATGGTCAGCACATCTACCATGGGATGCATTTCCTGGATTTGAATGTAACTTGTTTATTTCAGTAAAAGTAAAAAGGGCTCTTCCATCATATTTTAAAAATATAGAATTTAGCAATTATTTGGCTGTGTCTCCAACACTGTTTCCAACACTGACTGGAGTAGGATTTATGCTGTTCAGGAGGTATATGTTAAAAGAAATGTGATGCTCGTTGTATTAGAATAGAGTGGATAAAATCTGAATTGAATAACATTGTTAAATTATAATAAAACATGCAAGCAATACTAAATCCCATCTTTAATTGTTAGATTGTAATCCACTCACCCACCCCAAAAATCTGTTTTAAGATCTTGCTCTTGGATAACTAAATTTGGTGGCCCAAAACCAACACTGAGATTACATCGCTGTACCAAGTGACAGAATGTTCTTTGTCTTCTCCCTCTCTTCCCCTGCAGACCTTTCCATTCCTCCAAAAAATAAATCTGTTTGTTATTCCAACCTTCTGGAGTGCACTTCGGGAGTATATGAGGGCAGAGGTGGTGGGGAAGTCTGCTGAGTGAAGCAATTGCATCAGTGAATGTGTCAATGGATCCACTTTTGCCAGCATACAAAGAATTTGGTAATTAATGCATCAGTACATCAGGGACAGGAAAGGAAAGGTTTGAAGAAGAGTTCTGGATTCTAATAAAGTAGAAATTGGGAAAGTGTGGCCCACAAAGTCATCTCCAGAATGCACAAAGCCCCTAAAAATTTGTTTAATATTTTCCCCAAACAGTACTATTATAATCAGTGACAGCATCTCCTAAAGGCTAATGAGCTGTAGCCACTGAAAGGAATACAGTCCCAAAGGAAGAACTAACTAAATGTCCAAACCCCAGCTGGAGGTGTGGCAGCTTACTTCTCCACAAAAGTGCTCCAAACCCTACATGGCTAAAATAGGTGACTATCAGCCTCGGCAGATGACTAATAAAGTCGTCTTGGAGGCAGGGAAGAGGAGGGGCAGCCACAAGAGTGGCACCCCTTCCTCCTCCCGAGGTTGCCCTCGGAGCTGCTGGCCCTCCGCACGGTCGGCGCTCCCAGGGCAACCTCCCGCTGCAGCGTCCTCACACGCTGTGGTGGAAAAGTCAGGGAAAGTGCACCCTACGCGTTTAGGGTGCACTTTCCCTGACTTCTGAAAGGAGCGCCAATTTGGCGCTCCTTTCAGGGACGCCGCCGGTGTGCCGCCATGCGAGTGCCTCGCTCCAGCGGCGCACCGTCCCAGGACGTCCCCGACGCCCTGGTCTGCATCCCCCCTAAAAGTGACAGCACCACATCTCTGATGTACATGGATGGCTTTGTGTAACCTGCATGGAGACAAGGGATCAAAAAGTGTATCTGTGCAGTTGCCCACCCTTCTAATAAAGGTATTACCATGTTGTGGTGTTAAAATCCTTTTGCTAATATTGCCAGCTAGGAAGTTTCGCAATTGACAAATACAATTGACAAATACAGGCTTTCACTTTTAGATAGTTATTAAACTGAGGGCTAGATTCCTGATCAGTGAAAGGTGAGACCAAGAGCAGAAGTTCCTGTTGTTTTTGTTAGTAGTAGGGGAAAAACAACAACACTGTTTTTCAGCTGCTTTAGTAAACCAGTGATTTTATAGCTTATTTAACATATATGTGATATTGGGAGCAATTAATAGCATCGTTAGAGTGATTGTTTAAGTAGTTTTTATTAAGAGAAAACACATACTATCTTGTTGAATTCCCCTTATCTCAACATCATAAGTGCTAATGGTTGTCACCTTGTACTATTGTAATCAGTGACAGAATCTCCTAAAGGCTAATGAGCTGTAGCCACTGAAAGGAATACAGTCCCAAAGGAAGAACTAACATTATTTCTTACAGTTGTATATTTTTCCACAGAAGGAAGATGATGTGGTGAAGTGTCTTAAATATGCCAAATGAAATATGGGTATTTATTAAACTGGATATTGCACATTTATTTGCACTCTGGAATCACTGGTTCCCCTGTTCAAATGTTTAACTTTCTCCCTTCCAAATACATGATCATGCATGTTTGACATACAGTATGCTTATATTTACTTCAAGGATTCTTTAATTGAAGAACCTGGCACTCTCTATATAGGGTGAGCTATAATCAGCCATTATGGTTGGCTGTTGTATGTCATTAGAGTCAGTGTGCTAGTGGTTAAAGGAAACTGTTGTTTTTAAGTAATCTGTTTCAACAGTTCAAGGTGGCCAAGGATTTCAAACAATCTAATAAAAATGTCAACAACACCTGAATAGATGGACTACAGCAAATGCAGTTCAGTAGTTAGGTTGTGTAAGCCAATGGATGGCCCATTTCCTTGGAACTAGTAAAATGATTTAGGAAATAAATGCATTGTTTGTAGATCCAGAGTAGGAAAGTTGGTGAAGCCATGGGTATCTTTCAGGCAGAACCCGTTACAGAAGCAAATGCTTTACATGCTCAAACTCCCAGATTCAATTTCTGCTATGTTCAGATCACAATGGGTTAAAGTAGCATGTGATGCAAAGTCCCCTGCTCAAGGCCCTGGAGAGTGTAATATATAATGTAGAAAGCTTTGTGTATTAGAGAATGTATGTTTCTTAGGGGGGTTGCAGACTGCTAGAAATAGTGCAAATTGAGTCCACTTTTAGGGTTAGGGTTAGTGCTAGGGAATCATGGGAATTGTTTTTTTTTTTCCTGAGACATTGAGCCTTCTCTGTCAGGAGCTCTGGTGCCACAAAAAAATACAGTTTCCATGATTCCCTAACCCTAACCCTAACCCTAAAAGTGGTTTCAATTTGCACTATTTCTGGCAGTCTGCAACCTCCCTAACTTAGAGCCTAGCAACATGTTAGATCTAGAAAAAAATGATGACCTCAAAATGTGACATTAGCCAACAGTATTCAAACATTAGAACCTACAAATGTCAGCATCATAGGTAGACAGGAAGAGATCAACCCTTTGTTGATTTGGAATAGTGCAATAGTGCAATTTAAATATATATATTTCAAAGCTAAAACTATTAAGGATCAGCTTTCTTTAAGCAGAGTAGCAGATAAAAGATTCCTAAATGTAAGATTATTTCCCCGGAACTGAAACTGACTCAAAATAAACAAGGGAGGCAGTTTCAGGTTACAAAATTAGGAAAGTTTATTAATGACTTTTACATTTACATATGCATGTGAAAAGCCTACATCCTAAATAGCTGATGAAAAGATTAGGAAAAAGAATGAGCATCAGTTTTTAACCTATCATCTTGTTGACCGAGAAGCAAAGTTGAGGGACAGGTTGAAAAAGCAAAATAATGGAGAATAGAGTTACCGTATTTTTCGGCATATAGGATGCACTTTTTCTTCCCCAAAATG